>JAJJKD010000030.1:0-311196 GCA_022376535.1 Xylariaceae sp. FL0662B | reverse complement strand
CCGAATAATATTTATGTTTTAAATAGAAATATATTTATTAATATATAACCGCTACTATATTAAATTAAAAAATTACGCCTTTTATATTACGTAAGGCTATTATATTAACCTTAAAATATTTTATTATAAAACGTAAAATAAAACGAATCGCTTTAAATAGTTTAATTATAAAATAAACGGAATAGAGTAAAATAATAAAATAATAATTAAATTAAAAATATAAACGCTTTAAAAAGCTGTTATAATCGATTATTTCTATAACGGTAAATATTTTTAATAGCTATTTTTTTAAAAGCAGAAAAGCTATATAATATTATTATTTTATTAATATTACGGTAATAATTATCGCTATTATAGGTAATATAAATAGCGTATTGCTTTTTATATTAAAAATCCGGGTATTTTTTTTTTATCGGGAATAAATATTTAATAGGAAGCTATATAGGAAAAGGTTTATATATGTTTAAAATTTAAAAAGATATACGCGATTTAAATATCCCGACCGATAAAATAAACCGAATTAGGCTTTTATTTATATAATTTTTTTATTAATATAAAAATAAATCCGGTTTATTAATGCGTATCACTTAAGGTAGTACGCATAAACCACGTATGCATGCCTATTATAGTAATACACAGCTAGGTAGCCACTATATATTTAGTACTTAATTAGTTAAATCAGGAAAGAGTTCCTTTTTTCCTTCCTTAATTAAGTACAGTTACACACATACCCACATGCATATGCATCATTTATTAAATATTTAATCCTACTGATAAAGTTAATAGGTATAATAAAAACTTCGATTATTATTTAATCGGCGAGCTTTTTATAATAGGAATTATATAATAGCGCCGTTCCGGAATAAGGATTAAATTTAAACCTTAAGCCGAAATATATTATAAAATTTAATCGTAAAAACTATAATAGGAATAAAAGCGTAAAAAAGCTTTTATTATTATTGCTTAAAAAAATTAGCGGTTTTAAAAAGGATAAATTTAAAGATTTAAATCGGAAATAGCTTATTAATTTAAACCTAAAACTGATAGTATTTAATTATAAAATTAAATAATTATATAAAGTAAAAACCTAAATTAAAAGTTTAAAATAAATAAATTAGGCGGCGTTTAAAGCGTTTTATAATTATTATAAACGGTTTTTAAATTTTTAAGGGGTTATACCGGCTTATTATAGTATTTATATTATTTATTTAGCTTTATAAATAGGCCTAAAATTTTTAAAAATTACCGAAAGATTTACTTTTAAGGTTTATTTTTTTAACGTAAATAATATAATAAAGGATTCCCGAAAACGAATTAAGTTACGGTTTATAGTAAATATTAATTTATAGTTTAAACTTTTAAATATTCCGATTATTATATAAGCTTTTATTATTTTATAATTTAGTTTTTATTTTAACTATATAGGGGCATAAACCTTAATAATTTTTTAAGTTACGGCCTTTTTAAGCCTATAAATAATTTTTATTTTTATTATTACTACGATTATATTTTTCCCTTATATATTATGTATAAATTTTCGGAAATAAACTAAAACCGTAAAAAATATTATAAATTTATACGGTCCTTAAAGGTAATTAATAAAAATATTTCGGTTTATTATAGCCGGTATAATTTACTTTATTTATTATAAATAAATATATCGGGAAATTTATAAATTAAATTTAAAACTAACTATATTTTTATAATATATAACCTTTATTATATTTAAGGTTTATTTTTTTTAATTATATATTTAACGGAAGAGCTTTTATTTAGGTAAATAGTCTTTACCTTTTCGGTTATATTAATATATATATCGGATTTTTAAATATATATTTCCGGTTAATAAAGCTATTAATAATACGGAACCGGATAGATTAAATATTAAAATAACGGTAATTGTTATTTTCGAAAAAACCGGAAAGGTAAAAAGCTACTATAAATCCCGCTTTTTATATAAATTTTACCGCCGAATTAAATTATTTTCGAAAATTATATTTTTATAATTATATATTATATATAAATATAATAACGTTAATAAAGCGAAACGTCTTAAAAAAATCCGGCATTCGGTTAAAAGGTAATAGTATTATTAATAGTATTATTTTAATTTAGGATATAAAAATAAGATAACCCTAAAAAGGCTTACTATTATTTTAAGCGATTTATTTATATAGTAGGATATTTTAATATAAAGGCTATAATAACTATAGTAAAGCGGTAGTATAGTAGGATAAGATATAAAGGGTATAATAATATATATAAGGAATTCTTTAACCTACTATATATACTAATATATTCGGCACATAGTTGGTTAGTTTAGGGGTAAATACGTTAGGCTTAGGTTATATACCTTTTTAAAGGTCTTTAGTATTAACGTATTATAATCCCTATATTATAATAAAAGGTCCTATACCCTTTATATTAAATCTTTTATTTATAGGTTCCATTTAGTAATTAAAAATGATAATAGACTAATAGATTATTATAGATATATATCCCTAATAAAAATAAGGGAAAAGTATATACCGTAATGTTAATATATCCCCTATTATAATATAGGGCTTATAGTATATTAATACCGAAAATCTTTAAAAAAGTATAGTACGGGTTTAATATAGTTCTTATTAATACGTAATTGCTTATATAAAAATTAGTTCAATTCGAGGGGTTCGGAATTATATAGCGGGAACCTTTAAATATTTAAGAAATTAGTATTATATAATATATATAATTACATATATAACCCTATAGGAGTGGTCCGTATGTTATATTTAATATTTAAGAATTCTATTAGTAATTATAATTAATTTTCTATTATTTTTATACCTTTTAAAGCTATTAATTAATAAAAGCTATAGCCTTTATTTTCTAGCTCTTTTAGCGGTCTTTTAATCGTTTATTAATCGTTTTAAGGATTTTAAATAAACGTATAAATTTACTATTATTTATAGAATAAATGGTAATAATACGTCTGGTATATACCTAACTATATAAATATAAAGTATACCTATAATAATAGAACGATTAAAATAGTCTATTAAAGATAGAGCTAATATATTATATAGAGTAAAAAAAGTTAATTTAGGAAAAATATAAAACTGTATTAAAAAATACTTATAGTAGTTTTTAATAATAATTTTATTTTCGAACTCCTTTCCGAATAGTTTTTTAAATTTTTTTCGGGCAATTTTATAAAGGATATATTTAAATATATTCCTTTATATAACCGATTATTTCGTTATAATTTTCGATATATTTATATAGCTTTTTTTTTATTATAGTTTTTTTATCGCTTTAATCGCCTTATATTTTTATATTTATAGATATATTAAATTTTATATTAAAGGTATAAAAGTAGGATTTATAATTTAATAGGGATTCGGCTAATAAGGTTTTAGTTTTCCGAATTTCGGAATAATAGGACCGTTTTTATTTAAAAAGTTTTCGGAAAAATCTAACGGTAAGTATATTTTTTTTTCGCTATTTTTTTGCTTTATTAAAAAAGCAATAAATATTATATAGCCTTTATTAATTTTATTTAATAAGGCTTTTTTATTTTCGTTTAACTTATCGTTATTTTCGATTTTTTATTAAATTTTAGTTAAAAGTTTTATTTATATAACGAAAAAAGTCCTTATTTTTATTATAAATTTTAGCGGATACTCGTTCTATTATTTTTAAATAAAAGGTAGTTTTTTATATAATAAAAAACCCTAAATTATAGTTATATCCTATTTTATTTATTAAAAATATAATTATATATGCCCTAAATTTTATTTATTTTTAGTTTATTTACTTCTTTTTTTTATTATTAATTAGCGGGCAGCTTTTACTATTTTACATTAAAAATAAAGAATAAATCTTTTCCCGCTATAACTTTAATATATAAGGTTACCCGATTAGTTTAATTATTATCCGATAAATACGTAAATTTTAAATAGTTATAAACGAAGGCGAGTTAAGTGTTATACGGAAAACTGAATGGTATACGGGAAAATAGGTATTATATAAAAAGATAAGTACTGTATAAAAAGATGGTATTATATAGGAAAGTAAGTACTGTATAAAAAAATAGGTACTATATAGGAAATTAAATATTATACGAGAAAATAAGTACTATATAGAAAGCTAAATACTATACGGGAAAATAAATAATATATAAAAAAATAAATACTATACGGGAAGCTAATATGTTTTTTTTATAGTTATATTATAAATAGACCTATATAGGGGAGGCGATTTTTTTTAAAGTATTTTAAACTTTTTAAGTATTAGAAAAGTATTTTTAAATAATATTTTATTAAACGATAAAGACGTTAAAAAGGATCTACCTTAAATATATAAATAAATATTTAGGTTCGATTTTTCCTAAAATAACGGTTTTATTATAATTACCTAATATAAGGATATTTTTAAAATTTCTCCCTTTTTTTTATATAAAAATACCTATATAAAAATAGACTATATTTTATAATATAATTAGCCGTTATATAATAAAAAGATCGTAATATTACCGGTAATATTATTTTTAAAATACCGGGGTTTAGGTAATATTTAAACCTAATCGAAACTATATTACCTTATTTTTAACTAGGCTAGGCGTTATAAAATTATTATAGTATATAGTAATTTTTTAACGATCGATATTTACGGTATATGGCGATTAATTTAATAACTGGTATTTATTTAATATAGATTTTTTAATACTTTTCGCTTTTAATTTTTTAATAAATGGGTATAATAGGTTTTAATATATAGCAAATATATCTTATATCTATAAAGCTAAATTATAATATATTTAATTTTTTATCGCCTTACTTTATTACCTATATTAGGCCGGTTATATTATCCCGTTATTTATACCAAGTCGGTTATATCGTTTTAAATATATAATAAAGAATATTAGTACTATTATAAATACCTTTTTATTTTATTATTTATATTTTTATATACCTACCTTTTACTTATATTTAACTTTATTAATTTATTTCCGACTTCCCGTATTTTTTAACTATTTAATTTTTAGCTATAAAATTTAGACTTATTTATTTATATAAACTAAATATTATAACGGCTTTACCCTATATATTTATTAATACCCTATCGGATATTATTAACGTTAATATTTTCGGTAGGTTTTAAATCCCGTATTTTTAAGCCTAATTAATTATATATTAGCCCAGAATATTTAAAAAAGCAAATAAGGTATAGAAATAAAATAAATATACGCGCTTAAATAATATTATAAATATTTCCCCGATACCGATATTTCTATTTTACTTTAACTATTATTTCGATTATTTAAAAATAATACCATTATAGGCCGGGTTTTAATAGACTATTTTTATAAAATCGATAAGGTTAAAAAATAAACTTAAAAAAATATCGCTTTAAATTCGGATTCAGAAAATAAATAAGGTAATTATATTTTTTATTATAAGATTACGTATATAAAAGGAATAGTCGGTAATAGCTATACTATTAACCGTATATAAATTTAATATAAAAACGCTATCGCCGAAACGGGTATAAAAGCGCCGTTTATTAAAATTATCGGCCTTAGTTTTTATGCCATATTTTATAAATAGGTTAATAAAACGAAATACCGATTATTAATTAATTTATTAATTTCGGTATAGTTTTATTTCGTTATAACTAAATACTGTTTTATTTTAGCGAAATTTATTAATTATATAAATAAAATATAGTATTAAAAAAAAACGGAAACCCGTAATTTTATTTAATACGATCTAAATATCGGTATTACCTTAAATATATAAGGTATTAAAGGCAATATATATTTTTAAAAAAGACCTTAAAACGTTAAAATGCGAGATAATAAAAATAAAATTAATCGGTAGTTCGTATATTAAAAATATAGCTTATATATAGGGACATTTATAACCTTAAAGCTTTAATTATTTAAACCTTTAATAAAGGCCCCATTTATAGCTATTTTTTTATTATCGTTTTTTTAATATTATAAATAAACGCTATTATTTAACGGTTATATATATTAAATACTGCTTTTTATATTTATTCGATTTGGGCTATTATTTTGACTTTTTCTTTTTAGTTTTTTTTCGTAAGGATATTTTTAAAATACCGGCATTATTTAAATTTTTTAATATTATATATTATACGTTCCCTTTTAGTTTTTTTTTATAAAAATATTTTTAAAATATCGGCGTTATTTAAATTATTAAGTATTATATACTATACGCTTTTTTAAAACAATATTATTATATATATTTATTTAAATAAAGCTAATATTATTATTTTAAAATCTTTTATAAATTACGTATAATATCTAAAATAATTATATAGTAAAATAGTAGGAATATTATATTTAGACAATTTAAATAGCCGAATTATATTATAAACTGGTAATTTTTTTATTTCCTTATATATTAGTAATTTTATATAGGGCCGCCGAATAAATATAATAAAAAAACGGCGGCGTTAGAAAAAAAATCCAGCTTATTTTATTTAGTAAATAAATATAACGTTTATAATGTTTATATTAATTTAAAGGTTAAAGTTTAGGGCTATATAAAGGTTTATATAAAGTTATATATATAGCGGGGTTTTTTTTATATATAAATAGTTAAGCCTTAAGTCGGTTAGGTTTTATTAGCCCTATAGTTTAATAAATTAGGGTTTATAATATATAGTTTATAAGTAAATATACGCATTTAAAGTAAAGATTATTAAATTTATATATATAGTTATAATATCTATAGCTTAAAAGGTTAATTTTATATATATAAATTTATATATATAAAGTTAAAATATTAGACTTATATATATAGGTTATTAAATAATTAGCTTATTAAATATATAAATTTATATAAATAAAGGATCATTAAATTTATATATATAGTTATAATATTTATAGCTTAAAGGGTTAGTTTTATATATGTAAATTTATATATATAAAGTTAAAATATCAGATTTATATATATAGGTTATTAAATAACTAACTTATTAAATATATAAATCTATATATATAAAGTTGAAATATTAAATTTATATATATAAATTATTAATAATTAATTTATTAAATATATAAATCTATATATATAAAGTTAAAATATTAAATTTATATATATAAGTTATTAATAATTAGCTTATTTAATATATAGATTTATATATATAAATTAATATAAATAATTAATTTATATATATAATTACATATTTAATTCGAATATTAAGCAATTAATTAAATATATATATTTTAAATTATATATATAATTATACTATTATAAAAAGTAATAAAAATATAAACCATATAAAACGAATTCGTATTTATTTAGCTATATTGGCTATTAAATTATTAATATCGACGATTTTGTTGTTATTTTTTTCCTTATTTATTCTTATTTTATTAAACGGCTAAAGCTATAAACCCTTATTCCTATCGTTATTATTATCGTTTTTTTCTTTTTTTTTTTTCTTTTTTTTTTCTTTTTTTTTTCCTTTTCTGCCTTTTTTTTTATTTCTATTTTTACCTTTACTACTACTTAAGCGGCTAACCGAGCTTTTAAATTAATATAAATGCCGGCTTATTCGGCTTTTAATAATAATTTATAGTACGCTATTAATTTTAAGCCGGTAAAATTAATAGGAAGCCTTAGGGATATAATAGAAACAAAAAAAGTAACGGTAGCCGGAAAAAGGGATAGTATTACTATTATTATTACTGCTACTATTAGTAATAATAGTATTACTATTACTACTGTTAGTATTGCTATTAGTATTAACGTTATATTTATTATTATTATAGTAAGCGCGGGAACGGTAGCAGAATAAAAAACGGCGTATGCTAATAAAAAATAAATATTCCTTTACCTATTATAATAATAATAGGTATAAATACTATTTAAGCGGTCGGTTTAGTAGTTAATAAAATTTAGCGTATATATATAACGAGCTTAAAAGCCTTTTCCATTAATATAATTAATATATTATTATATATTTAGGCATATTATACTATATATTTAAATATAGGTAATAAAAATATTTTCTAATATACCTTTAATATATAACTATATAGCTAAAATAGCTTATTTATAGTTAATATAAAGGTTAACGGTAATAAAAAAATAAGCATTAATAGGTTATTTCGGATTTTTAATTAAAGAATTATTAACGATTAAATTTAATAACCATATTATTATATTATAAATCAAATAAGGATAAAAGGCGAAATTTAAATAAATTATTATAATAGTTTCCTATATTATCGGATAATTTATAATTTAATTAATTATAATTTAATATAAATTTATAAATATATACGGATAAATATATAATAAAAATAAAATAACGGCTAATAGGGAGTCTTATTTTCCGAAAAGGGAATATTATATAAATCGGTAATTTAATAAAGGCATTTAAATAAGCAAAGCGGTTAAATCGGAACTTTATTTTCTAAAAAAGGAATATTATATAAGTTAAAAATAGCGGGTACTATTATAATAGTAATAATAATAGTATAGCGGTAGTAATAATAGTAATAATAATAATATAATAGTAGTAATAATAATAATAATAGTAAGGTTATTAAAATAGCGGAAACAATTTAATAAAAGTTAAAAATAATAAATTTTAAGCTAATATATATATAATTATATATAAATTTAATTTTATTATTTTAATATTATAATATATATTATATATAGTTATATATATAAAATATACCTTATTAAAAACCCTAAAACTAAACCATTTTTTACGAAAACTTCTTTTATTCCTTTTTATTTTATACTATTTATTAAGATCTTTATATATTAATACTATTTAATATTTTATAATTAAAATTATTTTATAACGTTTATTTAAAACTTATAGATTTTATAATTTCCTATAGGTATTTTATTAAACCGAAAAACTATTTATTTATATATAAATATTAGCTTTTTTAAATAAAATAAATTTTAAAATATATTAATTTTATAATAAATAAAATTATTATAACTATTAAAATATATACCTTAATATTATATAAAATTTATCTATATTTATTTTAACGAAATATAAATATATTAGGTTCTTTAAATTAATACTATTATTATAGTTTTATTTTAATATATTCGTTTAAATTATTTATATAAATATTTATTTATTTACTATATTATTTAGTTATTATTTTTAATTAATTCCTTTAATTAGAGCTATATTAAAAGTACTATTTTATAAACGAAATTTATTAAATATACCGAAAAAATAATAATACGCTATATTATTCTATTTATAGAGTTTTACTATTTAAATTATATTAAATTATATTAAATTATACCGAAATAATAGGTTTAATTTTTTAGGGTCGGTTAATTTTTTTATTATAAAAGTATAAAATATTTATATTTTACCTAATCGTTATTAATATTATATATTAATTATTATTAATTTAGATATTTAGCTTTTTATATTTTTAAAATTAAAATATTTTTATAATAGGTATTTTAAAACTTTATATTATAATTTAAACTATATATTTATTCGATTAATTCCTATATTAAAATATTTATATTATATTTTATAATAAAATTTTATATTAATACTTTTTATATTATTTTATTTTAAATAACCTTATTTATTTATAAATTATAATAGGATCGTAATTTATAAAAATATTTTTTACCTAATAATTTATATAGTAAATTATATAAACTTTAGCCGTTTTATAATATAATATTAAGGTTAGTTTATAAATTAATAAATAATTAATTATAGAAAATTATTATTTTATAAAATTAGTTTTAAAATTAAATCCAATATATTAAACCTATATAGTAATAAAACCGGGACATATTACGATATATAATTAGTAATTTTATAATAAAAATAACCGGCTTTTAAATATATATATATTTACATTTTCCTAATACCGGTAATTAAGTTTTCTTTTCCGCTTTAACGTATTAATTTAATAATTAAGAAATTAATATAAAGGTTCTTTATATAATAGGTTTTTTTTTCTATATATAAATAGCTAAACTTTAAATTAATTAAATTATATTATTTTATAATTTAATAAAACGCTTTTTTTATTTATTATAATTTATAAAAAACGTATTATTTTTATTTAATTAATATATTATTATTATAAAAGCCTTTAGTCCTATTAATTATTTATTAGTCCCGTTTAACCTGCTTATCTTTAAGAAATAAATAAAAATAAAGACTTTTTTATTAAAAAAAGAAAATATTAAAGCAGAAAATATAGCTAAAGGCATTTTTATAATTAATAAAAATAGTAATTATATAAAAATCGATCGAGTTTTTTATAAGCTATAAGTATTAAAGCTAATTTAAAAAATAATAATTAATAAACTATATACCGTTAAAATAGTAAATTATAAATATAATATTAAAAAGTTAAAAAATTACTTACGGAATATTAATAAATAGATCTTAATAAAATAAATAAAGGCGAATTATATTAAAATAATTATTAGGTATTAAAATAGATTAAAATCGTTTTATATTATAATTCCGTTCGGAAATAATATAAAAGCTTATAAAAACGTTTTCCGAATAAAAAATTAATTAAAAATTTAAAAGTATAAGTTTTAATAGCGAATTTATCTATTTTTAAAAAGCAGTAATCGCCCTTTTAAAGCCTTTATTAGCCGGCTTAAAAAACCGTTAAATAGCTATCGATAAATTTACTAAAAATTATAAACTATTAAAATATATTATTATAAAAGCTAAATTATAAAGATAAATTATTAACTATTTAAGGTAATAATTTTAATTAGTTTATTTTCTTTTAAATTACGGTACGTTTTCCTTTATAGCTTTAGGAATTAACTAAGCCCGCTTTATTAAAGAATATAGCCTCCTTTTTTAACCAGTAAAAAAACCACTTTCCCGGTATACCGGTAGGCTAGCTATAGTAAAATAGCCGTATAAAAAAGCTTATATCTTTAATATTTATTTAATAACTTATTAATAAAGCCCGCCGTTATAAAGAAAACCGTAACTATATAATATTAAAAAAGCTATAGTAACTTTATAATTATTTAAATAATTTAAAATAAAAAAAGTACGCTTTTATAGCCCGTTAAAAATGGCTTAATATTTAAATCGTATAAGCTAAACGTACTAAGGTTTTCAATATATTACCCGAAAAAATTAGGCTATCTTTTATAAATAACGCTAATATTAATTAATAGATTATATAGCGGAATAATTATCGATTAAAACGCGATTTAGATTTCGAAATTATAATATTATCGGTAACTTTTAATACTATAAAGCGATTATATCAAGATTCGTATAAAATTTAAAGCAAATATAAATAAATAAGTATTTTAAATCGTATAAAAAATTACATAAAAAGGCATATATTAAAATTAGGTATATATATAATATTTTATTATTAAAAAATTACTTTTATTTATTAGTAAAATATATTAGTAAAAAAGTACCCTATTTATTTATATTTTTAATAATTAAACCGGTTAATTAGTTTATTAAATTAAAAATTCCTTTCTTTTTTTTTATATTTTTTTATTCTTTTTTATTTTTTTTTTATTTCCCTTTATTAAAAACCTTACTTTTTCCTCTATTATTACGTTTTTATTAAGTATTTAATATTAGGTTTTTTTTCCTTTTTTTTCCTATTTTTTCCCTTTTTCTTTATTTTTTCCTTCCCTTATTTTCCCCTTTTTCTTTATTTCTTCTTCCCTCTTTATTTTTTCCTTCCTTTATCTTTTCCCTTTATTTTAATTTTTATCCTTTTTACCTTTTTATTATTTTAGCTTTAATAAGTTAAAAAAATATTAAAAAAATTCCATTATTTTAATATTACTACTTTTTATCCTTTAATTTTACCTTTTTTATAACTATTTTTTAATTATTATCGTATCTAAAACTATCGAGGTTTTTTATAGTTTTTCTTTTTTTATTTAAATAAATTATTAAATTAATATACTATCTTTAATTTATTTCGGGTTATTTTTATAATGCCGGTAATTTAAAAAACACTTTATATTAAAAAGGCATAAAGTTTAATAAAAGGGTAAATAAACCATATTAACTATTTATTACTATATTAATCTAATTATTATAGGTCTTTTACCTTATTATTATAACTAATATTTAAAGAAATCGTATATTTATACAGATATATATTCCTACTTATTGCTATACTATTATAACTAATACTTAAAAAAGTCGTATATTTATATAAATATATATTCCTACTTATTACCTTATTATTATAATTAATACTTAAAAAAGTCTTATATTTATACAGATATATATTCCTATCTATTGCCTTATTATTATAGCTAATATTTAAAAACGTATACTATTAGATATATACTACTATCTATAGGGACTATTTTTAATCCCTTTAATTAAAAAGGTTCTTTATTAGGTTTAAATAGCTATTTTAAATTATATCTCCCCCTTTAGGTAAAGGAGTCTTACCGAAATATTAAGCTATTTAAAACCATTTTCGATCTTCCCAAAATTAAAGGGGTTCTTTATTAGACTTAAATAGCTATTTTAAATTATATTTTACCCTTTAAGTAAAAAAGTCTTACCGAAATACCAAGCTATTTAAAACTATTTTCAATCTTTCCGAAATTAAAAAGCTATTTTAAATTAATTATAGCTATAAGCTATTTATTCCCGATAAAGGCTTTATTATTAATTTAAATTTAATAAGTTTATATCCCTATTTATTTATATATTTTATATTTTTTCTATATAAAACTGTAATAAGCTTAATTATAAACGTTATTTTGCGATATATAAAAAATGTTTTAATTAAATAATAGTGGCTATATAAATACCTTTATTTTAGTCTTAATATTATAGTATTCGAAACTAAAAAGCCTGATTTTTTTAACCTTTTTAACTTTAGCTTTTATAATTTATTTAGCGTTTTTTTATTTTTAAAAAAGGAAAAAGACGAATATATTATAAGAACTGCTAAAAGCCCTACCGATAAATATACCTAATGGGAAAAAGCAATTATTATATAGGCCTTATTTATAAACGCCGATTTTAAAAACTTTATTCCTTTAGGTATTATATAAAGTAAACTTTCGTTTTAAAATATTGCTATATAGCTAGCTATATTTTAAAGAAAAAAATAGTCCGTTAGATATAGCTTTATTATATTTTTCCGGGTATTATATATAAAATAAATGTTATAAATCGTACTATTAGTATTATAATAAAAGCCGACTAGCTTTTATTTTAAAATATTATTATATATATAATAAAAGGGTTAGTAAACTTTTTTAATTTTTTATTACTATTATTATTTAATTATTATAGGGTTAATATTTAAAATAGCCGGCTATTAGCGGTTTTATTAAAGTTAAAGCCCTTTATAATAAAAGAAATAAAGGCTTTAACGGCTAATTAATAATTATACTTTTAATTAGCTTTTATAAGTAAGTTTAAAAATTAGGCATAATACCGATATATTATTTATATTACGCTTAAGTCCGGTTATTAAACCGAAAGTTTATTTATAAGATTTATTTTTATTAAGTATAATATTAAAAAATTAGCTCGGTACTATATTTATATAAAGATTTTTTTCGAAAAATTAACGTTAGCAAAAAATATTATAATATATTTAATATATAAAAAGCCATATATTATTTTTTACTTTCCCTAGCTTATAAATGCGGGCTTTAAACTTTAAGATTTAAAAAAACCTAAAGCTAATTTTAAATACCTTAATTATAAGTTTATAAAAAAAGGTAAAAAGGTTATTATTTATAGGCTGGTTTTTAAAATTGATACGGATATAAATATAGACCCTAATAAGTTTAATAACCGGACCGAAAGCCTATTTATAAAATTCTCGGCGTTTAATAATAAAAAGACCTAAACGATCGACTTTTCGGATAATATCGAGGCATTTATAAATATTCCGTTAAAACCATAACCCCATTTAAATGACTATTTATATTTACGCCTATACTTAATAAATAATAACGAATGGAAAATATATCTATATTTATTAAAATAAAGGATATCTTAATAAACGGAATATATACCCCATTTATTTAAGTCTATTAAAAAAGCCTATTTATATATTTATTCGGATATTTAGTTATAAATATTACGGATATTTACAATAAAATTTAACGTTTTAAATGCCTATATTTAATAAATAATAGCTAATAGAAAACGTAACTATATCTATCGAAATAAAGGATATTTTAATAAACGGGATATATACCCCATTTTTTATTACTACGCTTTATTAAATTAAAAGCACATTTATATATTTATTCGGACATTTAGCTATAAATATTATAAATATTTATAATAAAATTTAACGTTTTAAAATATTATAACCTCGTTTTTAATAGGGTTTATAAAACTATATACTTTAATATAATTAAAAAAATAGGAAAAGCTATTAAAGGTATATATTGTTAAAACCGTTAAATTTATAAAAAAAAATTACAAATTAAGCTTTAAAAAAATTATTAAACTCTATATTACCGTATAATTTTTAAGAAATATTATAAATATCTATTATAAGTTTATAAAGGATTAAAAGTATAATTTATATAATTAATATAATATATATTTTATATATATTTAATTAAAAATCGCTAATAATAATTAATAATTAATAGCTTTATAAATATAATAATATTTAAAAAAGCTTATTAATCCGTTTATATTATATTTATACTTATATTTAATAAATAATAAATAAAAAACGTAATTATATTTATTAAAACGGAAAATATTTTAATAAACGGAATACGTATTTTATTTTTTATTATTACGTTAAATTTACTAAACCGAAAGCCTAATTATAAAATTCGCTTATTTTAGGCATTTATAAATGCCTGGGATACTATATAACCTTATTTTTAATAGGGTTTATATAACTTTATTTTTAATAGGGTTTATATAACCTCGTTTTTAACGGGGTTTGCGCGACTTCGTTCTTAATAGGGTCCGTATAACCTTATTCCTAACGGGATCTGCGCGACTTTATTCCTAATAGGGTCCGTAAAGCTATATATTTTAATATAATAAAAAAATAAAAAAAGCTACTAAAGGTATATATTGTTAAAATCGTTAAACTTATAGAAAAAGTCGTAAATTAAGCCTTAAAAAAGTCGCTAGAACTTTTATATTATTATATAATATTTAAAAAGGGTTATAAATTTATTAATAAAGCTATTATAAAATAAAGCGGTTTTTTTTATTAATATATTTAAATATAAAAAATATTAAATATTTATATTAAATAAAAATATATTTAATTGTTATAAAATAAAAAAGATTAAATACCTTAAATATATAATATATTAATTTAAATTTATTGCGTTTATTAAATAGGAATACCCGATTAAAAAATCGGAGAATATATTATATCGGGTATAATATATTAACTTAAATTTATTGCGTTTATTAAATGGAAATACCCGATTAAAAAGTTAGAAAATACGCTTATTAAATAGGAATATCCGATTAAAAAGTTAAAAAATACGTTTATTAAATGGGAATATTTTATTAAAAAGTTAAAAGATATATTATATTTATTAAATAGGAATACCCGATTAAAAAATTAAAGGATATATCGGGTATAATATACCGACTTAAATCTGTTATATTTATTAAATAGAAATATCCGATTAAAAAATTAAAAAATATATTTATTAAATGGGAATATTCGATTAAAAAGTTAAAGGATATATCGGAAGAAACCTTTATAAAATAAGGCTTTATTTTTAAGTATATCTTCTAATTTAAAATTTTTCGTAAAAACTATAGCAGTCGTTTTGTTATTATGTTCCCGTAATTTTTACTTATTAGTATATAATTTATTATAGGCATTTTAAAGGGTATAATAGGCCGTAATTTATTAATTAACGGATAGTAATTATTATATAAAGTATATAGGGCTAATCCCTATTTAATTTATATGTAAAATAACCTTAATAGTATTAAATTTAAATGCTTTATAGCTTATTTATTAGTTTTATAGTAAATATTAATAGGCATTAATAGATTTAAAAAATATAAAGATAATAATAAGCTAATTATAATAGCTACTAAAGATTCCTAAATTAACGTACTGTATATAAACTACTATTATAATAAGGATTACCTTAGGTAATTTAACTATTTATATATACTTAAATCCAGCCACTTATTAGCTATTATTAGCCATTAGGCCTTAAAACGTTTAAAACCGAGGTTTTTTTAATCGCGTGCGTTTTTACCGCCTTCCGAAACGGGAATATTGCCGTATTATAGCTATTAAATTCAGAAATCTAAAAGTACTTATAATTATTTTACTATTATCCTTATAACTTATAATCTAAATTACCTTTTTATTACTTTATACTTTATAATATAAATCTAATAGGTATTTAAACTATAATATTATTAATACCTTTTATTATTAATTAACTATTTAAATTACCACTTATAACCGAGCATTTATTTTATTTAACTTTTTTAATTTATTAAAACTATTTAAAAATTAGGAATCCTATTAATTGCTGCGAAAAAACCTTAATTAGCACCACCAGTTATACTTATTTATTAATAGTTACATTATTACCATCCTATACTATCCTTTTTTAATAACGCCTACTTTTACTACCAGTTATACCTATTTATTAACGGTTGCATTACTACTATTATATACCATTCTTTTCTAATAACGCTTATTATATTTAAAGTACGTAAATTAAATTTCTTTTACTAAATATCGCTAACCTTATTATAAATAAACTAACTAATTTATAATACCCTTTATTACTTTAATATACCCGAAAATTAAATCCCTATTAACCTATTTTATATAATTACTTTATTATTATTTACCGAATAAAAAGTTATAGTTTAAACCGTATTCGGAAAATTGAAAATTAAAGCGGCTTAAAATAAAGTAAAGTTAGAATTTTTAAAGCTATATTTATAAATTAATAGCGTTAATATATATTTTATTATAATAAACAATAAATTAGCTATAAATTAAGGAATTTTAGCCGATATTATTTTAAAGCTTAACCGGATTATTATTTATTATAAAATATATAACATTTAAATCGCAATAGGATAAATTAAAAGCAATCGTCCTATTTTTTATATTTTTTTAAAAAATAAAAAAACTATTAAAAATATTCGGGTTAATAATATATACAATAATATTGCTATAAATTTTATAGAAATTATAAGGGCTATTTAATTTAATATAAGCTTTAAATATAAAATAATCTATTATTATATTATAAAATAGCTAACCGAAAACGCTATATCGGTTTAATTATTTATAAATACCGTTTATAATAAGGCTTTTAATAATACGATATTTTAAAAATACATTATTTAATAAACTACAATTATATTAAAAGCTATCTTTCGTAATAATTATAAATATTAAAGGTATAAATTTAAAATAATTAATTAAATGCGATATACTATATTTTACGGAAAATAGATTAGATAGTTTAAATAAACGGAATTAAACCCTTTCTATATAATTATAACAATATAGATCTAAACGCCATTAAAGACATTTAAGATACCCCGATACCTAAATGGGAAATCGCCGACTCCGAGAGTTGGGATGGACTTCTCCAAGATCAATTTGCTCATGAATTTGCGCTCCTGTAGCGTTGATCCAGGCACTTCATGCTCATTCTCATCAAGATATCTCGCTATGTCCAGTTGGGTGTCTTCTGTATCAATATCACGGGGGATGACATGGTTCAGCGAGAGGTGGTAGTCGCTGTGTGAATTCCGCGATGTGACTAGAATTTTGATGTGACAGCGCGTCTTCTCTAAAACACGAATTAGGAACTTGCCTAGTTCCAATCCGGATCGGCATTCGTCAAACGCGTCAATAACCCAAACAACTTCTTGATCTAGGTCGGCTTTGAGAATACCTTGCTCCCAAAACTTCCGTTGTAGTGTCCTATGGTCTCCGCCCTTCGCAGCGTCGCGATCTCTGCTGAATATGTGTAGCAGACGTTTCTGGACGTCGGGGTAGATGGCAGCCATTTGCCAGGTGATAGATAGGAGGAAGTGCTCCATCGATGACTTGATCCGGTCATCATGACTAAAGAAATAGTAGCAACAACGCTTTCTCTCATTCTCTAACTGTTCTATTGCGTACCCGGCGGCGTACGATTTTCCACTCCCAGGAGTGCCTCTAACCCACAGGATTTTTGATTCGGGATCACCCAGCCATCCCTCGTATCGACCATCGTCTGAGAGCCATTGGCATGTTCCTACTAATCTGTCGGACCTTACTCGATAAAGATCGTCTGCAGGCGGCTCCCATACCCCAAGGTATCTGCTGAGTTCATCGTTGGTCTCCGTGGCCTGAGTGCTCGATCGCCGAGAGAGGTTGTCATCAAACCGACTCACACAAGCTGATATAGCCTGCCACACAGCTATGAAATTGTGGTCGCTGACTTCGGTGAACTTGCAAATGCTCCGATGATCTCCGTAAAGAAGAGCTGATTGTGCATGTGGGTAGTTCAAAACTGCATCAGTTTTTGGAACAATCATCACATCTCGAATCCCGGCCACGTTGAGCGGATTGGTTTCGTAGAAGCAATGGATCATCAAGTCTTGAGAGAGCGAAGGAAATTCAGTATTGATGGATTGGACTGTGTCTGAGTTTCTCCGTAGATTTTCTAGGTACGGCTTCAACCCAGAGGATATTCGAAAGATTTTATCTAAAATAGGAGCAAGTTCAGATCCAGTATGAGGAGTTGCGATGAAAATAATGGCTTTGATCCTATGCGCAATTTCTTTGTAGGCAGTCGTTTGTTTGGCAAGGAGGTAAGCTTTCTTCATAACGAGCCCACCCATGCTATGACCGACAAGCACGATGGAACACTAAGGGGTATAAGCATTTTCAAGCTCTTCCTTTGTCGTGTCGATGCGAACACATACTTGAGAATCATGGATGATTGGGTTATTCACTATGCTATTAAGTAGTGACTGAGAGAAATCCTGGATATTCAGAGTACTGCTCTTCTTGAAATCAGAGTCGTAGCCGAATGTGTGAATAGCCGTCTTCTGAAAAGGATCTTGCTCTGGAAGAAGATCTCGAGGCCATAGGATTTTGTCCTTAGTCCATGTGTGTGTTGATCCACCACCAAGCCCATGAACAAATACAATATGCGCGATTGGCGCATGGCTAGCTGCAGACTGGTACAGCGTGGTTAAACCGAGGGGGCCTTTTGAATTAGTTTCGGATTTCGTGGGTGAAGTGACTGATGATGAGCTATGTCGTGAAGACAGTGTAAAATGCCTAGAGAACAGCGACGTGTTCGGTGAAGTAGTAAGGGTGTTAGACCGGAAAGACGGCTGATTACGACTTGTAGATGTTGGGGATACAGCATCTTCGTTACTCGATACAGCATCATGTGTGTGTCTTCTGAAGGAATCCATAGTGTTATAATCTTCGTTCCGACTTTGTTGCAACTAGCCCGAGATGCCTCGGGGATCCGAGAATAAGGAGAGCCCGCTCTCTTGGCGCAAGTATTCCACACAAACGACGCACAATGTACTCAAAAACATGTAGACGAATAACCTTCAACATTTAGTAGGTAGAAATCTGTGGTTCTCGGTGTCTGTATCAATAGCTTTCTGCCTGTCTGCAGTTTACTCCCGGCACGTAACCACGCATTGCAACATCGGATTCGCGACTGAAAATGTCAGCAACACTTCCACGTGTAGTACACAATAGATATATGTCCCTCGTTGTTCTAGGCTTGGTGCTATACACCACTTTCCCGCATGATGATCAAGGGTCTGATTGGTCTATCGGGGGTTAGCTGCCAAATCAACACCGAATGGCTTTACACAGCCCCCTCGACGCGGTCGCAATGAATGCTACTTGGGGGCTTTTTCATAGTATTACTTCGTATGTTCAAGCAATCACATCTTAGCCCAAATGATGGATGGCGCAAGCCACGTGCCTAAGGAAAACTAATCCTGTGAATTCCTCAACTAGTATTAGCGCTTATTATGAAAACGGCTTCTTTCTTTTCTTCTTACCACAACTATTACTACCTAGGCCTTTCAAATCTTGCTCGTACGAAAATCCGAGGGAGCATAATGGCTACAGAGGGAAGTTCAGAACCATCTGCGACAAGACTTACTTCCCAACATGCATCACACCTCAATCAGGGCCGAAATAGTCAGGACAAAGAGTCCTACACAATCGATGAGGCACTCATCGAAAATACGGCTGGCATCTCACTGGAAGATGACCAGGCCTCCCTGGACAAGATTGCTCTAGCTAGGATGATAAATGCTAACCAAAACCAAGCGAAGAAAAATGCCAATATCATCCTAGGCGGAGACATTCGGGACTCCTTGAAGGCCAGCTCCAAAGTTGTAGTTGAAGAGCCAAATCAGAACGAGATTGGGAAGAATGCTAGCTTGCCACGCGACGAGGAAATTGATGCCCTGGAGGATATGACCGAAGCATGGTGGACAGCTAATTGTCATATAATCCCGCAATATCTGATCGAGGATGTCGACGACAACGTCAAAGCACGTATGAAAAACGCATCCCTATCCCTGTCTACCTACACACAAACGCAAGAATACCACTGAGAAATTCCTAGTGTTGCCAGATGGCACTGAGATCATCTCCATCGATCCCCATGGAAATAGCTCGTGGTCTCGTACAGCAGAGATCCAGACCGAACTCGATGGCCAGCCGGTGTCTTATTTCCTCAAGGTGAATAATAATCAGTCTGGTGAAATTATGTATAGATGCGAATTCGAATCTCTCAAGGCGATTTACGACGCTATCCCGGGTTTTTGCCCACGACCCCTAGGATGCGGTCATTATGCGGGAGATCCGAGTGCACATTTTCTCCTATCTGAGTTCGTAGATATGATCGACGAGCCTGCAGACGTGGTTCTTCTGCCACAGAGACTCGCAGAGTTACATAAGAAGGCGGTGGCACCTGATGGGCAATACGGGTGGCATGTGCCAATGACCGGAGGCCAATTGCCAGTACGAGTTTCGAAAAGTCAATCCTGGGAAGATTTCTTTACTCGCTACATGAGATTTCTGTTCCGCGCCGAAGAGATAGCACGGGGCCCACGTCCTCCAGAGATGGAAAAGCTTGTCACAGCCTTGTTCAATAGGATTATTCCACGCCTCCTACGGCCCTTAGAAACGGGAGGTCGTGACATTGTCCCAAGGCTGCTGCATACTGACCTTTGGGACGGAAACACGTCGGTAGATGAAGACGGCTTACCCATCGTGTTTGATCCGTCTTCTATGTATGGACACAATGAATGTGAGTATGTAAAGCTAAACGATCATAAGTAGAACACTCATGAAATCTGTGACTCAGTTGACCTCGGGGTCTGGTCAAACCCGCGAGTCATGGCCGGCCCCCCCTTCATCAACAGCTACCACAACTTTTTTGGACAATCACCACCAGAGGAAGATCACCGTGGGCGAAACATACGTGAGTAGCATCTAGAACCCCTCTTTCTTCTTCTTCTCCTCTCTTAGTGTTGGTAAAAAAGCAAATATTCTCTATGCTAATAAGTTGAGAACACCCTGAAACACGTCTTTCCTAGAATCCTGATAATTTGCCTGGATATTTATAAAGAAAAAAGTTGACTCCGAGTGCTGTAGTTTATAGTCTGTGAGTGACTAACAGATCCACCATTCCTTACAAGCTGTATAGCTGACAGAAAGCCGTGTAGTGCTTTTGAGACTAGAGTGTCGGCTATCATCATAGAGAACAACCTATTCCGAGACGAGTATGCTTAGGCAGTGATTATACTAGAAACTCCCGAAACTGACCCCGAGTAGGGTGATTCGCTATATGAGTGAACTAAACCGCAATTTCCCGGAATCGTACGAGGAGTGGGCGCTAGCCAAAGGTGAAAAGCCATATCCACCAAAGGCATCCTCATCCACCAATTCGGCTTGAATCCTCTATACGGAGGCAATGCCGTTATCTGAGTGGAGAGAGGCGTTTGTGATGACAGTTATTACTGGCTCTATGGTATAGAAACCGGCACCTTTTAGTATGACTGATTTCGTGGGAGGCAAGATTGCCATATCTCATTGTGGCTAAGATCGGCTACTACCTATGGCAAGACGTGAAGCCCTGAAATACTTTGATTGCGGTGTTGAAATACAGGTTTCGTTAGACTCGATGGACGTCAGGTTTTGGCTATCTACACATGAAGAGAGGGCAGATATATATACACAATGCCACGAGATGCCTTGTATTGTATGATCCTTGACACTCAAATCCAAGAACATTCAGAAGGCAGGGTGCTAATTGCATTCACTCAGGAGACGGCTGTGAATAGCTCAATATGGGAATTACTCAGACACGAGCTACACGTACACTAATCCTCTATTATAGTAAAGGCCTTCCTACATCCTACCCCGGTTCTTGGTAACCTCCGTTAAGAACATAGCGTTCTGTTACGGTTGGCAACACACCGCATATGTGGATTGTATATAATTGTTAAAGAGGAAGAGGGAGAAAACTATCAGGATACAGTTATTTTCCCATTGAACTAATTGTTAGCGTACGCCTCAGTCACGCTCATCCAGAACTACGCACCCTCTATGCTCCTGTGGTTCATGGAGATCGAAGATTATAACCCCGTCATGACTTTCCGAGGTACAGCAGACAGACGTCCAATACAATCATAAACAACCCGACGTCAACATCAGTAGTCGGCCTCTTACATAAATTCCTCGACTTATGTAGTCAATCCTGTGCAAAACCGACTTAATCAGCAGCTACGTAATGCCCTTCCCCAGAAAAAATAACCATTTTTCCCAATCGTCCAAACAAGCACATCTTGGCGTTGACGGCCAAGCCACGGCGTCTCGGACCAGAAATACTCGATGTAGATTCCACCCACAATGTGATTAGTCTCTAGCTCCCGCGCTTGGCGGCCAAGACGTGGTATTTCCTCCGTAGCAGTAGAGGCGCATAGGCTTAGTCCCCTTGGCAAGGCGACGACGTCGAATCTATGTCTGGAATGCATGAGTATAGGAGGTTGGATGGTTTCGTCTTCTTCGTTAATTACACCCGAAAGACCCCCCTTTTACCTTCGGTCGGGCATTTTCCTTTGTTAGTAGTTCGGTATAACGGGGATCAATACTACAACAGTAATATTAACCCATTACATGAGACCCGGGTTTATATGTCAGTGAGTAGACGTCACCTAGTACGGTTTCCCCCGCCTTGGGTATTCGAGCAAGTCTACGAGTAGCACATCAGAGAAAACTGCACGGGTAAGCGAAGGTAAAGGTTTTATTCATTTTTTCATTCGTTAGGTTCGCCTCCCATATGCAGACGCCAATCCCGACCTCGAATTCGAGATTCCATCGCTCGCATGATCAAACCAAGTGATCGCAAGCCCATATCTAACACCGCGGCATCACTTCCCCGTTTAGACGAACGCCGGGTCGAGAGTGGCAAATAATCCAATAGAGTATACCCAATCTAGCGATAATAGATCTAAGATGTGTTTCTAGGGTTTCCTAGGAAAAAGGCGCGGAATACATAGGTGTATCATAGGGAGCAAAGATGGTAGCGAAACGCACGTGAGGCAATGTCCGGTCGGTGAGACAGACAGACAGACAGATAGAGTCTAGCCTAGCCTAACCCTCGACGTGGTCGGGTTTGCTGTCTTCCTTCTCGTCGAACTCCTGGGGCATGGCGATGGGACGGTTCTTAGCGAACCGAACGGTGGACCAGACCGACGGCGACTGCTTGAACATGAGGTCGATCTCCTCGAGGTTGCGGTTCATCGTCTCGGGGAACGCGAAGTACACCGAGACGGGCACGCAGGCCGCGATGACCGCGAACACGATGTAGTACTGGTAGCCGATGTTGTTAATAGCGACCGGAGTAATCATCACGACGATGAAGTTCCTGGGATTTGTTTGTTAGCGGATCGCCGTCATCAAGATGTCAATTACGTGTATAGGAGAATAGACTCACCATAGCCAATGGTTGGCGGTCGAGATGGAACTCATGGCCATGCGCAGCCGAAGGGGTGCTACCTCGGTACAGTACAGGAAGTTCGCGCCTAGGAAACCGATCGGCACGAACGTGTTGTAGAGGTAGATGAAGCATCCCGCAGCGATCTGCGCAGCCTCGTTGCTCTTAGGGAACGAGGTTGCTATAGCAAGCGCCACCATGCAGCACGACATGCCGGCGCCGCTGATGATGAAAACGGCGCGGCGGCCGAAGCGGTCGATGCAGACGAAGGCCAGGAAGGACGAGAGGAACTTCCAGGTCAGGGCTCCAGCGGACAGGACGCGAGATATTTCACTGCTCATCCCGAGGTTCTGCTGGAAGAGGATTGGAGCGTAGACGCTAATGAGGTTGCTACCACTGTGTCTGTTGTCAGCTTTCCGTAGCTTATGCGCGCGCGCGCGCGTGCGAATGCGCTACTTACGACATCTGCTGGTAGAATTGCAGGAGGATGCAAAGCCCGAAACGGTACAAAAGCTTATCTTCGCCCATCTTCAACATATCACTCAGCTTGGCCTTTCCCGTACTGGCCGTAATCTCGAGCGAGTGCTCGATGCCGGTGATCTCGCTGTGGACCTCGAATGAGTCCTCCGGCAGGCCTCGGTAAATCGCTAGACTCGCGCGCGCCTGCTCCGATTTTCCCGTCATCACCAGCCACCGCGGCGACTCCGGGAAGAGGTAGACGGACGCCATGAGCACGAGCGAGAAGAAGCACGCGATGGCGATCGGTGGGCGCCAGGTGACGGGACCTTCGTGGAACTCGAAGAAACCGAGGTCAATCCACGATTCCAGGACGTATCCGAGACAGATAAACAACCCGGTCAGGACGACATGTCGCCCGCGGTTTTGAGCACCCGACGTCTCGCTCTGCCATACGGGCACGAGCGAGCTGAGCTGTCCAACCCCTACGCCGACGATGACTCTGCCGACGATGAATTGTGCGAGCCCGAACGACGCGGCCTCGAGGATCTCGCCGATGAGGGTACAGATACTGGCGAAGAAGATAACGTTCCGGCGGCCGAACTTGTCGCCCGTATAGGAGCACGAGAAGGAACCGATGAAGGCGCCGATGACGAAGGTTGCTACGACGAAGCCCTGGAGTGTCGAATTCTTACTTTTCTCCTCGCCAGTCGCGTTGACGGTGTCGATGCCCGGAAAGGTCTTGACCCAGTCTGGTTCCGTGAGCAGACCACCGATCCCTGCCTGGTTGTAGCCAAACAGCACAAAAGCAGGACAGACAATGAGAGCAATCTGCAGCCTGGCCAGTGCTTCGGCTTCGAGGCTAAAGAGACGCGCAGAACCCATCTTCATAGGAGTATAGGTACGGGACGTCGGAGGGGTAAGAAGAGGGATGAGGAAGGCGAGAGAGTTCGAAAGAGAAGAACGGGGAAGGGAGAAAGGGTCCTTTAACCTAATGGTTCGCCATCAACCGCCCCGTGCTTTCCCCATCTCCTCCCATCATTACAGTAGCCATGACGTTGCAGTTCCCGGAGCCCCGTGGGATTAGAACCAAGATGTTTAGAAACATACTGGGGATGGGGGGGGGCACGGATGTTTGTACGTAAAGCCGGCATGGTTTGCGCGCACCCGAGGGCGCTTGGCCGTCACAGAACTGAAGAAATTCGCGTTGTTTTCGGTCTCGACGACTAGATTAGTACACGGCCCTTTCTCGGTCTGGTGGAGAAGGTTGCTGAAGGTCGAGGCTCCGCCAAAAGTGATGCAACCGCGCTCAGAGCACGTGGTATCGAACCTGGCTGTCTGGCGATCAGACCGCAGCATATCCGACCTCGCGGCTGTCCGGCTAAGAGCGGTATTGAAACATGTTTCCGGAGACGAGCACAACTGCCGGCAGAGATCTAGAAACATTCGAGATAATGATCCGTCCTATAGGGAAGGTCTGCTTTGAGGCTCTTGTGGCAAGCTTCATTAAGCGATATAGCCAAGCTGCCAAGTTGCCCTGCATGAGGCTTATGAGCTTAACCTACGAAGTGGGCTTGGCCATTTCTAGTGTGTATGAGCACGACTAGAGGTCCCACAAAGTAACAGCGTCTCCCCCGCCCGCGTGGGGACGATGCTGTGCATCGCGAATATCCTCCGGAGGGAGATGTCTCCAGACTCCAACCTAGAATCCGCGATAGATGATTGATTGGTCTAGATCACCCCCATTGCGCACTTTCGCTTGATAACGGGTAGTTCAACGGGCCAACTTAAACCCTCTTGCCGAAAACAGGAACCCGTAGATCTTCCACTACGTTAGTTTTTGGTAAGAATACGCCCATCTAAGGTGATGTGAACGTACGAAAGCTGCATATTGGAACCTGTTCGTTGAGCATGGTTGACGACTGGCGACTTGCGCACGCGACATTAACAAGACTATCCATCACATATCTCCGAGGGATACCAAGTTCGGTACCCGCAGGCTGCTAAGTAAGAAATTGTCGGATTAAGACCCTTCATGGATCTGGGGAATTCGCTCTCAATACCTACACAGCGCGCCCCTCTCGCATCCACAATCAAAACTCTACTTGCCTTCTTCACCGCTTTATTCAGCGGTTAGCTCGCCAATTCTCCTCTCAATCTCCGGCACTTGCCTCAGCAAGACATCTAGGTCCTCTTTCTCGTCCTCTAGCTTTAGCCTCTTGTCCGCATCGAGCTTCGTAAACACATAGTGGCCCTGTCCGTCGAACTGCAAAATCCTGCTGTGGTATTTCCATAGACTCCGTCGGTGGCTGACGGTCATCAACGTAATCCCCAACGCCTTCGCGTTATCGTACATGATCTTCTCGGTCTCGAGCGTCACGCTGCTCGTACACTCGTCGAGGATCGCGTACCGTGGCTTATGGTAGAAAAGGCGAGCCATAGCCACGCGCTGCTGGAGACCGCCTGAGAGGACGTCCCGCCACTCGGCCTCCGCATCCCAGCCTTCCGGGTAGAGGTCGATAAGGTGCTCGAGTGAGAGGATTTTTAGGATATCCAAGAGCTGTGCATCAGTGACACCCCGTGCGCGGACCGTGCGCAAGCTATCCGGGTACGTGATTTGCTGGCGAAGGCTACCGCGCGACAGGTAAGGTCGTTGTGGAATGTAGTAAATGTCCGTGAACGGTGGTTTGTACACCGTGCCACCGTAGACCGGCCATAGTCCCCCTAGGATGCGGAAGAGACTCGACTTTCCGCAACCGTTGGGGCCAACAATGAGAAGATGATCGCCCGGCTTGAGTGAGAATGACAGTGCCCTCACAAGAACGTCGCCGTTCGGGGAGATAATTGGCACGTCGATGAACTCGATATTCTTGCTCTCGACCACTTTACCTCTGCCTTTCAACACTGACTCATTATCCTCAATACCCGAACTGGACACGAGTTTCTTCTCAAAATGCCCAGCTTGAATATCGTCCATAACTTCTAACAGTGATGCAACTCGTGATGTGTAGCCAGCCAGCTCCATGATTTCACGGTAAGAGAACATTATTCGCCCAAAGGCGTCGGATGCACTCAGTAACATCCGTCTGTTGGTAACAAATGCTTCCGTCCGATCGCCCATACTAGAAGTCCCCGCGATTTGGCCTGGTAGCTTGAAAAAGACCGGCATGCTGCAGAGCAGGAGGCCCAGAGCACCCCAGAAGTATTTAATAACGAAATCTTCCATGACACCGTGGTAGAAGCGTCGCCGCAAGATATAGTTCACGTGTTTAATAAGCGTGAAGTACCCTTTGTCAAGCGTGTCCTTCTCCGCCTCGTGACCATGATAGAGAGCGATCTCCTCGCTATAGTCGATCAGTCTCGAATGCTGAAATCGGAATTCTCCCTCCAATCGCGCTTCGTCCGCCACGTATTTGCCGAAAGGTGGCGTGAGCGCACGCATAACGTTGGCAGAGAGCTGGACTAGTAATGACATGAACATAACACCTTCGCCGCCGACGCTTCTCGATAAAGACCATGTGTATATAGTCTACCATCCGTTAGAGAACCGCAATCGGCTGACGATACATGCAAACTCACCATATCTAATATCGGCTTCGCCAAATTGCTATATAGCTCTGCTAAACTGTTTGAGAACTTGGCCACGTCCACCGCGATGACCTGGTCCGGATTCTTTATCCGGTCGTCTAGCGCGGAGATTCCATAAAACGTAAGTTGGGATAGATACTTGTCGTGAATGTGTTTTGTCAACCGTGTGCGATACTTGAGCGACAGTTCGGCCTGGTGGTAAGACAACTACAAAGGCATTAGCACGGCTCTTCCTGTCGCAAGGAATCCCGATTTTCTTACCATGGAGTTTGTAAAGGTCGCGGGCACAGCGATCAACATCCACCATACAATCCTCGTCAGGAATTCTCTGCCGCTGCCTCGCACCAGGGCCTTGACAATCGCTCCGTCCATCTCCGCCACCTTCAGGCTGATCAGCGTGCGGATGACCAGGAAGAAGCTGTGACTGATGAGCAGTCGGGTCTCCTTGGTGCGCACGCCGGGGACGACTATCCTCAGCAGCCTCAGCAACGACCTGAAGAACTCGCGATTCAATTCCACCTTCTTCTTCTTGGTCGCGTCGGTTCCGTCGCTCGATGTGGTGCCGGACCGGCGCTTGGTGGCCTCGCGCGCAGACGCTGCTTTCTGCTCAGAGACGGCATGGCGAATGCGGTTCACGAGTGCGACGAGCAGGGTCAAGTAGACGGCGCGGGAGATTCGGGTGCGGTTGGAGGCGTACAGCTTTGTCAGATGCGCGACGGCACTCTTAATGGACCGGTCGGGCAGGACGAGTTTGGACTGCACCGCCATAATGGTAGTGTCAAAGGGGAACGGTCACGGTCAAGTCGAGCGGGTTTGCCTCGGATTCCTACGGTTGCTAGCCCAAAGCGATCGCGATTGGAAATCAGCCCATGAAGCGAAGTGGCTAAATCAGTAGTAGAATCGGTATTAAACGAATTATCTAATTTAAGATTGACGTGTTTACATGATCGTGAGTTTTGGAGTTACAAGTGACTCTCGCCCCAAAATAGAATGTATGAAGGGAACTAGGAGGTATGTAACGGTTCCTCGGCGGATGCGACCAATGCCATCGGTTGGATTCCTGGTGACGTTCTGCTTACATGTGATCGATCCCCAGTACCCCAGATTGCCTAGACAGCCGCCGAAGCCGTCGGCAGCTAAAGCGGCCGATGGCTAACCGTACTTCCAAGTACTCAGGTATCTGCATAGCCACTCAGCCACTATGGCTTTGGTGTACATCTGTACGTGTAGGTGTGGCTTGTGAATTAGGTAACCTAGTGGGATCATGTACACTACGCCCCCTGTTTTGATGTTATTCAGTGGTTCTTATAGTGAATTTATGCGTTTGTTGAAAAATCCCTATGACGATTAAGCACGATCTTATAGATATGTACTTTTCTCAAAATAATGCCTTTAGATTACTTTATTAACGTTACTAATATTGAAACGATACCCTATAGTATACCTTGTAGCGGTTGGTTTCCGTTATATCTCTCCACCGCGGACTTGAACATTAATACAGGGCCGACCTGTAGACTTTGTATTACATAATACTATGAATGAGTGTAGCAGCAATCGCGGGGTTCTAAAATATTTCTTGGGCGGTTTCACGAGTCTTCTCTACTAATCATTACTCACTCCCTTTGTCATCTACAAACTACGCAGGACGAAAAGTAGTCCATCCCAAACTATGGCCGAAGACGACGAAATCGCAGTCTACGACGAGGTCGAAATCGAAGACATGACCTTCGACAAGACCCTCCAGATTTACCATTACCCTTGCCCCTGTGGCGATCGATTCGAGATTGCGCTCGCCGACCTGCAAGACGAGGCTACCGACATCGCGGTGTGCCCTAGCTGCAGCTTGATGATTCGGGTCATCTTCGATCAGGTTCGCATTTCCCTGGCCTTCTGTTTCGCCTCAAGATGCTGACTATTCTATCCAGGACAACCTACCCAAGCCTGATCCCGACCCTGGTGCCCTTAAACCTGCCGAGAACCAAGTTCCTATTGCTGCGTGAATGCCCTTGGTCTGAAGTGAAAACATCCGATCGGGTTCACGTGAGTACCATCATGATACTCTATCGCAAACTCCGAAAGCGCCGAGCCGCAAATAATCCGGTGACGTCGACACCGAAAATGGCCCGATAAGCCTTTGTCGCATCGCTTTCAACATGCCGAGATCGTGGAATAGAGTAATATCAGCTATGGGGATGTGATATTCCAAGTATCCTTAAGATAGGCCGAGGGAAAAGGTGCTACTGAGGTCATTTGGGAAACACGAGGCTAGTGATGGCGCCTTGCAGCCTATAAAGTGATAGAGCCGCCTTTTATGGCTCAACTACGCATGTATATCGCATAGGAAGTGACACGAGAGGCACGGTCGCGGGTTATCACCCCCGATGCTGAACTGGGACCGTAGTTTGATGGAAACTTGATGTTATCAAAGACTCGTACTCGGGTATATCAAACAATGCGAATCCCTTCGCCCAAACGCCGTTCGTCAACCGTAATCGTGTCCACGCCTCATGTGATGCAGTCCAAAAAACGCCAATGCAATGCAATGCCCTCCATCCATAGTGCCTCTGCTCGTCATAAGAGGAACAACCCAGCAGCCGAGAAGACGACTAGACCCATCACGGAAGCTTCCAATGCTTGTTTTTCTGCCGCGGCCGTCGTCAATCGTTTCGAGGCTACTTCGGCGACTGAGTCTGTCGAGTTGACCATGGTGGGGTAAGAAGCTGAAGCTGTCGCGAAGAGGTCGGATTAGCGGCTTTTGCACCATATGCCAAGTAGAGATTAAGACTCACCCGTTGAGTCCAGCGCACCCTCGAATACACTTGTCGGCGTTGCCAACACTCTTTGTTGTCGCATAGCGGTCGCGGCCGGCAGCAGAGCGGCAGCGAACACTAATACGCTGGAAGGTTGCATTTCGGGTGATGAAGCGACGGCTCGGTTCGCAGTGATTGAGTGAATAATTGATCAACTGTTTTTTTGATATATATAAAATATATCGGTATCCGTTGAAGTTCGTTTAGTACGTGGATACCTTCCTTCGTTCGGACTACCCAAGCGGATACGCCAGTGATAAGGCGGCGTGGCGGCGGTTGTGAATGCGTAGATAGATGGACTTACAGCTGCTCAGCAGCAGCAGCAGCAGCAGCAGCACCATGCACGCATGCAACGAACAACAAAGATATACGGAGTACGAGAGACAATGTTTTCAGATCAAGTTGTAATACAAGCAACGAGACCGGACCAAAACACTATCCATCAATGATAAGAGTAGGTGGAAATACTAGACTGCGGTGTGCCCTTTTTTTCTCTTTTCTCGCACAGATATCGTCATCGCGGAGGCGTGACTGGGCAACATGGGTTGGTTGATGGGGTGAACCTCCTCTCTGGTTGCTGGTCAAGCAAGGATTTGTGGATCGCGATGCGACACGCGGACCCAAACTTGGCTTGCTTGGGATGTTGCGTTATCTCGCTGTAATAAGGGCCGTAATAACACATAACCTTACTTCATAAGGTGCTTGTCTGACACGACCAGCAGAAACAAGTTTTCCCCCTGTTATCCAACATACGTTAGTATGGCCATATGTACGCCATCCATACGGCATCCCCAAGCAAGACCATGTACAGTATGTACATATCGATGTATATAACCTTACATATATATGTGCGTGTGCGATATACCTACCTATGTGCAATAGTGACGAGTGAACCTCGTAATCCGGACAGGGAGTTGGGGAAGGGGTCTGAAGACTGAAACAGCAAAGCAGCCCAGTAGCGGAAGCACAGCAGGGAACCATCTTTGTCATTCAGCCACCTGTGGAACAAGCTGACACGCAAAATACTTAGTCCTAAACGGTGTTGGTGAGATTGTATCAGAAATGTACATGTAACCTATCTATTAATAAAATGACGCGGTAGAATTTTGAAGCCGCCGATATCCCACATTGAATAAACATTAACCTAGCATCTTCATCAACCAAAAAGTAGTTAACCATCTATTCATTGATGTTCAGTTGCTTCATGTTCGAGCTGGTGTTAGTTCTTCTTAGTTGTTGGTTGGTTGGCTGATTGATTGATCGCGGCGCAACTCAGCAGCCTTGCATACTAACCTGCTTACCTACAGAAATCGACGACGGTATCTGAAAGGGAAACAATTCGCAGACGTTTCTTGTTTTCCATGTGAAATCCACAACACGAGATTGCGTCATAGGACCAGGGAGCTTGGGTTGCAGGCAGCAGGTGTGTAGGATCCTGAGTCTTGGCCATGCAACAGAAATCCGTGGGGGTTTAAGTGGCATTCATTCGATGCAGACCTGTTGGCGTGATAGAGAAGATTCGGCATTCTTATCCGAACTCATAGATGCGTATGCCGGAAAACGGATTAATTATTAGCGAATTTCATCGTTGTATGTACTAAGTAGAATTCAAGACCTGTTCCGCTGTCCCGCCTGGTACCAATTAACTTTGATAAGTGACAAGCTCTCTCCGCTTCGCCTATGAGCAAATACATACCTACCTAACAAGACATATTCAATGAACTTGATAAAATAATTATAGGAATCAATAACGCAGTCAATTAAGGGCATACATAATCGATGGCCTCACTAGTGGACCTACGTGTGATGCGGTCATTCATTCTATAGCCCCTGATCATATTCTTGTTATTATATATAGGCTCGTCATATGTATACCCAAGACCGAACGCTCCATTGCATAATAACTGCAGGTTAATTTCTTTCAGAAATCTAGCCAGCGATTGTCTGGAGCACTGCCTATGACCGCCATAGGTTACGTGTAGTGCTGGAATAACACCAGAATCTACCCACAGTTAGGAAATAATTGAATTTATAACAGGAGTCTTGATAATGCCACCTCAAATAATCACCCTAATGTGTCCAATAGCTTTAGAGGCCCCTTGTCTCCAAGAAGTTGATAGCTGGGGATCTAAGCCTTTTATAGACTAAATTAGCGAATAGTAATGCTTTGGTTTGATCTGGTTTCTTGTCGGGAATGAGATAGCACTTTCTAATAGTCTGAGCAATTGGGGACTTATTATTAGTAAGATTCCCGCCAATGCTAGAGCATACTCCGCTCTGGAGCAACAAGTTCCCGTGATTGTCCTTCCGATAACAAATATATTTCATAATAATATGACTCAACACGAGCTATGTCACCACGTAATGTTCTGATGAAATCAAGCTCTTCTATATTGTATATCGTACGAGTGAACAACGAGCAAGACACCGTACAAGATTTTTTTTTGATTTTTTTATTATTATTATTATTATTATTTTTATTTTTATTTTTACGCTTAAAGCCCTTCTTCCTTCTAAGCATAGGAACTTAGAGGCCTTGGAATATCCGAATGTTGCTCTCCTAGTTTACAAGATTGTGATGAGGTAATCCAGGGTATCAATAATCATTAAGGAATTCTACCTTCCCTATAATATGTATACTGATTGCTTAACTTGGGGACTTTCGTGGCTCTAGTTTGGCTAGTTTTTCAAAATTGACTATAAACATAGAATGTCTGTATTGGTGCCCTCCAAAATCAGTCAATGTAAACGAATGCGTATAATAACAGAAAAGTCGTCGCATAATTATACATTCTAGGCTGATAACAATGTTGAGTATACATTCATGTGCCTAATCTAATGTATTCGAAGCACTTCTAGTTCGAGACGGTTTTCGCAGCAGTAGCGAATATTGATCTGGCTAACAGGTAATACAGCCTAACGATAGACTTACGCACTACCAATTTATGAGATTTCGACTTAGTTTATACTAATACCACCGCCGTAGTCTCAAGGAGGCTAAGAAGATCTAACCTCCCCTTTTCCTCATCCACAGCTGTTGCCCATCCACAGCGCTGATAACTAGCCATGAGACTTCAGATTCGTCTAGAATTCTGCCTCAGCCGATTATCGATTTCTCCTTGTACGCGAGTAACTAGAAGGTTAATGAAGTGTTATCGCGAACTGTACAGGACAACCTGGAACTCTGCAAGTTTGTTGGCGCAGCTGGTCTAGAATCCATGTGAGGAAGGGAATAGTCTCGTCTTGGTTATGACAAAATGGCAACAGCAATATGTTAAACCATCATCTTATAAATTATTTACTTTCAGCGATGCCCCAGGCGAAGACGGTCTTATCGGCTAAGAAAACTTGATGATTCCATATGTATTAATTGTCGTAGTTCAGAACATCAGTCATAGTGTCTATTACTCACATAGAATACAATATGTGGCATCGTCTTCTTGGAGTTATGAGGGCGGGTCGATTCCTAAATACATAGGTCCCTCTGCGCCTGTGAAACCTTGCTCGGGTCCTGGATTTACTTGATCTTGCTGGGGACCCGGGATCGGACGAAGTCCTAAAGATGCAGCTCCGATGTAATTAGTTGCTGGCAACATTTGAAAAATGCCCGACGGTGGTTGCACTCTATCACCGTCCAAGACACATTCTTGGATTAGTCTCTTGACCCCCTCGTCTGTCTCGTCTACATCCGTATTAGCATTGTAATCGTTCGGCGACCTGGTGTATAGTGCATCCTGGCAAGTTTCCAAGACCTCTTCTAGTGACGGGATTTCACCATAATCCTTGGCCATACACCGGGCTATTAGGTCCCTCAGAGGAACTTCTATGGCGTTGGTGCTCCTAAGGCACTCCGCTGCGTTCGTATACACCCTATTCCTTTCGCCATCTTTATTCGTGTATTCATACTCATTAATCTCGTTATATGTGATATTTCTCCCCCTTTCGTGGGGTAGAGCGATCCACATCATCACCTGTGAAAACTTCAGTAATTTCCGGCCTTGCTCTTATGTTTGGGGAACTCACGTATCCAGCCCCCCAAAGGTTCTTCCCGATTCCGATCGTCCAGTCACCATTCCTAATAACACACGCAACGCTTAGTACTAATCCTCTCTAGAACGGTAATTCCACATCAACTTACTCCGGATCCTTCATGGGTTGTCTTCTCCCACGCCCAAAGTCAATCATCTGTAGTTTACACCGGTTAATACTTCCTCACATGTCGCTTTGATCGCATTCCGAGCTCCTCATTATGAGTTGCTAGCCACCTTACCTTGACGATCGGGACAAACCCGTGTTCTGGATCCCCTGTGTATTGGTCGCCAAACAAGAAGTTATCAAGATGACTCGATGCTTGCACAATAGTATCCGGTCTAGTAGCCTGTATTGTTTCTCGCACGAGGGGGGCATTTCGTCCACCCTGCGGCGGATAAGCCATTGCTACACACTGCCGAGCTACTAACACCAGAAAAACAGATGATCAGAACACAAATAGAAGACACAATTATACCCGACGTCAAAGAAAGCAGGTATGCTATATGAACACTCACGGCAAAGAAAGATGTGCCAAAGAAGTCGATTAGAGGGTCTCAGTTTCTTTCTCCTTAGGCGTGTACGGAATAGTCTCAGCGTGCCATTCGGGATATGTTCGAGTGCGATTAATGGTCGTAATCCCATTCCGCCATTATTTCCTGGTAGTGGAATAAGCTGCCCGATACTGCAACATTTGGAGTCAGTAATTACTGCTTTTGGATAGTTTCGAAGCATGTTTCGGGAGCAATGTGCTCACCCGAATTCTCAAAAAGGCAATTTGCATTTATGAGACTGCCTGAAGGGGAAATAAAGAACTCGGGAATTTACTCACTGCTCTGCGCCGCGCAGCATCCGCAGCCACCATGATTCATTCAAGAGACTCGCATCGTTTTCTTCACCGATCGCGTACTTTATGACTGTATAGGTACCCAGGAGTTAATTGGTAGCTTTTTAAATGGTTTCAGGAACTGGGTGTCATATTTTGGAAGTGCCGATTCCAGCAATAGGCTGTATATGTAGACGTATCCCGGAGGGGAAGCTAAAGGAGTGGAAGAAGGAATACCGAAATACGCACCTAGTTTTCGGATTTCACGGCCACTCTTGTCATTTTCGCTAAAAAGTAAAGCACCCCCATCTTGAAGAGGCGTTAGCAATTCAACTCTAAGATACGATTACCAATCGAAACTTGATTGAAGATATATTGGACATCCTGATGTATCGTGTGTGTAAGATAACATCAGTTTCAATAGTAAGGATCAGTACTCACGTCGGCCAATACCTGCTACTCCAATATAGGTAAGCCGCGGGTTCGGTGTGAAGTAATTTGCGACACGGTCTGCGAGTGCTGTGGTCTCGGCTTCTCTTTGATCAGAATCATTCATAGCTATTGGGGTCGATATCTATTCTCTAGGTTGTTTATTCTAACTTGGAACGTTTCAGGGTTAGGTTAAGAAAGCCTTCGAGTTCACGGCAAAGCTGGTGCTGAAGACTGTGGCTAGCTTCAGGTAACGTTCTACTCGATTATTAGACATAGAGAATTATGGAACGTTAGCGATAAAGCTCAGTTATTATTGTTACATCCAAATTGACTCGTCCGAATGCAGCAAAATCATGTTATTGTTAAGCTTTCTAAGAATAATGTGCGATGTGGCAAACAAAGACATCAGACCGGATTGGGTTTGTCCGCCGTTGATACCACATAGCTTCATTGATCTACCCGTCTACTCTCTCGAGATTATCAGTTATATTGGAGTATATATTGGGCTCCTGACTACTGTAGGACTTTATGGTGCCGGTGTGCTTTTATAGTCTTACTGTCTGCTACTAACAAACAATGTTAGCTACTGTCTACTACTAGCATTGGCTATGTCGCCTTTAACGCGTAACATTTATATTAACAGTCTAATATCTTATAACAACGGTAGCCAAAGCTTATCTTCTAAATACAGTAAGAGTAATAAATATACCCCCATACTAATACATTTTCTAAGTAAATCGATGTACATCTCCTACCTACCGAGTTCCTCATATAACCTTCTAAATCGCTACTCATATTTTAAACTGTGAGATGCCGGGTGTTTAAGAGGGATGCTGAAAAGTTTTCTAAGGGGCTATAGGGTACTAAAAGGAGTGCTGTAAAAAGTGTGCTAAATACTGCTGGAGCACTTAGATCTAGTGTTCTTTGTGTGTGATTTGCTTATAGTCACTACAAGCCTCCTATATCCTATTAGTGGCTAATATATAGCTAATATAAACCCACATTTACTTACATTAATAACAATAATTACAAAAGCCCCGAGACGCTCCAATTCCTATACTAATAGCCTTAAGGAATAAATGAAATCTTAGACAGTTAGGTTATTTGAGAATGTATTTGCGTTTAGTACATACGAAGAACTGATGGGGTGCTATATCCACTAATATTGCGTTGACCGCCGGCATCATAAGAGACTGGATCGTTAATATAAACGTTTCGCCCTCAACGCCCAGAGCGCGTTGCTCTTTATTTAGCAAAGATCCTTAGGTTGTAAAATAACCGGGAACGCCGACATACATAGATTTTGGTGTGATGTTTAACGTATACATAGATGGAAATAGACCACGTGCTGTGATTGACATTGTTACTGCCGCCTTGAGCGAATGAGTCTCATTGTCTTCAAGTCACAATATAAAGATAGAAACTGAGATCGATACCCAAAACTCATTGGCTATAAACAGTACAAGTTGCGACTTGTTCACAGTGCCGCGATGTTGCTTATGTTCACTATCCGCTTTCAGCGGATCCGACCTGTCGACGAGGGCATACTAAGCTTCCCCGTGAATTTCCCCACAAGAAGGAATCTTGATATAGTTTCCAGTTCGGGGCGTTACGGCGGCAGACAGACTTGAATAAATAGACCGAAGATCGACGGTATTTCGACGGTATTAACGACCGGGCTCGTCAAGTCACCCGGAAAACGAGAAACTCGAAGGTCCTTAGGGGATACGATAAACTCTACGCCTGAGATAATTGTTGTGTCAACTACTTAAGTATACACTAGGTTGTAATCAATTCAATTCAACTCCACATCCGCCTAGTTGGAATAGGTTGTCGCTATTCAACGATCTCGTCGGATTGGATTGATTCAAGTGGCCAACCTAACCCTTATATTGAACTGAATTGCTTAAGTGGATGAGTGGATCGAATATTTTGGATTTCTGAAAAGGGTCACAGTTAATCCATCAATTCATTTCAACAAATCCATGAGGTCTTGAAGTGGACATTAATTAATAGCTAGTAGCAAGGGTGAGGTATGTGGCAGTGGCCCGTGCCCAGCACGTTAAAGTCAGGAATCCCGGAGACACTTGTAATTAGCTCTCTAACATTCTTACAACCCACAGTGTTACTGTGGCTAATAGAGTGAGTTAGGTTCGATTCCTAACAGCGCTATTGGTATTCGCTCTATTAGCTCATCTCCCACAAACCCATCGAGGTCGAATGGATTGAATTGATGCGTGGATTAAGTGGAGTTTTCTTACAGTCTTAACTAATATCTATTCTATAATGGAACCCTGCTTCTATTTGATTAACGAGTCTTTAAAACACAACTCCGTACATTTTGAACCACGCCATCAATACAGGACGAAGTTATGAGGAGCGTAGTGCTTTATGTGTTGAGTGCAAGATGAAGCTAGAGCAGGCAGAGCCTCCTATTGTAGGTATACATTTGGCCAATGGCTGTTATAGTAGTGGGACTTCAGCCCTACAGCCCTATCGCAACACACAGCTGCACCTTCGACTTCCGTAGATCGCTTACCAACAATAATCATCATTATCAAGCATATGGTTGGAACGGGACTTTATGAGGAGACATACTCCTTGCAAGGCTAACAAACCTACCCGTTACCAAGGAACCGTCTTGGCCCCTACAGATCCGCTCTAATACTTAAGCAACGCACAGCCGACATGATCATGTCTATTGCCAGCCACGTGGTTTGGTTGGGGTGGGGGCAGCGGTTGTTGCAAGCTACCTAGTTTCCTGAGTGGGATAGTACTCTAGCGAAGAAGTAACCATGCTCCTACAATGCCCAACCTTTTGGGCTCGGTGAGAGACCGGCCACACCGTATTGCGGGGGTACAGGGAAAGAAATCTACGTATGGAGGATGCCGGAGGACTCAGTACAACACGCCCCTCTATAATAATGCTAATTAGTGACTCTCGTAGTAAATTTATGCGTTTATTAAAGGTCCTTCTAACGATTCAGTACGATCTTATAGAAATGTATCTTTTTTCATAATTCAGTTTTTTGGAATTATGCTTTTATAATATTTTGTTAACGTCATTGCTATTAAAATTCTACCTTATAGTGGGCTTTGCCGCTATACCACGAATCCCAGGGATCCATTAGGATCGATGCCAGATTTTGCATAGGTTGTAATAATTGTATTTATAACTAATCCCTAAGGAGATTCATAGTAACTTTTTAGCGGGGAGAGGATGGATATTCCCGTCTGCAAGATGGGAAAGATACGCTATAACTGAGCTAAAAACGTAGTATTATATTCTTTTACAGACCGATGAGACCCTTAAAATCTTCCTTCAGCATCAAACACATCTATTAAGTTCAGGAAAAAATTCCGAATATAGAAAAGGATGATGCAGTAGGTTGCACCAAGGATTATAATAATAAAATCTCTTATCTGACAGCGTAATGAAGGCTAAAGCTTTTTTCAACGTTCTGATTGACAATGGGAAAATAGCAAATATAAGTAATACTTAATACTTGGCAAGTCCCACTGGGCTAACATTGAATCTTTATCAACACATACCAAGCAACTATCTCCGTAATTAAGAGTTTCGGCAACCCACAAACAAGCAAAGACTCCAAGTCCATATCAAAAAGAAACACGATTCGGGGCGGGTATATTGTATATACCCAAAACCTGGACACGCGACGGTTCTGAATAGAACCATCCTACTATACCTTATTCACTGCGAAAAAAAAAAAAATCAATTTCTCTTAGTTACTCCGCTACTCTTAGAACCCAGGATGCGGCTCTCCGGTATACTGTCGGTCCTCGAAATTCTTGCGTTGGGTGTCGCTACGAACGGAGCCCCAACCCAAGCGGAGGACGGATCTTCAATTGCACGACGATGGCCGGGGATGACGCCTGGCGAAGCTTTGTGGATCATCCTCATCGCAAATGAGCGAGATGCGATGAGACCCGAGCCGGATCTTAACGATCGCAAGGCATTTCTTAGAGCCAGCCAGCGTGCCCAAATGAAAGTGTCAGGAGATGACTGGATGGACTGGGACGAAGCTCTTTCTGCACATTCTCACACCTACTTCCCAGATGGCGGTTTGGTGAGAGAGGCAGTCCGGAAACATAATAATACATAGCTACTATGTAACAGTTGACGATGTGGTATTTTTCGGGGTAGGGTTTATGATAAATGTATCCAGGGGCTCAAGTACATTTTAGATTGCAGGCATGCTGGCGACGACAGCAAGTATAGTAGTCTCACAGATTTACGTGTACAGTTCTTATTTATTTGCTTGAATATAAAATATTTAGCTCTGTTTATTGTGAATTTGATATTTGTGGCGTTAATTATGATGATAATAACTAAGTATAGTGTGAAGGGCATGCTTTAATTATAGTTGTTTGAAAGCTTATTATAATACCTGAAACTGAGAGAGACTACTGTCCTAGTTATTTATTTATAGAAAAGTTACCGTATCTATATACTCGATGCTGGTTAGCAATGACCTTAACGGAGGTCTCGAATGTTATCGGCTACTCAATTGCCAACAGGTCACCGATGGACAAGGCATAAGTCTCCGTGGACATTAAGCAACGGATTATTCGGAATTAATTAAATAAATACTAAACTGAGTGGCATTCTACAAGTGATCTTCTTTACAATCTTCAGATGTGTTTATACTACATGTAGCTAGTCCGAACAATGATATAATAATGCCATCTACTGCAACACACTAGGTATTAATTTAAGCAGCTTGGAACATCCAGTGAGTGGCCATTTGAGCCCTGTAAATATCATCATTTCTTGCTAAGCCTCTAATCTTCCCGTGGGTAGCGTCATGTATAGACGTATATGTTGCATAGCTTGACGAGAAGTACGCTTCACCATCACCAGCACGTTAATAACTACCGGTGCCTACCCATACCGAGACCTTGGTGTCTGGCAAGTCCTCCGCATGTTTCTAGTCCCACCAATCTGCACAAACTTCCAATACAAATGTGTCCGTAAGTATTTCCTTGTTGAATTACATAATGTTTTCCAAGTGCTGTTATAGCGCGGCGAACGCATGCGACTGACGGCATCCGCTAAGGTTCTGAAGGTTCCCCCTTGCCGTGATCCAGATAACGCTCGGGATTGAGGTTATACCAGTGTTTCGAAAAGGCGGCAAAAAAGTTTTTGGTGACATTGGAAATATTCACTCCTCCTAACCCAATATATGTCTTTCCCTGATCGTTGGTGTGGATGTCATAGTGACTGACACCAGAACATTTGCTCCACTTCTACTATGAACATGTTTATAGGTGTCAATGAGACGGCCATACTCACTGGCATGATCGGTTTAGAAGGGGATAATGTATTATCATCGATGTTCCATTGCTCTTTGCCTTCGGGCATCGAACCCATCGGGAGTGGCTTGCCGTCTGACCCCTTTTCTGGATCTTCAAAGCCCCATAAGTCTGACCCCCCCTCCACGAACCACCCAGGCTGTGAACCCCCAAATCTCACCAAAATTACCCAAATCAGCCTAGTTGTAATAAATCGGGGAAAAATCGGAAAAATATAATTCCTTCGGCATTAAATTAGAAAAATTAATAACTATATGTAAAAAAAAATCTCATTAATATTACTTATTATGATTGTGGTTAAATTATTACTTTAATAGCTAAAAAAATGAAAGAATATTTACACTAACATTTTCTCATATAAATTATTAGGGATATTATTAATGAAATATTTTTTTATTAAAATAAAGATAATTAATTTAAAAAAATACTTATAAAATCGGGGTTTTAAATTATAAATAAAGTATAATTTAAAATATAATTACTTATTTTAATATTTATACTTTTATTAATTATTTAATCTAATATACTAAAAAATATAATATAATAATAGAAGAAATTTTCTTAAAAAAGGTTTCTAATATAAAAATTACTAATAGTATTATATTTAATTAAATAAAATATATTATATATTTTTTATTAAGTTATATAATTTATATATATTAAAGTAATTTAAAATTTTAAAAACTAAATTTAGAACTATTTTATTTATTTAATTATTAATTATTTTATGAATTTTTTCCCTTAACATTCTTACATGTAAATTATTAAGAGAAATGTTAGTGTTAATATTTTTTATTTTTTTACTATTAAAGTATTAATTTAACCACCTAAATACTAATAAGAATTTTTGAAATTTTTTTTATAAATAATCATCAATTTTTCTAATTTAGTACCGAAGGAATTATATTTTTCCGATTTTTCCCCGATTTATTACAACTAGGCTGATTTGGGTAATTTTGGTGAGATTTGGGGGTTCATAGCCTGGGTGGTTCGTGGAGGGGGGGTCAGACTTAATGGGTTCGGATAGTTGGCTGTTCCCGATTTTGGGTGATATTAGGGTGGAACTTCGGGCAAAGCAAAAGGCCTCGTGTTACCCAGAGTCATGCTTATAACTTTGTCTTCCGGCCCAATCCCAGTGTGGTAAACGCCGACTATGTGCTGCATTGTGCCAGTATTCAGACTCCGAAGCCGGAAGGTTTCAAGAGGCTATGATTCCTTTCATATGGCTCCAAATTCATTGCTACGGGCCGTGGGTTTGGGGTCACAATAACGGCAAATATGTCAATTTATTTCGTTAGGTTTACTAGGTAAGGTGCCATATGAGGACGATGCACTCGTCGGAAAGGCGGTCATATTGTGGCTGCAATAACCACCAAATGGGTTGTTCCCTGGCTTGAGGTTCTTCGAATCAGGATCTTGAGGCGGGGGATCTGCTCCATCCCAAGTGGTTTCAGGATAACCGTGGATCCCGGCAACATGGGAATAAGAGGGTTTCTGATCAACTGGAAAACTCTTGAGCTTTTCCAATGCCAGTATCATTTACATCCACTATTTTTGCATCAATGTGTCATCTGATGAGAAGTGATTAGATATCTCACAGCAGACGGGCATTCCAGGGGCATAAGGAATGGTGTTGGTTCGTAACTGAGCGTCCTGCGGAGGAAGAATGCCAGTGATTTCGTAGGCGCCATCGTTTCGTGACATTTTATGTGAAGGCAGGGTAACTGAGACGCGTGCCTGAGGCAAAACATGACGACGCTGGTAACTTACGCTGATGAAATAGAACAATCTTATACGCCCGCCAGGACCCAGGTTGGTCTCTAGCCGTCCTCGACATATTAATAAAAGATACTCATCGAAAATCACATATCCAGCTTATATTACCATGCTCGGTCATATGTTTCATCAAGAGTTGATTGATTGGTGGTTAATGGTTTAACTCGGATACGTGCATATCTAACAGCAGAAACCGAGCACATTATTGGAAAAGGTCTGATTCTCCTATTATAGTGACATAGCCAGATAGCTGTCTCGGAGAATAGAGACCGTTAAGCCATTCCTTCTATACGCCCCCATAGGCACCGCGTATTCGTTCTTACTGTTCCACGATAGGTCATCCTTAACCGAAAAAAAAACAAGAAGATACTGTATCGTAAACTTACTACTTCCAAAGAGTTGAGTTCGTCTTTTCCAGTACTATCATCTGGATCTGTTTCAAGATTTGCAAATCCTCTTCGTTCTAGATAGTAATTCAGAAAACTTCGTTAGGTCTTAGGTTACCTACCACCTTCGGAGCAACGAGTTGCCCAGCACGGTGGGGCACAATAGCTTTTTAAATTCACTCTGACCCAGGCTTATTAACTAAAGGTCCTATGTGGTGATTGAATATGGTTGATTTGAATAATTGTAATTGTAGACAAATCAGGTCTCCAATATGCTACCTCCGGCCTGCCAACGGACCAGTCTGAACGTGAGTTAACAAAGGCCCGCATACCCTAAAAGCACAAATTTAAGAATCCAAAAGCACGAATCCAGAATGAAAGCCACTCGGTCGTATGATGTGTTATGACGCTTAGCCAATAGAATTGTTCCACCTCGTTCTTCTACCCCTAAGAGGTGTCCCTGATCCTCGTTTGGCGTCTATTTGGAGGAGTGAGCATTCAACGCATCCTGAATCTCCTGAATATCGTTGTTAGAGAGGTTTTGGAAAAGAACCGAGTCAGTGCCCTTTGGAATCGGGTCGCCCTCATCGTACTGGCCAGTGATGACGGTGACGAGGGTCATGCAGGCGGGAGGAATTCCCTTGACAAGAATGTCTTCAGCGTGTTAGTTAATTTGCATCTAAGTGTGAGGGTAAAATCATAGAAGGCAATCGAAGATGAAGAAAGAAGACGTACTCCCGGTCGAGGGTGCAGAGAATACGACCTTGGCGGAGCCGAGTTGGTGATGACAGTCATTCCACGCCTGCTGGTTAGCTGCCTGACGTTTCACCCTTGACTGGCTTCGGCCCAGGCGGTGACCGTGATTGATACCACCCTCGACGGCGCCCGCCACAGCTCCGGCTGCACCGACACATGCTCCCGCCGCACCTATACCAGCGGAAACAGCCGCCGGGATCGCGGCGAGGAAGGGAGCCGGGCAGAGCTGAACTAGTGCCACGACGGCAACTGTAGAGACGGTCATCTTCTTAAGAGAAGGCATTTTAATCTCGAATTATATTGAGAATCAAGGAAGTTAGAATATTATTCAACTAGAGGTGACTAGGTACTAGCGGATCGCTCGTTGATGAATGGTTAATCGGTTGGTTTGCGATTCTGGGAGGAAAGTGTCACTCTCTTATGTCTGCCGAGAAGTTCCTGGATGGTTTTCATATCACGGCCTTCTTGTTAGGACCGGGGGTCGCCTCTCCCCTGAAGCCTTCAAGCTGGATGAAAAAGTAGCATTTGATCCACTAGGATGAATAAGCATTCCCGGATCTACGATCTGTACTGAGCTGTATCGTATCCCATTGGACTGTACTGCTCCTTAAGTGGGAGTAGCTGTGCTTTGTTTCAAAGCTCCTGCGAACTTGTGTATCTGAGACTCAGCTCGTGCATCCATAATCCGGACTCGTGTCCTGCCACTTTTTGAAAGTACCAGCAATGACGATCCTCCTGTGTCAAAATCTCGCAGAATATTACCCCGTTGCTTTGCATCCATTTCTGGTGTTGAGTAAGCAGTTCAGATCCCATACCCCTAGTTCTCTTCCTTCCTGCTAATTAGGTCAAAGGTCATCGTGCCTAATCTCGGGACAAAATATGGCCTGGATAAACGGAAGAACGATAAGAACATGAAATATTTGGGTCTATGCACTAATATAGATAATAGCAGCAACGAGGATATAGACCAAGGGCCTCGCCCAGTAGAGCTCCTGCCACCCAATGACTATCCAACCAATAAATGGGATATAGCCCCTTACCAGACCAACTACTTCTTCTCGTAGTACTGAGGTACGATATTCAGGGTATATAGCAACTTCATTGACCTCATTATTATCTCCTTTAGTTAGGAAGGTTTGTCTTGATGATATAATATTAGTAAGATATGGTGCGTCTAAGATGATCTAGGTATAACTCACGCGATTGAGTAATTATCATGACTTTGTCTGGAACCGTATGGGAATACATGTACTACCCGATGAACCATGGGCAAGGGATTGCCATCGAACCACACTACTGGTATGTCTCCAGGTTTGACCAAAGGTGTCCAGTTCCAGAGGAACAAAATATCACCCCGGTGAATTGGTCAATAGGCACAGCCCCTTCCATGCCATGAACGCAGTGCTGAGCGGTAGGAGCACAGAGAGCGCGCTTTGGAGAAGAAAGATGAGGCCCCCTCATTATCTAACTTCCTATTAGTCTTTAAGATCGACTAGTCTCAGGACAGTAATAATGACATATAAGAAGATAAAATACAAATAGGCTATACAGGTACACACACTTAAAGAAAAAAAATATGAATAATACCAAAGATTCATAAAGCACACAAGCTCTGTGGAAGCCTAGGTGAGAATCGACAGGTCGACAATTCTACTCGTGGAATCGTCTGAAGGCTATGCTGGCACTCAATACGTAGATGAGTATATAAGTGAAAACATCCACGATTCACATGGAATCCCAATCTAAGACAGACAGTTCGAGCCTCGCTTGCTAAACGGGCAGATGACCTCTATAGAGGTACATGCACTACTTGAAGTAAGAATGTGAAGCTACGCCGTACCGGGTCGCCGGGTCGAAATTACGGCCGAATTGTTTGCCCAAGTAGAAAGTCAATAGATTAATAACGTGTATATGTAACGTGTACACATGTCGTCATTTAGAGGGTTTTTCCTTAGGTATACTGTACTGTGTGCACATACCGGTTGACCTTTGCAACTTGCAAACACCCACACAGAAGACCGAAACCTACCTACTATCCCAACAGATCTTTGCGTACAAATCACATACTTCCAAGCAACGCATAGCTTCTACAGCAAGATGGATATCCCGCTGCAAGCACCTAACCCGCCGCTAACCATGCTCCCCGGCCATACGTCGCAGCATGAGACAACTCTCAACGTCCGGTGCCATGATCACGCCTTCAAGAAGGTCACGGTGTCGGACGATGCAGGAAAGGCTCTATTCCATGTCGAAGGCACGACCTTCGGTACATCGTGGAGCTGGCGGCGTAAGGTTTTGGATAGCACCAACGATCGCCATCTGTTCGACTTCCGTCACGAGAGCATCGACATCAAGAACGGATGGGTTGTCGATGGCCCCGATTCCCGCAGGCTCTGCTCTCTCGTGCACAAGTCTCAGATCACCAAGGAACACTCGGCCATTGATGCGACCGTGCGAACCGAGGCAGGTGAGCAGGTCAGTATTTGGGAGTTATTTTTTACCCTTTGTGTGTGTGTGTGTTAATAGGAGTCAATTTTTCCTAAGGAGACTTCTGCTCCCGAGACATACCCATAATTCTTGCTGAAGAAGGCAATTACTGACTCCCATTTTACGACTAGGTCTTGGTGGCTATGCGGCCCATCGACCGCGAAGCTCTGACGACGACCCTAAGTGTCGGTGACACGACTTTTGGATCCATCCAAAAAGTCGAGGCGAACTACATTGTCTTTCAAGGAAACAGGGATAAGACCGTCTGGAAAGTCCGAGTTGCTCCCGGAGTCGATCTGAGCTTGGTGAGTTTCTGCCGCTGCCTCTCCTTCACCTTGCGTGCCTGAGGCTGTCGCTGATGTTGGTGCAAGATTATGGCCATGGTACTGTGCCGCGCCGAAATGGGACATGTCTGGAAGCAGTGATGGAACGGCCAATATTTCGCTAGGATCACAGGAATGGGCATATTGCAAGCACAAGGTATATAATGATATCCTATAATATATCCCTTGACGAGCAGTAGCCTAGCAATATGAGAAATGGTCAAACTGCTCTACACCTATCATACCCCAGAATCGAGGGTTAGAATTTCCAGTCTGAATGTCCATGTGCAACCGTCTACATATATTTGTAGTGCATCGTTGCTCATTCTTGGACCTCGCTGCTAGTAGACATTCCGTCACGAGACAAACCCAGTATATCTGTTTCGAATACCCACCCTGGTGCCTCCTGACCTGTCCTGGTACATCTTCCACAGGTGCGCGTCTTAAAGCAGTGTATTCATTAATGTGCCACGAAGCTGACATGACGAACATGTTTCGGTTCGAGGCTGCTTCGTGGATTAGTGCACCACAGCTGAGGTGACATCGTGTGTACGGGCATAGCTTACGATGCGTAATAGTTAGCTACTGCAGCGGTTTATGTCCTATCCATACCCTTTATTACAGCTTCATATTCCTCAGTCCACTTACCCTTTGGTCTATAGAGCAAGCAAGTTCCTAGAAAACGCAGATTTATATAGGCTACCCTCGCAGACGAGGCAGATGCAACGATAAAGCCTACAACTAGCACAATAGACAGGACGCAATATGTCAAGATGCTGACCCTATGCTTCATTCCTATCGCTGACTTGCTCCTATCATTCCTTTTTTTCCACTGGGCTTTACACACCTCAGACCAATGCCTTCGTATGTTCCTCTTTGCCTTCTTCCTGTGCTTTGCTACGCTTTCGTTCACCACGTCCAGAAATTTCTACTACCTCTTCCCCGACCTCACGAGTCTCTGGGCCCAGTCAGTCGCACTCAATATTGTGCATATCACCTCCCTCCTGCTCATCGAGAAATGGCCAGCACCGCCGCGAGACCAGAAGAACCCATCATGGTCTTCATCGCTTCGCGCCACGTACAGGCTCTGGGGTAACCCGCAGCTCCTGCCCGAAGCAAGCAAATCGACGGTCGATAACGAAAAACAAGAAGAGCCCCTGGCCGTCTTCCTCCTTCTGCGCGTCGCAAAGCTCCCGCTATACTACTACCTACACACGCGCGTAATGCCGTGTCTCTTCAGCGAGACGATCGTCGAATTGTTCCCGGATGACGTCGCCCAGCCGGCTCTCCTGACCGGGCTTCACGACGTGACCGCACGCGAGGTCGTCGTGCGCTCCTGGGTGGCTGTTTCCTGGATCTGGGAAAGCCTCGTGTTCCTGGACGGCGCCAACGCGGCCCTGGCCTCGTTTGCCGTCCTCACCGGCTTGGACCGTCCCGCCGACTGGCCGCCGCTGTTTGGTCGGCCCGGCGCCGCGTGTGGCTTGCGCAACTTCTGGTCGCGGTTCTGGCATCGACTGGCGCTCCGGCCGTACAAAAGCTGGGCGCAGGTCGCTACCAGTGGCATGGCACCTACGCCCGTTTCCAGGACGGTCCTCGCCTTCGTCGTGTTCCTGCTCTCCGGCCTCTCGCACGCGGCCGTGAGCTGGCGCTTGGGGATGCGCGACACGTTGGACGTGCAGTGGTTTATGCTAAATTTCGCGGGATGCCTGGGCGAGACTATCGTCCTCTCGACCGTGAGAAATCTGGCGAAGAGAGCCGGATGCGCGCGGGAGCTGGCGGCGATAGAGCGAAGCTGGCTTGGGCGGTTCGTTGGCTTTTCATGGGTGTTCGCTTTCTTCTTCTGGAGCGTGCCGTTGTGGAAATACCCAAGATTACATAAGGGGCTGACGGCGACGGAAAGGTGGATGTCAATCTTCTCAAAGATGGCCATTGTCGAGGTTTGAGTTTGGCGTTTAGAAACTTGTTCCTAGGAACGAATGAAACTAGACTATGTAACTATTCAGGAAATGTGCCACGTTTCTTCCTCGATTCTTCCTTTTCGGCCCATGCTTACAATTTGTCCGAAGTCATTGCCAAACTTAGCCACTTAACCCGGAGCACAAAAGGTCTACTGGAGCTATAGTTATATATGAGTTCTATTATACAACCAAAGCTATAGAAGTTTCAGTTGAGCTCAACTAGGGCCTCTCATAATCGACGTCTAGTGTTAACCGACAAGGCAGAATATTTGAATAGCCGATGAGTGTAGACTCATTTATTTACGAGTAATATTCTTTATATATCAGAGCAGCCAGTCGTACCACCTAAAGTGCGACATCAAGGCAGCATTAGTTAAGCTGGTTGAGTTGTTAAATGAGATAAGGTAGATACCTGTCAGCGCCACACAGCTATTTTCTTTCTAGTTCAGTTATAGGATGACAATCTCCACCCCCTCCCCCTTTTATACTTAAACATGACCAAACCAAAGATTAGAAGCAATTATAATAAAAGCTAAAGTGATTCCACTCGAAAGAACTTATCTCAATACTGATACACGCTATGGATGCTAAGTTTCTAACAAATATAAGAGTTGTATATATGGAATCTACAAGCCCTAGTCGAGGAGAGTACAAATAATTCATGTGGTTGTCTAGGAGTGGTGTTGTTGCCTACTTAATCAAGTACCGCTGGTTCGACAAGATATGGGAAACTAGCTTTGTCAAGTTCACTTCATCGTCTACTTTATATACATACTCCTAGGTTGCTAGATCACGTTTTCTATACTTATTGAGACCTAACACTAGGTAGAGATTCTTAAGTTATCTCACAACCAGCGGCGGAAACCAACGATATATGATTTGTACTTGTTCCGTTAATATTGAGGGGTGTAAAAGGAATGGATCTTGAGTGAAGTTAAGAGGGATCAAGGTGAAGCAGGCTCCTGCCTACAGTCTAAGTGTGTATCGCTTATATCAGTTTCACAATTCTTGCTAGATTAGATTTTAAATACGTCTGTAAATAAGATGATATACGAAGGCCAAGACACAAAAAAAATAAAGCACGTCAGTTAACTGTTAAATAGTATGACAAAATTGCGTATATATGTCATGCACCGACATTGTGGTATATGAAGTATCAAATTATAGTGACCACTTAATACGATATAGGACAGAAAATGCCATGCAATAGACATTCGTTCTGAAAGGAGCCGTCTGCGAAATCTAGAGATAAGCACATACTTTGCCCGGATTTAAAACTGAAAAGAACCTACCAAGCGCCATATTCCAAGAAGCAGGAACTCGAAAACTAATAGATAACAACATCTCAGTTATCTTGATGCTTTCGTTGCTCTCATGTAATATTGTGCAGTTAACTATATTATGAAAAACGAAGCTTCTTCTATAGATACGTGGACCTCAGCTTAAGCTCTTTTCTATCTCGATAGCATTTTATAAACGAACTAGGTTAATCTGTGAGGGCATTGGCTCATTATATGGCAGGTTATACAAGAAGAACCAAAACGTCTCGAAGCTAGTGAGCCCCTTTACATGGCAGACGCGTTACGCGTATATACCGACTATTAATTCGCTTGGCTAGGCTCTTGGGATATCATCTCAACTTATCTCCGGTATAAGATGAAAATCCCGCCGAGGTCTATTATAGGGATCTTGGTTAGCTCATTAGATATCACCTTGGGGACAAAAGGTCCAGCGTAGTTAACTTGAACTTAAGTATAATAAAAATATGTCATGGAATAATGTTGTGAGATATATGGTCGAATTCCCGGCGACTTTAAGGACAAAGCTAAGTTGGGGAAAGCTTGAATTGGCGATTAACCTTTTCCGAGGTTCAAATGATATGTTGAAAATCAGAGTGTTGCATACTACTGATTTCTGATTCCTGCCCACTAGACTAGCTAATTCTTTGTAGGTAACGTCGCTGTAAGTCCCACAAGTACATTGATCAGACGAAACGGAGGTAAGTTCGGTATTCGAATTACAGTACAAGACAACTGCACTTTAACTTACCGAGGTAAAGGTCGAAGCTGTTTTCTAAAAAAGTGGACGTTTAGACATTTCTAATAAATGCTTACGTCATTAGTACGTGAAGGAAATAAATGATGCCGAGGTCGAGATCATATGTAGTGTTTGTGACCACCTACATGTATTGATAGTCGATATGGTTGTACGTTATAAGCGACTAGTCTAGTTGGCTAAGAGTTGAGTTGAATTAAGAGAAATTCGATTGTTGCGAGCCATTGGTTACGTGAAACAAGCAAACATGTAAGGTTACATACGGGTCGAGATGCAACCCTTGCGCATATTAGACAGTGCCCTGACATGGCCAATGTCCCAATTGCAGGTGTGGCTAAGTCAGTCTACATAAATGTTCATACCACTGAAAGTATTGCATGCAATGTAGATGTAGGTAGTTTTAGTATTACATAAATATGTAGTTGAGGTGTATACCAAGTCGCTGAGTATACTCCCTCACTCAACATCGTTGGAAAATTGCGTATAAGATGTGTTAGATGACAGAACCCAAGGACCGGGTTGGCCACCCCACAAAGACAACGGTGGAGCGCACAACTGCGCTTAACAGCACTAAAAATATAAATGGTGGAACACGGTCGAGATTTTTGTACATATTATATGTATGTATGTAAGTATGTGTTGGTTCTGTCGTCATGGTTTTGGATACTTAATCTTTACCTATTAAAAGCTTTCTCTTTTTTTTTATTCTTCTTCTGCAACGCCTCTTTTTCTTTATGGATCCCACCATCACCAAATCCTTTATAACATCGAGTTTTTTGGACCTCAAGTTCTGTACATAACTACCTGCCTGCCTACCTGACCTACCTGCTCTATACATACATATATATCCCTACTACGTACTACATAGTAGGTACATACTCGTACCTATCGATTCCCCTTGCAAATCAGTGCGTCCTGTGCGCCACGGCGTCCACTGCAGTAGCTTCAGAACCCCTCGAACCCCTCGAACCCCTCGTCCAACCATAGCACCGACGGCAACCCGACGCAACCCCGCGATTCCTCCCGATTGGACCTGTAGGTGCTGACCGGTGTCACTACATACCTATGATCAGTGCTTAGGTTTTTCTTCTTCGACCTATTTTTTTGCTTGTGACGCCAGAGGAAAAAACTTTGAATATATTGCCCACGAGGCCCGGCGCCGTCTAGTTTTCCTTCTTTTCTGCTTCCAATATGAGCGAAATGGCGAATGAGATCAAACTGCTCTCGGGCAATAGCCATCCAAGCTTAGCCAAGGCCGTAGCTAGTCGGTATGTTCTTTTGTTCTTTTGTTTTATTTTTATAATCTTCATTATTGCTGTTAGTTTTTTTTTTCAGGGAAAAAATAAATATTATTACTGATTTATTGGTGTTACCTTTTCTTCGTCTTTTTTTTTCTTCCCTCCTCCCTCCCTTTGGTTGCTTTCTTAATTTTGACTTGGGGGTCCCTTGTAAACGGTGCGGCGCGGCTATTCATGGCTTTTCATCTGGACTGCCGAACAGAGCGCGAATTGATGAAGATCCCGACCGCGCAAAAAACACTGGACTTTGGACATTCGCTAACGATGAGGCTTCTCCCGACAGGCTTGGCATTGAGATCGCGAAGACGATGAGCCTTAATTATTCGAACCAGGAGACCAGCGTCACCGTGGGCGAGTCGGTTCGAGACGAAGATGGTACGACTGCTTCAAAAACTACTTTTTCGTCTCTTTTCTTTTCTCACCGCCGAGGTCGCAAATTGATCCAATCCTGACCTGACCGTCTTTGCAGTGTTCATCCTGCAGTCCACCGCGCCGGGCGACATCAACGACGGCCTGATGGAATTGCTCATCATGATCCACGCCTGCCGAACCGCGTCCGCGCGACGGATCACCGCCGTCATCCCGAACTTCCCCTACGCGCGCCAGGACAAGAAGGACAAGAGCCGCGCGCCCATCTCCGCCAAGCTCATCGCCAACATGCTCCAGACCGCCGGCTGCAACCACGTCATCACCATGGACCTGCACGCCTCCCAGATCCAGGGCTTCTTCAACGTGCCCGTCGATAACTTGTACGCCGAGCCCAGCGTCCTGCGCTGGATCAGGGAGAACTACCCTGGTCAGGAGACGGTCATCGTGAGTCCGGACGCCGGTGGCGCGAAAAGGTATGTCCTTCGCGAGCAATTCCTGGGACGGGAGAAGCTGACTGGGTGGCGACAGGGCCACATCGATTGCAGATCGCCTGGATCGGGGGTTCGCGCTCATCCATAAGGAACGCCCGCGACCAAACGTCGTCGGCAGGATGGTACTCGTCGGCGATGTGGTGGATAAGGTTGCGATCCTGGTGGACGACATGGCCGATACCTGCGGTACATTGGCGTAAGCAGACCAATGCCTCCCCTGCACATACCGGAGAAAAAAAATCGAAGCTAGTGCTGACATCATGCCTACCCCCAACAGTAAAGCAGCGAAGACGGTCCAAGATCACGGGGCGCGCGAGGTCATCGCCGTGGTCACGCACGGCATCCTGAGCGGCGACGCGATCAAGACCCTCAACGACAGCTGCCTGAGCCAGATCGTCGTCACCAACACCGTGCCCCTGGGCGACAAGGTCGACCGGTGTAAGAAGCTGAGGGTCATCGACGTGAGCCCGACGATAGCGGAGGCTATCCGACGAACGCACAACGGAGAGAGCGTCAGGTACGTTGTTTTTCCTTCTCTGTCTCTCTCTCTCCCCCCCCCCCCCCCTCCCCCTTTTTTTTTTTTGCCCACATTACTTATATTTATATCCGCTCCGAGAAACTGTCTGTCCCTCGGGTTTACTGACTATGACTAACGAATGCTTCAGTTTCTTATTCACCCATGCGCCGGTGTGATTGTGACGTATGTTTCGAAACAAAGAAAAGCCTGGTCAGAAGAAAAAGAAAACAAGAAAAGAGGAGGTAAAAAAGGTTCGAGCAGGCAATCGGTAATAATGCCTGGTGAGAATGGGCGGCGGGCACTTTGTTTTCTGGAGTACCTTATGGGAAAGGAAACGCTGCATGTGGGACGGGAAGGAATCATGAGTCCAACCTTTGAAACATAATACAGGATTACAACCTATCGAGGCCACATAAGTCAGGAGTTGATCTAATGAGATAAAATACTGCATACTAGACCATGTGTACATGAGCACATTTGCATGGGGGAGCGCATGGCGGGTTGGCGGGAACATGTTAACGGCATAGCATACATAGCATACTTAGCATAGCGTGTCACATCATCAACATCGATATTACATGATCTAATCTCTGGGGAATGATTATCTCATTTTTTGGATCCGGGAATACACTCATGATGCTAGGCTGGCTCCCATCAGCCATTACCATCCCGCAATGCCATTGCCATGATTTGTGACCGAAGACGCGAACCAGAAGATACCGACCAAACGCCTGCAATGGTTTACTTGCGCATCGAGCTCGCTCTTCTCTTGCGAGTCTCGGCCTTGTGGGCACGGGCCTCGGATACACGCTTGGCCAGGATCTGGGCGTACTCGTTCTGGTCAACGTTAGCATATGAAGCATACAAACTGTTTGAGAGCTTGAAACATACCGCCTCATCCTTGACCTTCTCGGCCTGTCGTCGCTTGAGCGCAGTGCGGTGGCGCTTGTGCTGGAGACGTTGGGGAGTGACCAGTCTCTGGATCTTGGGAGCCTTGGTGTAGGGCGACTTGCCCTCACCCTTGGGCTGGACCTCACGTCGGATGACGTACTTTCGGACCTATTGCAGTACCGGTAATATATTAGCCATCCCGTGTTCCTTGTTCTCCCCTCAGACTCTACTCGGTGGTATTCATTGCAAGGGATTCTTCTCTCTCATCCCGCAGAAGCAACGACCGAGCAGGTGATGACGGATGTTCTACTTACATCGTCATCCTTGCTGAGACCGAAGAAGCGGCGGATCTTGGTCGCTCGCTTGGGACCCAGACGCTTGGGGGCGACGACGTCGGTCAGGCCGGGGATCTCGCTCTCGCCCTGCTTGACGATGGCGAGGGCGAGGACGGAAAGGTCCATGCCGACGATGCAACCGCGGACGGACTTTCGCTTGCGCTCACCCTCACGGCGGGGTCGGTAACACGAGTGGCCTTCGGAAAGGAGGAGTCGGACACGGGTAGGGTGCATGACACCCTGCTTCATCGGGAAACCCTGCTTGTCGTTGCCGCCGGTGATGCGGAATATGTAGCCCTTGAACTCATCGCCGAGGTTGTCGCCGGGGACTTCAGCGCCCATCTACAACAAGTAGCCATGTTAGCATTTCAAGAGCAATCCAAATCTTGTCGAATACGATGCCATCGGGGGCAGGCCGAAACCCGCGAAGTAGGAGTGGAGATTTTCGGTGCGAATGGGATCTGAAATATTGGCAATTTCGACGTGTTGCAGCCGGCATGTAGGGGGAAGGCCAAACGTACGCGCTTCTCCATGAAGTCTCGGAGCTTTCGCTCATCTTCAATGTCGATCAGCTTTTGGCTGCCATTGGCAGGAAATGAGATGTTCAACTTCATCTCGGCGGTGGTTGGCGACGTCGACTGTTGTTGTGCGGTAAGAGGAAGTCGAATCGAAAGCCACCGAAAAAAAAAACCAGAGTTGAGGTTAGGTCGGTTGTGTGATTTTCTTCGCCTAATCTAATTTTTGCTGGTGCAGAAAGGTGGGAAACTACTAACCTAGGGCTTTGGTGCACAGACCACATCGAAGCGTAGCTGCCCAGCTACGCATAGGCATATTAGCTAATCATTTACCCGAATAAAATCCGCCAACGCGCCTCATCGCGATTCGAGGACCTATGCGTACACTTCTTCATGCTCACAGACTCGATAAATGAAATATATTATCGTCGACGCTTAGAAGAGGGAATTCGACACATTTCAAGATGACCTCTTCCGTTCAGTTACATGCAAAGAGCCTTGGGACCCAAGTTGTCGCTAACAACCCCCTCCCTCAACTCATCCAGACACCGTCCGGTTTAGCGATTCTAGAGCTTCAAGGCACTATCAATCTACCTCAGACAGATGAAAGCAACGAGGAGAACCCCCAGCAGATTTCTATCGGGCATCTGTCTTTCCCAGACTATCACCCTGATACCCAAGACCCGTCCAGCACCTCCTGGATGAAGCGGGTACAGCTCTACATTGGCCAGCATCAGAGACTCACTGGGGAGGTCAAGAAACTACCGAAAGCCATAGCTGTCCTCCGAAAGCAATCTCAGCCTGGAGAGGATGTGGATATGGCGGATTCGCATCCTGAACCTGTGACCGAGAACCTGGAGGTGATCGAGATCGTCAAGTTCAAGCTGGTCTTTTCACAACGACCAGAGCCTGTGGGAACTGGATGAGAACGCATCCTCGTGTGATAATTTCAGATGACTTTTTACGACCGCTGTGAATGCAGGCGACGTGACCCGCTACATCCTTCGGCTGCGAGTGAGCTTGGTTTAGAAGTTATGCTCTACTCCTGGCTTTGGGACACCGTTATGTTGCATGGACCTGGTCCGGTGGAACTAGCCGACGGGGCTTACTGGTGCCGAACTATCGCGTTCTCGAGGTTTAGGAGACTGCAGGAGATGTATCAATCGCATAAATCCTAGAGTTCTCGAAGAAGAAACCGCCCTGCGGCATGCAGAGAAGCGCCAAGTGCACACATGGGTCAGCGCCATGACAGAGTTCATCAAAAGGATGTATGTACTTGCTTCCTGTTGTATGACATAGCTCATGGGGATCGCACCGCTAGGTACATTGAAACATTTACTCAGTTGTTGACAGAATTATGTGGTCCTGGTCTGGTGGATTATCATGGGGATGGCTACAGGATGGCTACCTACTGGCGGTCAAGTCGTGTCGCTGTTAGTTCTTCTCGACTTGAGACTACAGTTGAATGAGGAGCGGCATGGGAAGCATGACAATGATAAGACTATATACAGCGAAGACACTTGATGCCACTGCTTATTATCCTTCAAAATGTTTAATCCACGCAAGAGTAGTGTGCAATAGCTTGGGATTCATCTGATATAAGAGGATAGGAGATCCTCTGGTATTTCTTCGAAGCTACCATCGACTCAGCCCTTGATTTGGACATACTAATCGATATCGCCAGTGATATGTCTCCGCCGCCGAAGCTATCCGCATGAAATCTGTTTCTAAGAATGCAGACAGCTTTCTTATTAGTCTGTAATCTGATTCGACAGCAGCTATGACTGTGTAGCGTTGCTGGATCTCTACGCAGTCTTTCCTAAAAGTAAGATTCTGCGTGGGTAATGAGGATACTATGCTTGGCGATGATCTATAGCTGTAAAGATAACCCTCAAGAACCCTTTAGTTGTATTGTATGTAAATATTATGTTCGCCTTATATCCATTCACGCGTTCATTGGTACATATATATATACATACCTGGTATAAACTTGTGCACCTGAGATACTAGTGGTATCTCTCAATAGCGTTAAACTTGATTTGACTATTTCAAATAGACGAAGTTTTCAATGTGATTATATTCTTACGCCTGGGTATGGGAAAATGAGGTGTATAGGTCACGATCTATACACATGGTTTTGGCACGAGTTTGATGAGATAATGGTTTCTCCGCAACATACCTACCAGTACCTGGGTACCTAATCCAGGTACATGGACCCAGACCCCCTGACTAGTCGATGCCTTCTGCCCAATAAGAGAGACTCAAAGGGAAACTAAGCCAGAAGAGAGTTAGCCAGATAGTTGGTGTTCCCCTCTCACCGCCCAAATTCTGCCATCCATTGTACATCGGATTCCAACCTCAACGATCATCAACTTTATACCATTTCCATTTCCATCACCAAGAGAGCACATCGCAAGAATTGCTTTGCATAACTATCCGTTAAGCATTTGCGAACAATTTCTATAAAGTACGTGGATGAGAAGCCAGCACTGTGTGATATCGGACTAGTCGCGCATCGATCTCATTCCTACGACGTCATCACCGGTTACCGATCTCTGCTCGAGCCCGTCTTCCGCATCGAGATTGTTCCAACCATTTACTTTACCAGACGCTTTCTCATACATAGCAATTCCGCGATTTATCTACTCGTCGCTTCTCCCAGACATCCTGCCGAAGTCATCCACCCCTCTCTGCGCCCTCTTCTATATTCGCCCCCGAAAATCTGTCTCCTCCTTTCCCCTTTTCATAACTCCTCCCTGTCTATCTCTATCATCAAATTACAATGGCAAATGCACCTACCGAGAACGAGCAGCTTCCTCCGGCGGCCTCTCAGCAAAATGAAGAGGGCGTCCCGCAGCCTTCAGAGCCAAGGATGCCGACTCGAAAGGATATTTCCTTGAAGGAATTCCTGGCTAAGATGGATGACTACGCGCCTATCGTAAGCGCCTTAGACTACCCCGTTCTTCGATCGTAACGAACGTGCTAACATTTGACGCAGATTCCCGACGCGGTCACGAACTATTACATGACGAAGGCCGGTCTCCCGCCACCACCCCAGACCGACCCCCGCCTCGCGCGCCTGATCGCCTTGGCAGTTCAGAAGTTCGTTGCCGACATTGCTGCGGACGCTTACCAATACAGCCGCATTCGCGCATCGAACACGAGCGCCAACAACCCGATGGGCAACCTCGGTGCGGCTGCGGGGATTCCGATCCCGGGCCAGGCACAAGCCGGAGCCAAGGACCAAGGCCGAGGCGGGCCATTGGGCATTCAGAGGGCAGGCTTCGGTGGCGGAGGCCAGGGTGGCACACAGAACCGCACCGTTTTGACGATGGAAGATCTCGGCATGGCGGTAGGCGAGTACGGTGTCAACGTCAAGCGCAGCGATTTCTACAGATAATGCATGCGTGGGTCGCCCCCAGCAGTGCTTAGAACCGTACCATCCTTGCCGTGGAAGATGTTGGCGTAACACTACGGAAATACGGACTGCGACAAGTTCCGCAGACGAAGCTATGGATGAACTGGCTCCTAGAACCTAGTACCGGATTGCCAGTCTTTGGAACCCGGGCATCAATAGCATTTTCTTTCCGGTAATGGTCATGGTATACGGGATTGCGGAGCTCCCAGCAAATATATTTAGGAGGCATAATGAATTGGGCATGGAAGTTATGTCTAGAGGGTATCGCATGGCGTTTAGGACGAGGTTGGTCTCGCTTTTTTTTTTTTTTTTTGGTCGAGACTTGATGAGGTCTCCATGGTTGAGTGACCCAGCGAAAGAGACTCTACAATGTACAACAGATTACTCGCGGATGGCCTGAACAATTGCATAAGGAAAACCAGTGTCAATTGAGGCACTCTTTGCTTTCTTCTCACTGACACGACTGATTTGTTTTTACATCTTTAAAATTGTAGTATACAGCGAACAATCATTGGCAATGCTACCCCAAAAGTGCCCAGAACGCCGGGTATGCTAATATGCCCCCTCCAGTCTATTGCCTCGACCAGATGAAAGGCCGCCTCGTCCTGGAAGATCGCGTCAGACAAGAGCTTTCGGAGATGACAAGCGGCTCGCGAGATGGGGGAAGAAGCACGTACGCGGAGAACTCGCCAAGCTTGTGGCCGACCATGTCCTCGGTTATCGTGACCTCGTGGTAGACCTGGCCGTTGTAGACCTGGAACTTTAGGCCGACGAAGTTGGGGAGGATGGTGGCGGCGCGCGCCTGCGTCTTGATGGGCTTGGGGGTCACGCCGGGGGCGAGACGGACGATGGGAAGACTGTTATTTTGTTCCCCCCGAGGGCGAATGTTAATAACTTCTGCTGCTGTAGATTTACTACTGGTTTTTTTCGGGTAGGGATTTTTCTCTTACGGAACGATGTGAGGCCCTGGAAGTAAAGCCATCGTTAGCGAATGTGACATAAATAATGTTCGAACCGGTTTATGCGCTTACCCTTCCACACTGATCTGCCCTTGAGAAGACACCTTGTCGGCTGCATTTTGTCGGGAATCGAGCTCTTGATGCTGGGCTGATCATGAAGCTTGTCGCATTGAAATCGAGTCCATTTAACTTTAGTCGGGAAATTGTCGGATCAATAGATGTAACCGTTATCTATTCCGCTCGATTAAGGGCTATAACTCAAAACAGCTGCTGACAGGTGAGTAGAGCTGTCAACCTGTATGTCCCCCCTTCCCCGTAAGCCAGAAGAACGCCGGAACGTAATCTGCCTACAAACCAATCGAAGCTCGCATTGAAAGTAACATCTTCCCGATAGGATACGGGACCTATATATTTCTTGTATTTAACCCGTGACTATCGCCTGTTTGAACTTCCCAATTCTTTGCCCTTTGCCGTCGCTACGTCTCTATTGACCTTGATCGACGCCGGAGAGGCGATGATAATCCCGCCGAATGTTTGTCCGGAGGGCCATCGCCCGCCCCCCTGGAAGCAGCAAGGAGCTTCAGGGGAGCTCCACGTAGTACGATGTTGATGTCTCTGCGCATATTCCTTGGGTCTCTAGGTCAGATCATACGTCACTACTGACCAGTTCTAGACGGCGCCGATGACTACCTTAATCAAGTTGAGAATTCTTATGTCTAGTGTCATTGAAGAAAAAAAAAATAGGAATATGAACGTTGATATGTTTTATTCTTTTTCCATGACCCTTTTCAACCTTGACAGAGCCACGGTCTTTCCCCAGGATCTCAAAATGAGTAATCGGTAAACAAGATCCCGTTATCCTCCGTCCGAACAGCCGAGCAATCTCTAAGTTGGTAACCCCCCTTCCGCATTTCGTCCCGAACGAGGCGCTCATGCTCCGTGAACGGGATCGTCCACAAGCTCAGCTGCTTCGATAAACGGTCGAGATGGAATTGTCGATGTGCGGGATCCAGTTGATCGGCGAATGCCCTGTCTTGCAGCTCCGGTACGTGGCCGTAGAGGTACGCCATCATGACTTCGACTTGATCGTACAGTCCGCACTCGAGAGGAATATCCAGCAGACTGTCGATTAGGGTGTTTATTAACATGGGCAAGCGTGGATAGAATTGGTTTTGTGAGGCCTCGACGAGTGTATCTTTCGTGATATCCCACTCGGCTGCTGAGTAGAGGACCGTGGCGACTCGCCCAATCGGTATCTGGTCTGGGCGTATGGCGGCTGGCGGCGAATCATCTACAGAACCGACGTCTTCTTCGGTCGGGGGTGATAGCAAACGCTCCTATCGCCTCGATGTTGCCTTGTCCAGGAAAGAATAGACACTTGGAGGATCGTGCACCCAACCCGATTCTTGTAGGATCGCAGACGCCTCGTCAATGTCAGGGACAATGAGATGTAGGTCGAAGACGACAGTAGGTACGCCATAGTTCGCGACCGCATCTTCGAACCAGACCATGCTGGGATTTGATCGTCCGAGCAGGATTCTGCACGGCGCTTGCCTGGTATACTCCATTGGATGCGAGTGTTTCTGTGATGAACTATGCGGCGGGGTTGTGCGTTCTCTCAAGGTTTAAATGTGTGTTCTTGGAGTTCGATGTTAGATCCGTCTCTTTCAAATATTTATTAAGGTAAAGTCGGATTACGCCCTTTCTGGGCAACCCGGCCGCCCGGCCGGAGACGGTGACAGGCAATGGAAAGCCGGGACTCGAGATCGCGACCGAGGAAAGGTGGGCCACTCCGCCTTGATTATATCGCGCTCCGGATGGATTTCCGATTGAAGACCTGTCCAAATTTCGTCCTTTCTTAGTTTATGCGATGGTTTGTATTCAATAATGACAACCGGCACGTTTCGCCCATATACGTCGTCATACCATGGGACAATTCGTCGAGGGGCTATCTATCCAGCCGGTCTGATTAGTTAGTTCTTTGCCCAGGGAACAACTTTAATAATATTAAAAGTGAAAAATAAAAGCCATAATACTAACACTTCCCTAAAGAACTAGGCGATATAAACAGAGAGTATGCTTCTTATAATTGCTTCCTTATTATATCTAATGCATACAAATCTTTACCGTTTATAAACTTGAGCCCGTTTTACGAAAAGAATATCACCTTCCGTTTGTTACGATACACTTACCGTAATGAATTATGCAACTGAGTTCATTTTTCGTTTGTGCAAAATCGGGTATTATGTACTACTGCTCGGTCTGGCCTCTGGCTAAAAGCGTAAAAACGGCATGGCTTAGGTGAAATTCCCATTACAATAAATATACATAGAATGGTGAAACCTATCTTTGAGATGGTGGCTCGATTTCTCCGCGCGATCCTGGCAATTTTAATCCATAGCACGATGTTCACGGTGTCTCACCTCAGCTTGCGTCACTCCACCTGGCGGTCGTGTCTAGAGACAAGCAAGTTAATTAATATGAGGCTCGATCGTGTCTATAGCCCCAGATCTGTTACCCCATCATCTTAATTAGCTTGACCATGGCATCGCTATCCCGGCTGGCTCTATTATACCCCCTTCCACCTTATGCGAGGCGGAACGTCGGCTTCCGCCCTCATGCCCAACCCCAGAGCTTCAATGTATATATATATAATTAAGGGCGCGCCATGGGAGTGTAGAGGTCCCAATCGAGTCCATCGTGTTTCCAACTAGGCTCTATTGTGTCTCTGCAATAGTCTTGTCAGTATGAGGCTTATCGATCTGTTTGTCGGCGCGACCGCCGTCACTGGTGCTGTCGCGGCTCCCAAGAAATCTATCAAGAAACGACAGAGCGCGTTCGAGTACACCGGCGTGAACGAGTCTGGAGCCGAATTCGGCAACACTGCTCTCCCCGGACAGCTCGACAAGGACTACACATGGCCCGTGGAATCAGCCATCTCCGTAAGCTGCCCGGCTTCGATCAGCCCGGGTTATACTAATCTTCGTGTAGACCTTTATTGAGAAGGGGATGAACACGTTCCGTATTCCCATCATGATGTCGGTCTCCGTCCTTCGAACAGCACCCCAATACGATGCTAAACCGTGGCTAGGGAACGTGTTATACCCGATGAACTGACAGGCACCGTGAATGAGACCTACGTTCAAGGCCTCGACTCCGTAAGTCTCGAAAATCATGCGTATATATACATGGCGGTTACTAATTGAATCCTTCAGATTGTCGAGTACATCACTGGCCAGTCAGTTCGACCCCCCTCTGACTTAAAAATATCCCCCTTGCTCACGAAGACAGAGGTGCTTTCGCAGTCATTGACCCCCACAACTTCGGCCGCTACTACGACACGATCATCACGGACGTCGACGGTTTCGGCGCCTGGTGGTCGACCGTAGCCAAGCGCTACGCCACGAACGAGAATGTCATCTTCGACGTCAACAACGAGTTCCACGACGAGGACAACACCGTGGTCGCCAACCTGAACCAGGCGGCCATCGACGCGATCCGGGCCGCCGGCGCCACCTCGCAGACCATCTTCGTCGAGGGAAACTCTTGGACCGGCGCTTGGCACTGGGTACGTCACGTCCTCTCTCCCCTACCCCCAGTGAACTCTTCCACCGTGACTAACAGCAGACACGCATGTAGACCTCGAGCGGCACGGCCGACGGGATGGGCCAGCTGACCGACCCCGAGGACAAGATCGTGTACGAGATGCACCAGTACCTGGACTCGGACGGGTCGGGCACGTCGCCGGACTGCGTCTCGGGGACCATCGGCGCCGAGCGCCTGGCCGACGCCACCGCCTGGCTCAAGGCCAACGGCAAGAAGGGGCTCATCGGCGAGACCGCCGGCGGCGCCAACGCCCAGTGCATCCAGGCCATCCAGGGCATGTTCTCCCATATGCAGGAGAACGCCGACGTCTGGACCGGCTGGCTCTGGTGGGGCGGCGGCCCCTGGTGGGGCGACTACATGTACGGCATTGAGCCGCCCTCCGGCGCCGCCTACACCGGCATCCTACCCTCCATCGAGGAGTTCATCTAGACACTCGGGTGGATCAATCACCCCGCGGTCGCTGGCTGGCTGTCTTGATGGGATGTGTTCGTGTAAATTGTATATAGGACACGTAGGACGAGGCGGTGAGGTCAGATTGCAAACGCAAACCAAGATTATCGGAATCCCATGCTGCGTCTTTTATTCTTTGAGCCTTGTGTGCGTAAGCACTGTTCTGGATAGTCATTCATAGCTGCTCTCACCATCAAGCTCCTCGTGTTAGCCATGCTGCACGATACCTAAAGTCTGGGGAAAAGCGCCTCTAAGCCCCTTTACCTAGCTTGGTAAGGTCCTTCTGGTGCCGGGTCTCTCGTTATGTTATGTCCCTACCACGACGCACCCTTGCGAGATCGCTGCTACGAGGGGATGTCTTTGCTCGCCTCGTATTAACGACCTCGTCTTACAGATATGCGATTTACCGGACCGCGGCGACGTAAGCTATCCATCCTAGGCTGCTGCGCCGAGGTGAACCTGCGTATCAGCCGCGTTGTTAGATAGGGTTTAGTACGCCGACAAAAGTAAAATCATTCAGCTCAGCTATTATGTCTTGGAATGCACTCTACTGGCATGGATTCATGGGCGCTCCATAGCCACCCCCGAGTGTCTCGGCGTCCATTTTCTATAGCCATGTTGTTCTTAATTATAGGGGAATATATACCATAGGTAATCATACAGTACTAGTTTACTATGGGTCACCCAAATTAGCATTTGAATCACTTGCAGCACATATCACAGATAGCTCAAGTCAGATTTCTATTTCTTTTTGGGCAAGCAGCATCATTATCTAAATCCTAATCTACACTACAGTGAAGATGAGCTGATGGCATCGACTCTTAGCTGACGAGCTAGCGACAACGGCCTGCACTCCGTTGACGTTAGCCGCCTTAGCTGAGTCTATGCCACAATACCAAATGGACCGCAATTATACTAAGCAAAGCGAAGTAAGGTGTGGAGATACTGTCCTGTCTCTCCTGCCCTTCGCCTCGTTCACTATGCTGTACAACACAATACATCATGAAGAGGTAATAGATGGTGACCAAGCCCTCGTTTCCACTCCTATTAGGTTGAAGATGGAATCATTTAGGCAAACCCGAAGTAGTCGCTGCCAGCGGTGATCGCCTTGAGAAGCTGTCGACGAAGGATATCGTAGCTCTCATACTCGGGTAAGTCAAGCTCTGTATGAACATTAGTATACTACATCGCACCCGATAAAATTCGGCAAACACTTACGATTAAAGCACGTGTGAGAACTTGGCAGACGTTCTTTGTTTCCGTAGTCGCGATGGATGTTGAATCGATTAATTCCGTTCATGCCCTCAAGCTCCTTGAAGCCGTTCAGAGGTACCTTGCTAGTTCCTGTCACGAACTGGAGTAGTTTGGCGCGTTCCTCCTTGTCAAAAGATCGCAATGCTCGCCAGAACCATTGAATCTGCTGAGAAGATGGAGTATAATTGTGATACTCGGTATTACTCTTCCAATCATCGATGTCAACATCCGGTAAGCCAGAGATCAGCAGCTCTAATTCTTGTTCATTGAAGATGGAGATAAGATCGGCAGGAATGATCTCGTGGAAGCCTAGTTATAGATTAGAAAAATGCCAACGGGAAATAGAGAGCTTGGCCATATCTTACCTTTCAGGAAATGCTCCATCTGCTCCTTGACCGAGGAAAGAAGCTTATGTTCGACTACCAAGCGTACGTACTCATGCTTATTCTCCTCTGTAACCGGCACGTTACGACCGTCTTCGCGGAGGTCCTCGATCTTGGTAACACCGAATTCGTCATCTTCGACCGAAAATGTCTCAGTGATAATATCAGTGATATCATTATTCAGCATCCAGGAGAGAGACTTGTAGTAATCGGGATCGAAAGATTCCATATCTTTGACAGAGACTGGTTTGCCGAGGATTCGCTTGTAGACGGCACGGCTGAAGTAGCAGTCGAGCAGGCGACCTTCATAAAGCGCTTTACCAATAATTCGCCCGATGAATTTGAAAAACATCAGGTGTTCATCGTTGATACCGCTAAGTTTGTTGGGGTGGAACGTTGTACGGTCACTCGAAACGGGTACAAACAGGGCGTAGTTGGCGTCGAACATCTGACGTGCAAGAACTTGGAACCATTCTCGGGTAACACCTCCAGCATCTACACCCTCCTCACCATGGAAACGGATGTTGAGCTTTCCGAATTTCATCTCATCGCCGGTCTTGAAATAGAGCGACTTGAAAGAATCGTGGAAGACGTGTTCTCGACGAACTTGCAACTGTAACGTGGGGAAAGGACGGTGGCTGGCGTGCTGCTTGTTGTGAACACTGCGGTTGAACCAGTTCCGTTTATTGTCAAATTCCAGGACCTTAGGGTTTTTGACGAGGTGAGAAAATGTTCCTTTCATGAGAGACGGGTTGTTCCGTACGAGCACATTGAGGATTCGACGATGCTCTTCGGTGAAGGTGAAGAACAGACCGGCCAAATGCGATTCTGGCTGTGGACTAGACAATACCATGTCCTTGCTCATCTGACTTTGTGAAGGTGCTGTCTCGGTCTGAGCGGTATCCTTACAAACCACCATAAGCGCCTCGATAAGAGGGAGCAGGATAGTTGCTACGTTAAGTAGGCTCTCCCGTTGGCGGATTGCACTTAGGCAGGCACTTAGCTTGTCCCACAAAGCATTGAAGGTGGAATTGCGGTAAAGAGTGGCAAGCAAGTCTTGTTTTTTGGTCTCATCAGCATCGTTAGAACCATCCGCTGTATCGGGCTTCTTTTGGGCGAAAAGATGATCGAGAGCAGTGAGAACCCGGAGGAGCTTGTTCTGGTCGGAGGCGCCGGGTGAGAATTTAGCCAACGCGACACCTTGTATTTCCGTACCGGAAACGGCACTCTGGATGTGTGGAAGCAGCTCATCCAGGTGGACGACGATCTTCTCGCTCAAAAGTTGGGCCTGACGAGCAAGCTCTTGGCCAAAGACTAGCATTGCGCCAGGTATTACCGAAAGATTCTTGATGGTTGATAGAGTCTCTTTGAAGGTTTTAGAACTGCACTCCCGAGCCACGAAGATCTTGATGATGAGAGTTAGATTGTGAACTGGAATTACGGGCGGATGTAGTTGTTTGACCCTCTTTAGAATGGCCTGCTTCTTCTCAATTGCTTTGGAAGAATCCGCCTCAGCAGTTGAAGGGCCCGATGCCTCGGGACCCGTTGTCTCAACTGATCCTGTGGATGGTTGCTGCGTAGCCTGTTCCGCTGTTTCTGTTGATCCACCCTGCTCAGCGTTCTCGTTGTCGTTGGTCGGCGCATTCTCAGTTGCTGTGGGTGCTACCGTTCCAGTAGACTCAGCGGCTTCAGCGGCTTCATCTTCTAGCTTCTTGATCGCTTCTGCTGCCTCCTTCTGTTTGCGATCAAGCGCCAGTAGCGGGAAGGTTACTCGACTCAATAGTTGCGAGAGGCTATCCATGATGGTAGAGCTTTCCATGACCAGATCGCGATCAAGGAGAGACAATAGTGAATTGATAGCATACTTGTGGGCTTTCACATCCTTGCCCTTTCCTTTGCGGCTGGCGCTTCGCTTGATTGTAGAGCTAGCTGTGTCATGTTCGGTGAGGAAAAGAGAGGGAACGTGGACATTCTGTTCCGCCAGGTAGCATAGGAGATCAAGACACTGTTGGACAATCAAGAGTGGGGATGTCTCGGAACTTGTCTGTACAGGAGTGTTACTCATGTTCGTGAGTGTGCGCTTCAGCCCTTGAGGGGTTTGAATCTTAGAATCCTTCTCCTTAGGTTGTTTCGCCTTGATAGAAAGTTGGGCGAAGCTCCGCTCGACGGCATCGACATCGGTTGATCCGTCTTGCAGAATTTGAAGTAAAGTGCTAACAACCTCTAGTCGGTTCTGTCGATTCTCGCAGACATCCTTGAATACAAATTTCAACGAAGTTTCGATCGAACCACCTCTCACGTTGATGAACATCAGGCGGAGCAAGGTGGCGACACCCGGCTTGTCCAGCATCTGCACGACCGTTTTCCGTTGAGGCTTATTGTCCTCATCAGAGACGCCGCCCGTCTGAACACCATCCCGTGATCTGCCAGCACCAGAAGGCACTCGATCGTGATGCGCGATAGGGTTAGAAGTCCGAACGAGCCTTCGTGCTTGGGCAGCTAAGTCAGGCGGTAGGGAATCTATTATGTCTGCGCCCTGGTCCATGAGAACCTGTTCACGAAGAGCAGGCGGGAACGTCATCAAGATGCTGGCTGTGTCCATATCTTGAGCCTCAGCGGCCTGTCCAGGGACGGCTGCTTGTCGCCGTGTTTCCTCTCGCTCCCTTCGACGCTGTTCCACCCGTTCTTGCTGCACTATCTCGAGGCGAAGGTCGTCGGGAAGAGCATCTAGGAACTCTTGGAAAACCTCTGTCTGCTCTCCAGCGCCCCCAGGCGCCTCTCGAGCTTCGGCCCTTCTGGTGCTGACCGTTTGCGCTATGACTTCCTCCCTGAATTCTTCGGGGAGGGCCTCCAGATAGTCAGGGTCAATGCCAAGCTCCGTGACATCTACTTGCTCGCCTCTGATAGTAGTAAAAGTGCGTGGCTGCGCGGCGGCTGGCTCGTCTTGCGAAGGCGCAGCAGCTTCTTCAGATGTCACCACGCCTTCCATAGCCTCTGGCTCTGCGTGGGCACCAGGTTCATCCCTATGAACGGTAGCTGGCTCTGTTTGGGCTTGTGCTGCTGCCTCAGCAGCAGCGCGTTCACGCTCTTCGGCTTCCTTCTTTTCTTGGGCAGCCCTTTCTTCAGCTTCCTTCGCCTCTCTTGCTTTTCGTTCCTCCTCCTCGCGCTTCTTACGTTCTTCATCCAGCTGGCGTTGGCGTTCCGCTTCTTTAGCCTTGAGTTCCTTCTCGTGCTGGATAGCAGGAGGTACTAGGTATGAAAGGATCGCCGGAACTAGTCGATACGATTTATCCGAATGCTGAACGCCGAATATCATCTTAACTTCCTCCGTCCACCGGGCTACTGTAGACTCTGCAGTAAATGCAGTTGCCAGAACGGGCTCCTGATAAGCGTCGCGGCGGTTGTCGGATCGGGAGTCACGCACATGTGGACCGAAAGGGAACGGTAAATCGGGTCCATCGCCGCGCGGACCGTGCGCTATCTGGAATTGAAGGGCGTGTCCATGGCGACTGAGCGACACTGGAAGTGAAGCCACAAGGTCATTAATGATCGACATTGGGCCATTGAGGTCGCCGGCGCCCAAAATACTGCCAGGAAACCCGAGTCGAACCAGACTAGTAGGATTAGCACGACGAGGAGATACATCTCGACCGTCATCGTTGTTGCCTCGACGAAGCAGGGGATTAATGCCGTCTTCATTAGTCGGAGGCCGAGGATCATGCCGGTGACCACGCACAAAGCCTCGAGGATCTAAGCCCGCCGTTAGTTATATGAATTCCCTGAACTGCAAAGGTTGCGGTAGACATTTAGGAAAAGTGGACAAACGGGGAAGAGTCAAATTTGCATGTGTAGAATGGTTTCTTGACATACCGCCATAATTGCCAAGTGGGTCTCGAGATCCCATCATGAACGGAATAGGGGGGAAGGGGCTGCGGACTCCATGTCGATGTCGGTGATGATGACCACCCATAATGCCCCCATGAGGTTCAACTACAAGAGTATCCCAGCCAAGACTTGGGGCAGCTATATCTCGAGGAGGGGGTTCGTCTTCGCAAGAAAAGAAAAAAAAATCAAATGTCAGTGTTTTGCGGTGTCCGAAGAGTTTTATGAATTATATCAAAAAAAATGTAACTCACTAGGATAATCATCTTCGTATGCATATTCATCATCCATGTCATCATCCTCGTCCTCATCTTCTAAGCTTCGAATTAGTATTAAATAGTCTCCAATGTTTGAGCCTACTTACCATCTTCGTCCTCATCCTCCATGTAGCGCTCATTAAGAGCATTCAGTTCTTCGACAGGCTCAAAATCCTCTTCTTCAATAGCGCGCATGACATTACTAAATCGACCAAGGCCATCAACATCGTCGAGATCACGGATATCAGCTTCTTGGAGATCCTGGGCTTCCGCCTCGTAGTCAATCTCTTCTCCATCATCTTCGTCGTCTGTCTCACTTTCCCAGCCCGAAGCACCATCGTCTTCAAGCGGGTTGCCTTCGTCATCGACAATTTCAATACGGTCTTCAGCTTCATCCATATCATCCGAGTTGAGATCATCGTCTTCGCTGCCCTCTTCGTCGTCGTCATCATCCATGTCGTCGTCATCTTCGTCATCTTCGTCTTCCATTGTGACCTCAATGACGCCATGGTCTCCAGACAACCCTTCGATAGGGCCCATGCCTTCAATATCTTCGTCGTCATCTCTCTCGCTGACGTCTTCTTCGCGATCTTCAGACTCATACCCCATGTCATTGTCGTATTCATCGTCGTACATCTCCTCATCGTCATCTGCGCCGGTTAGCAATTCGTCTACTCTAAAGCTGAACTCGGGGCTCCAACCTTCTTCCGAATCTTCTGAATAGTCACCGTCCCTGTCTCTGTGAGGTTCTAACATGCCGAGAGCTGAGTTACGATAGAGATCCGGGGTTTCTTCTCGATTGTCCTCAATATCCGATAGAGAACTCGCTGATATTACCTCATCATCAACGTTATCCTGTGTCGGAACGGCAGGAATAATGCTTGAATGGCTCAGATGAATAGCGGTACTTGTTAAGATTCGAAAAACTCGGAGAATGTGCTTGATGGTTTTTTTTACGGGTGGGAAGGCAAGATCGATATCGGCAATAGAGGCGGTGAGAGCGGCGAGATAGCCCTTCTCGTACATAAGACGTCGGATTTGAGCCTGCGAACGCTCGAGGGAATCGTGGCTACCTCGAGACGGAACAGGGGGCTCATTGTCCTTATCGCCCATCATAAGATGCATGACCTCCGCTAGAGCTAGCATTCTGGTATATCGGCTTTCGAAGGCCTCACTAGATGTCGCGGCATCCTTGTAGGATCTTAGAACGGTATCAAGGACAAATTTTCGCACAAACAGGAGGTCCGGTTCGTCGTCATAGTCGTACTTATCTCGGCTCCTGTCAATAGGCCTCTCTTCAGTCCTGCTCACAAGGGCAACTAGCAAATTCTGGGTTTGGACAGCTGTTGCATATCTCTTCTTGTGCGCAAGCGTATCCACAGTCGAGTCCAAATGACTTGAGTACAACAGATCGTTGAGCAGATAGTTTAGGACGCTAGACCGGGGCTTGACTGGCGTGTTGGCAAAAAGGGGTGCGCTTCTCTTAAAGTTGATGAACTCGATCTTGGTGCGGTTGTAGCTCTGGAGAAGTTCCCTCAGGCAGTGTAGGAGGAAGCAACGGTAGATGAAAATTGGGTGTTCCTCAGCCTTAAAGACGGGCTTAGTTTTCTTATCTTTCCCATCCGTTGAACGGTTCTCAGTCTCTGATACACTGCTAGAAGTAGATGACCCATTATCGCCGGGCTTCTTTGTGTCCTTAGCTGCTTGGGACGGCTCCTTATCTTCGACTTCTCTATAGTTCAAGAGCTCACAAAGCAGAAAGTGTACGACGCCATCAGGATTCTCGACCACGGGCCGCTTAGTGTCGGGTTTGGATGCATCCGCCATCTGTTTGTCTTCACCTTCGGTAGAAGGCTTCACATCTTGAAGAGACAGGTCTTCGGTGGCTTGTACAGCCGGCGCCACATCGTCTTTCGGCGCATCGGGCTTCGGCTCTTTGAGGATGATCGTCTGCGAACGTGCAATACTGCTGTCGGCGGGCCCCCATCGACTGAGCCGGACCATCTCATTGGTAACCTCGACAAACAGTCTCGGCTCACGAAGGGCGATGTTAGAGAAATTTCTAGTATACCCTGGTGGATCTAAGGGGCGCGCATTTCGGCCGCCATCGAAATAGGCTCGGATTTCGCTTCTCATGACCTGTTTAATGACTTCTTCATCCTCGATAACGTGCCGTAGGATTGTCAAGATGTTAGACGCAATTCGAGTTTCGCCGAGGCGTAAGGACCCAGCGCCAGAGAGTTGCTTAGCAGTGACGAATAGGCGCTGGAGGTTCTTCTTATCGCCAACTAATCGCGCGACGGAACGATCACGGGTTAGGATGACCAAAATCCTCAATACAGATACTGCCAGCGATTCTTCCTTCCCAATCCGCGGTAAAATCTCGAGAACTGAGCTAAGAAGGACCTGACGGTCATCGTCTTGCACGTTCAAATTTTTGGCAGGCCACTGTAACGGCTCGATCGCGTCGTTCTCAGATGTGGGAGTCTTCCACTTTATTTCACCCGGCTGCTCATCATCGCTCAACAAAATCTCAAAAACTAACAGCACATATGGAATCCACGGTGCAAGCTCCTCTGTCGATGGCGATGCTGAAACATGGAGGAACCGTAGTAACTCGCTGACGTTGTCCCTCAATACGCCGACAGTCGCTCTAAAAAAGGTCTTGTCCTGGAGAAGGAGGGACAGTAAATGAGCATAAGCTGCAATGCTTCGCCCATTGGATTTCAGATCCTCGTCAGCCGCAAATGACATCAGAGCATTCGCCAAGGTGTCGCCGACTTCTTGTCTCGAGGATATGTCGTCTCCGGGGGATTTCAAGATGACAGCAGTGATTAACTCAGAAATCTCATAAGTAGAGTCAGGGTGTGCTCTTATGACATCTAGACATCTGTCAATGAGATTCACGCGAAGTGTGGCCCGTTCGCCATCCAGATCCTCCTTAGCTACTATGGATCGCGTGTCAAGATCAGGGTCGGTACCTGCTCCAGCTGAAGGCCCTTGCGCAGGTGTGGTTGACGAAGAAGCTGTTCCGTTGTCGCCCTGAGAAACGGGCTGGTGAGGGATCGGCGTATCGCGGTCGTTGTTGCCTGATAATCCTGCAACATCTCTCAACTCGCCGAGTATGTCATCCTCTAGCAGAATGCCCTCAGGTTGGAATTCAGGGGGCAGATCCAAAACCATGGCTTCGTCGTCTCGCCCAGATTGTGCGCTGACTTCTACCGTAGGGGCGGGCTCATTCTCCGTGTTATCCGGAGAGTCTTCCTCAGGAATGGGATTCCGCGTGCCGGCGACGCCAGATTTATGAGCCCTACAGTATTCGGAAGCCAGCTGCCGATCGCCGTTAGCTCTGTAAATGCCCTCCTGCGCAAGGTCTTCTGCGCAAGAAACATCCCTAACTACTGCTCTTGTATCTTCCTCGAGAGTAGGCCGAGACCATCTGACTGCCCTCGGTTGCAAATACACCGGGGGAGGATTCTAACACGAATTAGTTCGGAAATCACATCAAAATACGATTCTGATCAGGAACACAAACCTTGTCGGAGCGCTTGTAGGCATTACTCTCCGAGTCGGCGAACGAGATAGACTTCAGAATATTGATTATCTTTGCAAGAACAGGAACTGATCCCTTTTCGACCAATGGAGAGTCCCAGAGCTCTCGCATAACCGGGAGCACCACCATCCGCAACTCGACGACTAAGTTCGGAGCGACTAGTGCATCGGGCCGTCGATCACCCTTTGCCGGAAGTATGCTAATCTGATTGACCGACTCCGTGATAATTTTGCCATTGACAATCAACGAGTACAGATCTAGAATCTTCTTCATGCCTATGACTGCAAGTCTTGACATAGACGAGTCCTCTCCATCTTTGCGATCCTTGCAAATCTCGTCCTTGAATATACGCAACATCGTATTGAGTAGTTCCAAGCCTCCATGTTTTTTGAAAGCTACCAAGACAGGTGCAATGATTTGGGATGGAGATTGCCGGTCAGAACGAGCTATTCATGTTAGTATCAGTAATGTTGCTAACCACAGGGAACATGTCCACTTACGCTCAGTTGTACGATTGACGAGCATCTCGTGAACCGCATGTAACATGATGATCCAATATTGGAAATCTTTCGTCGACTTCTCGCGATCTGCCAACTCAAACTGTGCCAAAATTGTCCTGGCTAAGTCTTCCGCTAATTGTATATGCCGAACTCGAAAGTAATGATCACGTTCACGGCGGGGTAGCAGAGCTTTCCCGAGCGTTTGGAAGAGTGGGAATGTGGCAGGCATCAAAGAGTGAAGAAGGGCGCGAAGAGTCCGGTAGTTCTGGTAGCGAGGGCTTGACTGCTCACTCTTTGATGGCCCCTCGGCAAGACTGATGGTTTTGTCTGTGGCGAGCTTCCATAAAGCAGCAGAAGATAGAACATCTGGGAGGCTCGCATCCTCAGACTCCGCATTGCCGTTGTCCGATGCATTCTGCCGATCAGCAGGCTGTCCCTGCTTGCTAGTCGACCAATTTTCAGGAACACTATTAGAGATGGCCGCTTCTTCTAGAATCACAGCACGCAAAAGTGGGCCTAGGGACGTGATCAGGCGACTGTAGTAGTCGAAGACGATAATTGGGGGCAATGTGACAGTCTGTGCACGCGAGGAATAGGGAAAACATTGGTACAGAGTCTTGATGAGAGATTGAGCATTCAAGAGTGCTTTCACTACCGGGGTACCCCCAGCTAATTGCTCGACAGAGACACGGTCTGTTTGGTCTGTTAGGTTGGCATCAGACTTCAAGAAGGGTAAGAAGTATGATCCCAATGCTTGAGCTTTTACTGCAGGGTCGAGGGCATCAATTGCAGCTTGTGTCCGTTTCAGCAGGGACGGGAGTCCAATAACTGGATGGCTTTCCACCAGTTGGGAGATCACTGACTGCAGATTTCGGGATGCTATAGTATCACCGAAGTCGTATGGAAGGCTAGGTGAAGTACAGAGAATCAGAAGCAGCTCTATCCCGCCATTGTTGACCAGGGTTTTCTTCAGATTCGAGTTACCAATGTAATGGGAAAGGAAGTTGGCCACTGCATAGATATAAGGGGTTATGGATGCATCAACCTTAGAACTGTCCGGCGCGGGCTCCGAGTCTTGCATTTGTTGAGTACCTGCGTCCGTCATTTCGACGTCTGTGTCCGCCGCCGAGGCGACAGCTTTGCCTTTGCCTTTACCAGGCACCAGTGCCCCACGCTCGCTGAGAAGCCCTTGATCAGCAATTACTTCTCGACCGTTCGCATCTCTCACCAAGAGTTTGGTCCCCCATTGAGAATCCCTCGCCTTAACCTGCGCGAGATGGGTGACACGGGCAAGCATATCCAACACAGCGTTGGCGATCTCAGGTCTGAGGGATGGGTGATGCCGGGCAAGCTCATCGAAGCTGCCACCGACGTTTTGGGCAATGGTATCGTCCGATTCCATTACTCGAACGTGCTCGGGGCTCTCGAATATTTCGAAGAAGCTATCGAAGGCACGCGAGGTGGCAACCATCTTCATGCCAAGATTGTTCAACGAAATAGCATTTAACACAGTTGGCACAATCGCTATAGCCTCTGTCGAAGGTAAAATGCCACGAGCCAGCGGGCCATCACGTGGTGTTTCCAATGTCTCTTGCGACGGAGGGTGCGGACGGGTATCAGGTTCAAGCAGATCTGGCGGTGGTGTGTCTGCGGGCGATTCAGGACTATCATCTCGATTCTCGGAATGGCCCATATCCGTTCCAGTGGACACCGGACGGCCCGTCAAAGCCTCAAGATAGCTTTGAACTAGACCAGCTTCAAAGATGGCTGCGAAGCTCGTGGGATCATTGTTGAGAAAGTCGCTCAGAACGGTGACGGCATTAGTCCATACTAAGGAGCCAAACTTGTTCATGTTCTCGATGATTTCACGGATGCTGCGGAGGAGTGCAGACTTGTCAACAAGATTTCTCAATAAACGATCAGTGTTCCCGCCGAAAGCGAAGGCGTTTGACATCATGTGATGGATGAACTTCAAGAGAAACTTGAGATTCTGCTGTTGGTAGAACGGGATTTTGTAATCCACGACTTGAGAACGATGAATCTCGAGCGTTCCCTTGCCCTCGGCAGTGAGTTTTCCGGCAAGGTCCACCTCATGTGTCACCAAGTTGGTGATAGCCTCAAGACCGTCTGCATTTATCAAGGTTTGGAAGGAAGTCTGCACATTATAAACCAGGCTGTCCAAGAACCCTACCAAGGTACCATAAGTCCGTTCGGCCACGTTGGATCTGATGTTTAGAATCTCCACCATGACATCCAACAATCCTGCAGATATGATTTCTGGCGTATTGCGCGTCGAGCTATTAGCCATGGCCATAGTGATATGCAGTGTTAGAGAGAAGAGATTGTCACGCCATTCATCCTCATCAGTCCATTGCTCCCCACTGTCATCCTCCTTCATCTCAGCAACAGCCTTTCTTATAACATATAGCAGCACCCCATGGTTCACGGTCGCATTCAGCGCCGAGAATATGTCCGGTACCTTGTTATGAAAGCCCGAGATGGCCTCCAACAGAGATAATGCAATAGACTGCAAATCGATAGGCACCACCGTTGTGCCATCAGCAGCAGGATGGATCAGTTCCGCCAGCTGATACACAAGCTGGAATCGCCGTGGCTCATCGTTGTCCTGCCTAAGGACCTTTTCGATGAAGAGAGGCTCGGTGTGAATATAGGCCAAATTCTGGATAGCCAACAACCGTGCCTTCAGTGCCTGCTGTCGAGATTCAACCGACCCTGTGAGGGCCTTGGCAACCCTGAGGCGGTTTAAATACTCGTACTGAGTCTCTTTTGGTGCGTCCGTCGGCACTCTGCCCAAAAGCTGGTAAACGGAGGAGGAGATCACTGTAGACTGGGGTACCTCCAGGGTCTTCTGGCCAGGAGTACTGCTATCCTCGCGAGCTACAGCCGGAGACCGAGAGGCGGAGCTTGGACTATCTTCCGGCGCCCCTGGGCGATTCGCGCGCGGGATTGATTGTGCGGTGGTCGAAGTGCTAGTTCGCCTCAGAGGGGTCGGCGTTGAGGGTGCGTTTGGAATCCCTCGGTCAGTCATAGGTTGTTGTGTTTGTTCCTGTGAACTGCCCGACGTAGGATAATATGTGAGCTTCACATCACCCCAACCATTCCAACGCCCTGGTGGGCCGACATTCTCCAGGGCTGAATCTACTTTAGCGATAGCGCACAGGTCATTCGCATACATAGTTGCCGCATTCTTTATGATTGCACCGTGAGATTTGTCTCTAGCCTTACTAGCAGAAGCTGGTGTCCCCAGCGGTGCAGCATCCGAGGACTTGATGATTGGAGTCTTGACGAAAGGCTGAGCGAGCTGCTGCACACGATCCAAATCGATGTTATAGTGGTTCGATAGGAGTGTCGTATGCACTTGTCTGGCCGCCATGCTGTGAAGACGTTTCACCGAGGCTTGATAGCGCTGTGCTAGCTCTACCCCGACCCGGAGCGTCGCACAGATGATGTTGAAGTCGGTGCTATTGAGAAGGTCATTCAGATGAGCGCTGCTGGCGTATATACTGCGATTTCCACAGTGGTCTAGGAGCATCTGGGTGAACTTCAAAATGGCCACAATGAGATGGACGTCGCCATCCTCACTATACCCCAACTCAAGGAGCTTCTCCATCTTATTTAGCTGTTGTTCTTCGCCATCACTCGTCGTGTTCGAACCCAGCAAAACTTCGCAGCCAAAATCTCGAGACTGGGGACCCTCATTCAACTTGTACACGGAACAGAAGGTTTCAAGGAGGTCGTCGAACCGATTTAGTAGTGGTATCCAATGGTACAAATCACCTCTAGGAAAGGGCCATCGTGTGGGGAATGTGGCAAGAAGCTTGGGCAAGCGAGGCAACGGCGTCGACGATGCAGTATCGACGAACTGCTGTAGCCACGGAGACTAGAGATGCAAATTAGCGGGATTCCGAAGGAGGCAGCGTATAACGCAAGCAAGTACTCACCAGTGTCTCCTTGTGCTTAGGCTGGATGGTCTTCGTTATCTTTCCCATGGTGAAGGCCGGAGCGGCAGAGCCGCATAAGATGTGTCAGTCAGCTCCCCCTCCACAACCGATGTTCAAACGATCGGTAACGACAACGTGACTCGTCGCTGGGGAGCGTCCAAAATAACTTGGACTGCTCCTCTCGTAACTGGGGTCGCGATTCTTCGGAGATGAGTCTTCGCACGCAAGGCGGGGTGGCGAGAGCTGGTCGAACCGGGGGGTCGGATAATATAAGCCTCGCCACGTCTCGGGATATCAGCCTTGCGGGTATCTACCTAGGTTACGACTTCGTTTGCGAAAATGATTCCGAGGTTCACACCCAAGTCGGGTTGGTTACGTGGTGAGGGTGGCAGGACAGATGCACCCCACGTGTCGCAGGTGCAGGGAAATTATCGAAATCAAGGTTGGTTAGATGGTGAGTGGGTGAGGGGCGGCCGGTGAAGGATGATGCGAGAGTGTAGATACAGAATCGAATGGTCCAGGCGGGTGCAGGCCGCTGTTCCGTCGTTTCCGAACTTATGAAAATTGGGATGGATTATATTATTACAAGCTGGAGAAATAGGATGCTCAGCTTGAAAAACCTGAGATCCTCAACTTGGTCGTCGCTAATGTGAAGTTTGGCGGAGTCAAAAGTTGACGAGAGAGAAAAATGGTTTAGGAACTAGAAAGCTGAAGGTCGCGACTGATAGCTTAGATACGTACTAAGTAATAGCGGGCTAGTGACCTTGCGTAATAATGATTGTGCTGGGTGCCTTGTGGTACCTAATGCATGTATGTACGTACTGTACCTAAGCAAGCTGGCAAGTTAGGTACTTAAGTATGTAAAGGTAAAAGGTAAACTTAAGGGCCTTGTTAGGTGGGGGTTTGGCGAATCCCCTCCAAAAAAAATAAGTAGGTACACCCAGTGTGCAGTACCTACATCCTACCTACACTCGAAGTTTCAATGTAGGTAGGTATGTCAAGTACCTATAGGTTGGTATTGATGCTAGGTAGACATCAAGCTGGCTCTGTTTTCAAGGTCCGGCGCCCACCTAAGCACATGCTCATGCAAGACACGTCGAGAGAATTTGCCCAATTCATCAATTACTAGAACAATCTGCGGCCCAACATTTATATACAAGTCACCACCGTCATTTGCATTATTAAATAGATCCGAGGCGGATGTCATTAATGCCCAGAATGCCCCACGAGCTCTCTTCAAATAGCCCAAGCTCCCTAACCACCTTACCCACCCGTGTGTCCAGAATCATTAGGTATACAGGTGCAAGACAATCTTAGACGAAGGCAACTATTACATACCTAGGTACTTATGTCAGTTGATTTCACCCATATATTAGCTGCCTGCCTACAGGGTCAGATTATGAGAACTTGACGAACTTGGAGACAAGAATCTTTTTGGTACTTCTAAGTCGGTGCCTATATGTATGCATGTAGCCATGAAGTCTTTGTATCTTCTTACATATAATGCCTTAATATCACAGGTAATTTCCAAGCCCAGCGCAGTACATATATACATATGCAATATACATACGTCATCAGTCTGGAGCGACCCAACACAGACGCCACTACAACGTGACTCACTGCCGGTCATCTTACAAGGTGTAGGCTTGACTGAGTCTTCTTCAAAACCGTGATCAAGACATCGAACACTTTCAAGTCGGCCCAAAATATGAAGAACACAAGCAAATATGTATTTTGGCGAGCAGGTACTCTAGGGGTTAAATTCTAGCTCGTTGTGTGTCCGATCTTAAGCATGATCAACAGCATATTCGGGGTTCCAAAGGATGCCTAGCTACCCATTTGTCAAGACCCTTTTGATGAAAATACATGGTCGTGGCTTACCTTCTGTAAGGATCAAACACTTTATGAGTATTAGAGTCAGACTAGGACTCTGGCTGACGAGTAAGAGACGAAGAAGCCCACTAACTAGATCTCAAGTGGTGAGTCAAAGATATAATAATACACTGTGTTTCGTTCAAGACATGCTAACCTAGGTGTAATAAGTCATACATAGGTAGAATAGGTTGGAAATCCAATAAGAAGGCCCTGCCTCCGTTTGATATAGTACACGAATTCATTGATAAACGGTAACCACAATGAAATGAGTCCGAAAATGTGTAAATATAGTATTATGATGCCCAGCAGCTTTAATAACGTATGTACATACATGAGAAATTATTGTAAGTTAGAGCACCTGGTGTCGTGCTGCTGCTCTCGGAGGCAAGCCACGATGAAGCATGGACAAGACGATGTCTATCGCATTTCCAGCTCCGAACGGATAAGGTATTCTATTACTACCTGTACACGGAATGCAAATCTTACCTACTTTAACTACTTAGTCAACCCAGTGTTCAAGTTGATACAGAGGCGTCATCGAGTCCTTTCTTATAAAAGTCAAGCCACACCTTGAAGTACTTCTTTAGCTCAGTTTTGGCTGTGAACTTCAAGGAGAGGGTAGATAACCTGACCTATGGGTCCACATCGGCCTATCTCCGATTCCTTAAAAACTGAAGTTACTGCTACACTGGCACACTGATAGCAATTGCTTCTAGTTCAGTTTACTGATTATAGTACCTTTTTTTCCCTTTAAATGATAGTGAAATAAGTATCGCATAAAGTATATTAATTAAAATAAATATTTAAAATAAATTTAAAAAAATAATATAACAGTATAGGTTATATTATCGTAATCGCTTTCCAGGCACTAATAATTATATGGGTTTTATACCCAGATTTTAGTACCTGAAAACGTTGGTCAACGAAATTTGCAATAGTCAACTAAACCTTTTATGGTAAGCCTGCCTCCCTCACTAGTACACTATAGGCATTTTCTAGTGGACCCATAGGTCAGCTTATCTACCCTCTCAACTTCAAGTACTCTCTTATGTAGGGTAGGTACGTACATGCCTAGGTTAGGTGTGTTCGGCATCGGAGTCCAGGTCACGGACCGAACTAACAGGCTAAACAAGTACTTAACCTAGCTGAGCTAGGCTCAATACTAACTACATGTAGGTAAGCAGGTAGGTATTCGCCACGTTGGTCTGTATAATTAGCGATATTGGCTCCATTTGTCAGCAATTGTAGAGTGTCTAATTGACGATACTCTCACCAGGCCGGGCTTGTGGTTTAGTGGTATAATACTCCCTTAGCATTCGTTGCAACTTGGGAGTGGTCCGGGGTTCGATTCCCCGCGAGTCCATCGCAGCAGAGGTTCAAGCCCTCCGATACCATATTTTTGGCGTTGAAAACAGCGTTTTTGCCAAGTCCCCCCGGTAAAGCTTCCTAAAGCCTTCCAGAACTTTCTATAGACGAAGTCGGTATTCTACTCCAGGCCTCGTCATTTACCCAATCCCGCCGCCTTCACATACGTCCCAAATACATAAATAAATCACAAGCCTAGAAAAGCCTCGTGCTTTTTATAGAAATATCAGGAACCCGAATTACATAGGCCCTTTGACTTTTGTTGACCAGAGCTTGTTAGCCCCTTGGTGTCTAATAAGTACTCTTCAATAAGCATCAACAGGTGGATAGGTGCAATTCCTATCAGCGTTCGTAGAGCCCACACTATTGACTCAATTACCGTACATCATAGGTTGCTCAACCTAATTATTCAGTCGTTATTCCGGAATTTCTTGTATTGTTCGTAAACCGCTCTCTCGAACACCGCTTCCAGCTTATATCTCCCTGCGGCCCCCGCCGTGAAAAAATTGGCACCACAAAGACCAGTCTTCATATCGATCCACTAAATCAGATTCGGCAGACCACCCCATGACTGAGCATTCGGTGTTAGTATATTCTCTTTCTAAACGTTTGGCGAAAAATCGGGGGCGGACATAAACATTCAGGGACCTGTTCATTGACACCCCAATATACTTCAATGTGGAATCCTTGCCCCTGATACAGGATAGGAGGATACATGACTCTGAGTGCTATTTACTACAGCCCCGGCTTTCCTCCTACCAACTTCATCTCTTGGGCCAACCACGCCCCAAAGACTATAGTCCAACTCTTGGTGATCCATATTGAAAGAACAGGCCTGGGTCCTCCGACAGACATCAGTCGACTTGATAGAGTGGTTCATGCTTTCGTTGGTCTTCTGTCCGAGCTGCGGCGGAAACATCTCGTCCACCAGCAACTTACTCAAGACGGTACCATCGTCGGCACATAGATACTGTAGGAGGCGCAGATAAGCCTCGGTTAGTACCCAGCATGTCGCTCGCCGCTCATCGTATGCTTCGTCCCTGTCCTCATAGAGCATAACGTAGCCTTCCGTTGTCGGGGCCAGCTTCCCGCTCTCGTCTCTGAGACTCATTCCCACCTTACGGACTCTCAATTCTAGGTTCATTTCTAGCGAGAAGCTGACGTACTTCATACCTAGCGGGTTCCGGATGTTGCCGCGCATGTATTATTCGAGTGGATGCCCGGAGAGCCGCTCGACTATCTTGCCGGCCTAGTCACGGACGCTTCCGTAGATCCAATCCTGTCCGGGTTGAGATACCAGAGAATGAAAGAAAAAAAACTTTGATAACGATGGGTCTACGAGGTGCTGCGCTCGGTTCTCTCTTGAGCTGTAAGAGCTTGTGATCATATAATGGGTAACAAAATCCTGATAAATACGAGAGGATGTCCCTAGTGCAAAAGAAGCATTGTGTCCGAATACGAGGGGATAGTATGCTTGCCTCAGAGTAATTGCGGTCCCCCTCTTCTTGTATATCGGGTTTCCTCCGTGGTCAAGGCCCTCCAGCATCTCCAAACCAGCGAGCTCGGGAAACATCTTCTCAGCGTCATCGTCCAGTCCGATGTGTCCCCTATCAACCTGCCGCAATGTTGAGACGGGTGCGATGAGCTTCGTGCATGAGGCTATCTTTGCAGGTCTCAGGTCGGATTCGGACCAATATAAATGAGTTTCTATTCTGCATCGCTAATTAGCGTATATCCACTATTTTTTATTCAATACTCCGTCCGCTCTCAGCAAAATAAGCAGCCGTTGAATGACTATTGCTTCCACACTACTCTTCAGGTCAACAGGACGCCCTGAGGCGAACTTTCTATTTCTGTGCCAAGGGCTTGATATGTAATGAGTTTTGCATTCCTACGTAAATTGACAACTGGTCCCTAGTAGGCAACTCTGAATGAAAGTCATAGCTTCAGAACACAGCACCCAAAAAATCACTACCAGATTTAGCCCCAATGTCTTCATCGTATCTCTTTAATGCCTATGCGTCATGTCCCAATTGTAAAGATACTATATTTGTCCTATAACTGAGGTGGATCAAGTATTAGTATACATTAGACTTGCCGACAACAGTATCCTTTGACGAGTTCTGGAGAAGTTATATTGATATAGCAACTACTTGTCTGTCTATATTTTCCGCACAGTACCATATTACATGAGTCCTTAATCGATTTTGGAGCCTTCAGTGTGTTATCAACGATCTGAGATTCAGACCTCTTATTCTCCCAAAATGCCTGGTCAACTTTCGCCCAGAAGCACTTCCACGGCCTTCCAAGCCGCTACCTCAACTCCACACCCACATGGATCGGGGCCGGCAACATTGCGCGTTTCGGCTTTAGATATTTCTATAAGTCCTCTCTAGTAAAAATTACGAGAATCCCTCTTTCGAGTCGTCCCGTGACCGGCTGAAGATTGAGCCACAAGCCGGAAAAACTACGAGAGCTGACAGTAATTGCACTATCTACACCTACTAGTCATCCAACTAGATATCCCCATCCCACCGTCATCAGTTCAATACTCAGCTAAACCAGAGCATATTGCAGAGCCCAGATACTCTAGCAATACCCTAGCGCCCTTAGAAGTCGAATAGCAACGGAGACGGAGGATTAAATCTACCTGGTCAATATAGAGATGATTAACATTAACAAGAATTCTAATTAGATCACGTACTTCACATACCCAAATACCATTTATTGTTAACGTTAGAACCGACATCTATCGGAACTCAATTAGATAGGTCTTCGCTACTAGGAAGATAGGAGTATCAATCAAATTCAGTTTGCCCCTGAGGACACCGACTTGTGTAGCCTGCCACAAGCATGATAGGGGTTTGCTCCATGGGAGGACTAGGTAGAGATGAGTGTAGGCATCACGCTGACTACTGATAATCCGCTACGAAAACCTACAAATCCTGGGGGTTGTCCGTAAATTTTCCTCGTAGAGCTACAATAGGGTCGACATCGTGGCCGTCGATCTTGTAACATAGTTGTGACTCTATAGCTATCTCGATCTAATATTTTCAAGAGAATAAAACAATAGCAATTAGGCTACCCCTACGACACGGGCAGGACCCGAACAGTACAGCGTGGTAGCCTTTACGTCGTAGCGGGCTTCTCAAACATTGTCACCAGCCTGTAGGAAGACAACTATAAGACCCTTGAGAATATGGTCTAACGGTATTTCCACCACCATATCTCCATGTTATTACGAGATGTAAAATTGGGGGCGGGGAGGGACTAGGATAAGGATGAGGTTAGGCTAATGTATAGTATCCATCCTCGTAGAAGATCGTGTGAAGAGGGTATGAAGAGGGCGTGAAAAGGATGTAAAAGCTCAGCCTCTACCTAGGGCCGGTTAAGTGCTACCTTTTCAAGGAGAGGGGAATAAGGCTACGGCAATGGGTCGGCATCACGAAAAGAACGAACTTGGCAGTGAGAAGGAATATTTGGCATTTCAAAGTAGAATTGAACGCCTACTCTCGAAATGAGAACTCTTGTATTTCCACTCCGCATGCTGTTGATTGACCCTGTGTTATAGGGCTGCGCACTCCTCTGGCTTCGGTACATTGTCCACCGTCCCCATCCTCAGAGATTGCACACATGTGTGTGCTCTCCGCCCGTAACCTCTTCCAAAAAACACCAGAGCAAGTCTCTCAGTTGGCCTTACGGACCCAGTCAAACTGGTCGTGGTAAAAGCCGTTGGCCCTGAGATTCTCGGGCTTGTAGCCCTCCTCTTCGTCAAGACCGAACTCGAAGAAGCTTCGGTTAAATGCTATGTTGTATGTGTGCCATAGCATCTGTATACATCCAGGCGGTGGGCTATTATGGATTTCCATCTATCAGCGTTTTCAATTCTCAATTCGAAGTGTACATATGAATTTGTACTTACATCTGCCGTGGATGGTCGTTTTGCCATTCCCAAGCAAGTTGGGCCATCGCTTCGAGGAGGGTTGAACCGTCCTCTCTCTTCTCCTTCGCGAATTCGTTCGCGTTGCCTAGGTTCTCCCTCTTGGCTTTGCTGTAAAACCGAGAGTTGGCTGCATTGAATACTCGAGAGATAGTTTTTCCCTCGATGTATTGAATGTCTCGGTCATTGTCATATAGCTCCTTGAAGAAGCTATAGTACTTGAACTGTCTCTGCGCATTCACAATTTTGTTAATGGCCGACCTTTGTGACTTGCATATGTGCTTCAGTGTACTTACCTCTGGTGCCATAGTTACTATGTTGCAAGGTAACAGGTGGTGGTGAATGGGAGAACGAGTGATGGCTGATGGGATCCAGGTCTACAGAATGTGAAAAGGTTTCTGTAGAAGGAAGGCCTTATTTCTTCGGGGAGGGTAAGTTATGTCCATAGCCAAAAGAATATATTTTGGTCTAGGTCTTTGATTTCCCCGTTTAAAGCGGAACCCAGCCGTCGATGAGTGTCGACGCAACGTCGACGTGACAATTCTTGTGATATTTTCTGCATTGCACAGCAGTATTGTGCAGCGGGATGGCTGCCATGCATGACTGTGTCCGCCTCTCTGTCGGAATCCATATTGAAAGCTCCGACGTGGTTAAGGTAGCTCTTAACTCTTCAGTAGGCAGACATATCGGGGCTGGAGCTGGGACTCCCACGCTCCAGACGATGTCATCACAATGAGCCTCATCTGTGACAGTAGTGAACTAACCAGCTGCTAGTTATGGTTAAAGGCAGCTAGATAACGTTATAAATAGTGAATAGCTTGGTTCTGCTGCCAATCGCCGACAGGGAGTATAAGGAAGATAGTGATTATGATGGTGGGAAGTTACGAGGTCGGCGTAGAGGCTGTTGTGATAAAAAAAATAGTTCTTTGAAAGAAAGAAGAGAGTGAGGGAGAGTGTGTGAGAGAGAGAAGAGAGGGAGAGAGGTGGAAAAAAAGACACTTTTGATTTCAAGTGTAGGTTAAATAAATAAATGACGGCTTGTGGGAGTAGAGAACAATGGGCAATCTCACAATTATATCACTTCATCTCGCACGTTCCCTGTCTTATTCACTGGCTTGATTAAATTCTCACAACAATAGACTAGGGTAATGATTGCTACGATTATTTTAATTGTTACTTAGTAATCAAAGCTTAAGACCCCCTTAAAAGTAGCGTATGATATCCCGTTATCAGAAATGCTACTTTGTTTACTGATCAAATGTACATCTCTTTCTATATTCACCTTGTCTATACACAAATCTGGGAATGGTTTCCAAAGGGCCAAATTACTGATGACGTCCATCACACTGAAAGTCTTTGATTTTCTCCCATGTCGACATGATAAGTAGCCTCTTGATGCTGCTGAATTATCGCAAGTTGGTCACTAAGGAGGTGTCAACCGACCAGGGAGTGATGCATAGTATGTGGTCTATTATTTGTATCACTTTCCTATGTATGTCAGTGAAAAGTTTGAAGAAGAAAAGAAAAAAAAGTACTCGCCGTATCTTGGATGGAGTCGGTAGCTAGATACAAACACTTGTTTGCCTATGTGGGTATGATATTTGAAGACTAGCTCGTCCATTATGAATATCATGACCCTGGTACTTATTCATGGAGGTTTGCCGAACGGCAAACAATTATCTATTTGCCTTCTAGATAACACAAACTTTCGAGGACCTAGGATAAAGGCAGAAGAGTGTTCCCGTAATAAGATGCACCAAGACCAACACAGGTTTACCCATATGAACATGAAGGATGCCGAAATTGCCGTGATATATAAAAAGATATATACTAGCTAAATATTTCTATCGGGTAAGATGCAGTTCGACCTATATTACAGTCCTAATGACAAATAGTAATTACAGCTTAGGCTTAAAACACTTTAATGCCACCCTATGCATCCATCCAACATCTGTGAGATCATCATAGAGGCTTCGCCACTGAATGGAATTATTGCTGAGGCATGTTTTATTTCTTGAAAAGGGGAAGCCGGGTTGTCTCTGCCGTTACGCCCTTTACTTGAGCAAGAGGGTGGATTGATATACTCAAGCCATAAATGAGCTAATAGAGCGAATACCAACAGCGCTGTTAGGAATCGAACCTAACTCACTCTATATAACTCAGCCACACTGCCATAAGCCATGTAACGCTACGTATACCTAGCTGATTAATTACAAGTTCAAGCTTGACGCCACATACAGAAAGGTGTTAAGCAACAGGGGGTGTTTCACGAGGATGAGGATTTCCAAGCTACAAATCCCTGACGCAAAATCGCCAAACTCCGATACAAAACGCCGATGCCATTTAGATGTGGTCCAGGGGCTTTAATTCCAGGCAAAAAGGGATAATAGGCCTAGGAATGTATTTAAAAAGAGAATTGCTATTTAAATAGTGGCCCTATTTAAATAGTGTACGAAATACTTCTTAAAACCCTTACCGCCTACCTAATTAGGTATTCTGCCACTTATTTATTCACCTTTTTAACTACCTTTTTAACTACCTTTCCATTTACGTTTTTTCAACTTTTTAACTACTTTTTTATCCACGTTTTTCACCATCTTTTCAACTTTTTAACTACTTTTTTATCCACGTTTTTCACCATCTTTTTAACCTAATATATAGCGCTATAGGGTGTGACGTTAATTAAATAATTATAGCCTTATAGCCTATGCGTTAATTAAATAATTAAGCTATAGCCTTTAATTATAGCCTTATAGCTATAATTAGTTATTAATAAACTATCCTTTTTATATATATTAATCCATTATTTATACACTATATATTATAACCACTATTAATATAGCGTAATTTATAACATAATAAAGGCTATAGTTATAATAAACCTCGTAATAATAACTATAAAACGGGATTAATTTAAAATGTTATTAATCGGCTATTAAAAAGGTAATAAGGATTAATAGCCGTTAATTAGCACTATTTTCTTAATATTAATAAAGTATTAAATAAAAATAAAAATAATATATTTATAAAAACACTATAAAAGGTAATATAAAAGGTAATTAACTTTATAAATATAAATAATTAAATAAATAATTAATTTAAAAACGATTAAAAACAGCATTTTTATATTTATTTTATAAAAAAAGGCTAAAAACGAGGTAAAAATTAAATAGCTGTAATTAAAATTACACACAATTAAAAATATAAATAAAAGGATGTTATAAAAAGCATTATAATATATAAATACATTAAAAACACATATAAATCATATATAAAAATATATATCGGCAATAAATGCAACATATTTCATATTAGAGGTGGGGTAATTTAAGAAGTATTTCGTACACTATTTAAATGGGGCCACTATTCAAATAGCAATTCTCTTTGAAAAATACCCTGTTCTAATTGTGTCCTATAAATGACACACAGTTCATGCCAGTATCTGATCAAGATATACCCAACTTCAGCCCTCGTTCGTTTGTCTCTATTGGTCAACTCCCCAACTACACCAACTCGAGCACCGAAACTGTTCCATCGCCTACTCTGTTGCTCCTGCAAGCATACAAGCAAGCCGTTTTCAAAGGCCAAGTATAGCCTGGAAATATCCAGAATTGCGTCGCTGAGGCTGCCTCGCAGCGGCGAAATCCTCGTCAAAATTCAAGCGTGCAGTGTCCGCCACACGTACTTCTACACCCAAGTCAACGCCGCGCCACGAAATGATGGGCAAAGTAGCTGCCGTCGGCGACAACGTCACGGCCTGTAATGTCGGCGACCGCATCGGGACCGGCTATCACGGCGGCCACACTGGTGACCGCGCCCAGTGTAAGGAGGCGTAGCCTCAGATGTGTGATAATCTAGGCACGAACAAGAGCCCCAACCAGAGACGGTTGGAGATATGTTGTCGCAGTCGCCGAGTTCTGTATCCTCCGCGCTAAAGCCGCAGCTTATGTACTCGACAAAGTCGACGCCGCCATGTACGCACCCCTACTATGCGCGGGCGCGACAATCTTTGCGTATGAACAATTATAAAACCTAACTGTCGGAATATCTGAAGGTGCTTAAGAGCTAGTAAATCTCGTCCCGGCCTATAAGATCTATGGTCAGACGGGACTTACCTAATCATCACCTCCTATGTAGATAGGAGTCATCAACCAGATGAATAAGGGATAGATGAGCTAATCGAGCGAATACCAATAGCGCTGTTAGGAATCGAACCTAACTCACTCTATTAGCCACAGTAACTGGGATATGAGATACCTACCTACATGTATCTACCTGGTACCTAGCACAGATTTAACAGACAATGGCGAATGAGGTACCTAGGAAGTACCTAGGCAGTCGAACGGCAGGCTGGTTGGGGTTTTATTACACGCCTTCAGAGAGTATGTACTTGGGTGTGTCTTGCTCTAAAAACACCCTCTTACAACCTTAATAGCCACGTGGGTTTGTTCGTTCTGCATGTAGAGATCGGTCTCTAGCACGGTCCGCTTTTATCCGCTCTAGGCCCCACATCAAGCACCCACCTGCCACCCTGCCACCCTGCCACCCTGCCACCATTGCAAAAAATACCTAACCCAGCTGCCCAAGCCCCTGTCCCGAGGCTCTCCGACTACATGCGTTAACCTTTCAGGGCACTCTCCGTACGGTCCTACCAATTTCCGCCCGACGAGATTCATGTGGATCTCTATTTTTATGAGCAAGCTCAGCAGTAATCCACCTTGCTGATACCGGCTCGTAGTTGGTGATGTACACGTTTATAATTTCCATGACCATCTCATCATAATCTGCTGTCATCCAGTTAAATGCTACACCCAAAGGGCTTCCCGTGTGTAGGCTCCTCGTTGAATAATTCGATTCTTTGACACAGTAGCGCTATAACGGGACACTGTGAACTAGATACGCGATGCCTACGGCTGCGTATAGAAAGAATGGCTCAAGGGCCTGTATTCCTCTAGGCGAAGCTATCTGCTAAGTGCGTGACTAGTATGTGTATGTATGAGGAAAAGAGAGGAGGAAGAGATGCCAGGGGCAAGGTGCCCCTCTAGGTGACCTAGGTATGTGGGGCTAGGTCACCTGACGAGCGCCGTACGTTGTGGGTTGCTAGATAGAAAAGGACTCCCATATTACTTGGCGATCGGACCGGAAAAAAAAGCTGAATAATCTCCTTATACAGAGGTACATATAAGCCCGTCTCGCTCGTCGAAAAGGGCGCATAAGCTTCCCTACTTGAATTGTCAAAATACAATGGCGCCTAGCCCCGAGCACGCGGCGGCAATCGTCACGTTCTTCGAAAGAATCAAGAACATCAAACTTGCCAGTCTCGACTTCTACAGCGACCAGCTAAGCGACAATGCCACAGCATCCATCTAACTTTTCCTAATTTCCGAAATGCCTCAGCATGTGGAACAGAGTTGACCTTAAGACAACCCTGGCGGATGTCCGTCAATATTATCCACAGATAACCATCTAGATAGCTGCGGACAGACTAGGGCTTTGTGGAACTCGCTCCGGAGTAATTTGTGTCTTAACAAAGATGAGAATAACCCCGGGGTTATCGAGGGCACAGGTGAGAGGTGGAATTGTAGGCACTACCTCAATCTTAACTCAAGCCGCACCTTTATGCTTACATATCTACCTATAGGTCCAATGAATATGATGGACTATCCAGGTTAACCATGCCCTCGCCCTGGAAGGTTGAAATCTTTGTTGATGAAAATGACCCTCCAAAGCTTCATCTATTAAACCGCTTCCTATCCAATAATTTACCTCTCAAGGACATGGTTCCTTCTGCGTGTGAGCTATATACCATATCGTAGATCATAGGTAGCCGTATTTTAGATAAGAAATATTAGCATTATCTTATTATCCCCGCAAGCTTAGGATCTTTCGAAATACTCCTCCCAGCTAACAAGCTCAAGGTCACCAGGGCTGCCCCTGCCGGACGCTACCTTCGCATCACTCAAAACTATGTCGACCAGGCGTAGCTCTTTGTACGAATGACGCCTATCATTGACTTCACGATAAGCGAGAAGTCGAATTGGAATGATTCCATCTAGACTCTATGTTGGATCGTGGGGACCCCGTCGGCATCACCATTTAGGCGCTATGTGTCAGGGCTAGTTACGATGACGTTGCGATTACACTCAGATATAGTAACTACATCACCACCCGTAGTAGTGATGTAACGAATACGAAGAGATACGGGAAATAGTTGTCTATAAATAGGTGGTTCTATTCCCTTAAAAATAAAGAGAGAAGTTTCGGCTTTCTATCAGGGCTAGTTACGATGCCGCTGCGATGATATTTTAGGTTATATTCAAGGTTATATTCAAGGTGATATTTAGGGTTATATTTAGGGTTAACGACTGCATTACCCTTATAGTGGGATTACACGCGTCATCACTCGCAGTGGTATTATAGCGAATACGAGGAGATACGGGAAATAGTTGTCTATAAGTAGGTAGTTTTATCCCCTTACTAGTGGAAGGACAAGTTTCGGCTTTTATCGTCTCTATATAGCCGCTAGCTATATACGAGTTATATCTCTACCTTCATACCCTTGCACTTTCTATCGTCTCTATATAGCTGCTAGTAATATACGAGTCTCATCTTTATTACTCTAAATAGCTTTATACCCTTATAGTCTGAAACCTCTTTTGCCGAAGCCAGACCGATAGAAGTAACCTTAAAAATAAACCCCCCTCCCGTTATTTTTCTAACCGCTAATTATATCGTTTATCTAGATAATACTTTAATATATAATTACGACGATCCTTTATAATAAGTCGAAAACGATTTATAGCGGGTAATAAAGAGAACTTCTCGACCTTTCCGATTACCCGCAGGTCTATAAAGACAACCCTATGTTAAACCAATGTAACTCAAAAAGAGTATACAGCGGTATCAAAGTCTATATACGTCCGCGACGCGGGTATATATCAAAGTTTTACATACGTCCGCGCGCGGGTATGGTTTAACCTCACTGTCTCTGTCACTGTCACTGTCTTCGTTACGGCTCTATTAAGAGAGTTCGCGACGATACCTCAACGTCTTATATACCCGTGGATAAAAATCCGCGGGAGGAGAGAGGGAAAGAAGGCTTGTTATGGCCCTTGGGAAGAGGCCAGGGGAGGAGGACTTGTTATGGCCTTTGGGACAAAGGCCCCGGGGAGAGAGGGCTCTGCCAGGGCTAGTCATAGTGACGTATCGACTATCAGGGTTGCATCACCACTCAACGCTAGCAAGTGGTATATAACTAGTCCTAGTACCCCCCAACTATCGAAGGGACAGGTTTCAGCTGTTTTCCTCCTCTATATACGGCTTTTATCACTCTGAATAGCTTCACACCCTTACACTATGCGTCCTCAGCTTTCCTTGAAGATGCGCTTGGACTATTTAACATCGAACCACAACGGGGTTAGATTTTAGGTATAGCCAGGATTGCAGCAACCACCAAGTTGTTGGTTTGCCGCAGTATGATTCTCAGACATGACGCCGGCACGTAGAGAAGAGTAGTTGAGAGGTTGTCTATGTGATGATCCCAAAGCATATTGAGCCGTTCGGAATAGAACGAAAAATCGAATGTGATGTATCATTCGTCGTCTACACCCGCGAAATGTAGACTTTTGAGTGAGCCGGGAAGAGGAGGCATCCTATGAGTGAGAGCCTTACGTCGCCCTCACTACCCAAGACAATCTGATTTGATCTTTTTGCATGTTTTGCTGCAGCCCAGAGGATCCCATGCAGAGAAGTGCGTCAATGGAATTTCCTTGGGCTCTGATGGAGCTTAGACGTTGGACGTTGGCACTTCGATAGATCTGATTGCGAAGGCCGTCACCCCCACGATGAAAGTAGGCCTAATAGTAAGCCCTTCCAACTCGCTGGCACTGTGACTATGTCTTTTATTAGGCTCCGTGACACACGCCCATTGTCAGAGATACATATATCCATATACGGAGCTCACAGGCGTGGGCGCCCCCTTTTGTGTTCCATCTATTAGTCACTATTGCCAAGGTCCGTACAATGTCTACTAACACCTTCGAGCTACCCGAAAGTATACAAAACAAGAGGCTGTTAAAATCAAAGTGTAATCTCTTGGGTCAGCAGTCCATTGCGACGGAAACTACTGATTCCGCGTCGGAAGTGGGCAAGGTGTCGAAGAAGGGGCATCATCCAATACATGCTTATTCGCTCTACCACGCGAAGTCAGATTGCCGCAGTACTAACCAACAAGTATAACTCATATTCCAGGTGGATTGAAGAATCTCAGACAGAAGAGGCCACAAGGAGACCCGGCGAGTCTCTTGCTTTCCAGGAGTACAGTAGATCCTTTGAACATAGGCCATCACGGCCCATCGCTAGTGCTTTCTCGCCTACGGGTCCCTTTTTCTAGTCCGTACATGCCAGATCAATTCTCTCCGTGTGAAACCCCAAGCACCAGGCCCTATTACACGTCCTCGGCGTCTTGGCCAAGCTTCGGCAACTTTGTCCAACGAGCGACCCAGCATGCCTGTTGACCAGCTTTCGCTTAACGTTGAGGATTGACTTCTGTCTCCTGAGTCGCCCGACATGAAGGAGTGGCACGATGATCTAGAGTCGGTTCAGGACAAGCAAATAGTTGTCCTCGCCTTCATTCTACTCAGCGGTTTCATGTTACCTAGGCCGCCAATCCAGGGTCGAGTGGCATTCTTGTCACTTAACTTTTCAAATTCGAAAACTGATTCAGGGAGAGTGGTCGGACATATTCGAAGTAAGGACAGACGGTGGCTCTCGGAAAATCGAGATCAGAGGCGAAGTCTACACGATTATAGAAGCCAAAAAGGGGGCGCGATACACCGGTCAAAAAATTCTGCAAAGTTCGGGGTTCAGGAAGCAGGGGAAATGGTCACTTAGATCAGTAACTACCCACGGCTAAAGAACCAGTTGGGACCAGCTGGGAAATTTTATTATATTACTTTGTCCAAATACTTAAACTTTACATGTGTGTAATTCCTAAGCAATAATCCCAGGCGCTTTCTTGCTTCGCGGAACGGGCACGAGATTGATTCGATATTTAGAAAGTTTGGTCCTTATCAGGGCTAGTCACGATAATGTTGCGATTACATTCAGATATAGTAACTATATTACCACTTATAATGGTAATATAGTAAATATAAGGATACGAAAAAGAAAGTTATCTATACGCATTACTACTTATAGTAATAATATAATAAATACGAAAAGATATAGGAAATAGTTGTTTATAAATAGGTAGTTTTATTCCCTTACTAGTTAAGGGATAAGTTTCGGCTTTCTATCGTCTCTATATAGCTACTAGTTACATACGAATTTCGTCTCTATCTCCCTAAATAGCTTCTATTGGAATATCTGGTGGCTGGTATGTGAATATACAGGTGGCTGGAGGACGCCCCACACCAGTGGCTATATAGGAGGATATCCATCCCCCATCTACCTGTGATACTTTACCTCTCTAACTATCATCAATACAACTGATGTACACACTCATAACCTGCGTATCTATTTCAATAGCTTCATACCCTTACAGTCCTAAGTACGCGGGTTATATTCAGGGAAAACCACTATCGAGCGGTGCTCAAAGGGATCCAAAAAGCTTCCTCCAACTGACCGTATTTCCGCCCTACAATTACAAGACAAATCACACATGGTTGTTCTCTGTAATCCTTCTGACCGTCTCATTCCAGTCTAACTCTATGGGTCAGTTTCCTAACAATGGAATACGCGGTAAACTGAGGGGGTGCTTTAGCAAGTAAGTGCATGTTATTATGTTACTGGGCAATCCTATGCTATCAACATCGAATTCCCATTGTCATTTGAGCTCCAAGAGAACTTTCGGCCAGGCCCACGTATGCGAATGCAGCAAACGTTTCTGGTTCTTCTATCAGTCTCATATGCATGGTGCAACACGCACTGATCCCCGAGAATCTGCAGGTGGACAATATATGGCATCTCTTCGTTTGCGTTAAGTACAGCAAGGTTACGCAGCTAGCGATGTGACATGTTGGCTACTTAGGCACTCCAAGTAGTATTTCAGCAGCGAGTGGCGCAAAAAGGACAAGTTTACCTTGTAGAAAGGTAGGCTCCCATCGAGCCGAATACCTAACTTACGCTGGCGTGAGTATTTCTAAGTGTTCCGGGGAAGATAAGCTATTATAGTCCTCGTAAGGATCCAATTCAATCAAGTTGATAGGTTTTATGATTTTGTCATCCCTGAACGTCGGCTACGAGTCTGTTCGGAGACTTGGGTCCAGATCGACAAATCGCCAGGCTGGCTTTATAGGGATTAGAAAGTAACTTTAGTTTATATAAAAATCTCGGTAAATTCCGTTATACTTTTTAAAACCCCTATAGCTATACCTTATTTCCTTTAGTTAATTAAATAGTTAATTAAATTTATTTATTTTACTATAATATAAGTTCGAATATTTTATAATATTTATAAAATAATATTAATAATATAATTTTATAATTTTTTAAGCCGAAATAATATAAAAAATTTTTTTTAAAAAAATAAATAATATTTAAAATAATATTTTTAAATAGATAAAGTCCGAATTCGATAGCTTTTATTTTAATTTAATTATAGTTAAAAAAGTTAATAATAAAAATACCGTTTTTATTAATTAAATTGCTTAAGAAATTTTTAAAAAAAATTTAATGGAATTATAATTTTCTATAAATAATTAAAAAACCTTTATAAATATTAATATTAGCTAATTTTAATATAAATTAATATATATTATTATTATTAAATTTTTATATAATTCGGTAACTTTTATTAATTTTTAATTTAATAAATTTAAAGCTATTCCGAAAGCTTTTAAAAGTACTTTATTATCGATATTAAAATAAAATAACGAAATAAATTTAGCATTTATATAATATTTATTAAAATATTATAACGAAAAGAAATTAAATATATAGTATAGATTTATATTAACGTCGGTTTAATAATATATATTTAATAATATAATAAAAAAGTTCCCCTATAAACCCTTTATTTAAAAAAAAATCCTATTAAAATGGGAAATTAAAAAATAAAAATACCGCTAATAAATAGCGATAATAAATATATCCGGAATTTTATTAAATAATTATAACGTTATTATAATATTTCCGGTAATTTAAAAGGACTTTTTAATTAAATAGCCTAAAATTAATTAATTAAAAATAATTCCTTTAAATAATAATATCGGGATTTATAAGGAAATCTTTTTTAAAAAAATAATAGTCAGAAATTTAATATAAAATACCGGTAATAAAAATAATATTCCCGATAATTTTAAGAATAATAATAATATTAATAAATTTGGAATTTTAAAAATTAATAAAAATCGTCGAATTTATAAAAGGAATATTTATAAATTTAATTTATTAAATAAAATAATAATAATAAAGTTATTTCTATAAGGTTAAAAAAGGTAAAAATAAAGCCATTATAAAACCCTATTATAGTAGTTATTAATATAGCTTTTATAAAAATCTTATATCCTATTAATAATAATAATATTAAAAAGGCTATTTAAATATTTAAAAAGGGGATTAATAAAAATATATATAATATTTAAATAGTTAAAACTATTAAGGTATTAATAAACCTTTTTAAAGCGGTAATATTCCTTAATTTAAATAAAAGTTACCGTAGGCAATTTTTAGGATTTAATAGTAATAAAAAGGTATTTAAATAATAACGAAATTAATATAATAGCAATAAGGTTTAAATTATAATAATTTTAAAAAATTAATAATATTATAATAGTTATCTTTTATATTAAAATTATATAAGTAAATATATTTATATAATATTTAGAAAATCTATTAAAAAACCAAAATTAAAACATAATAAAGCGGTAAAAGGACGTTATAAATATTATAGTATTATTTTTTATACTAAATTTATATATAAAATATATTTCACATATATTTAAACGGTTTACTAGTAATTCTATAGTACTTAAAAGAAATAAAGGTAATAATAACAAATTTCATAACAGCTAAATGAAAAAAAAACAGCTAAAAATTCAATTATAGCAGTAAAATTTAACGGCAGCTAAAAAAATCGATTATAATAGTAAAAATTAAAGGTATACGCGTTTTTTATAATGTATTAAATTTAATTATAGTTGAAATTTTTAAGGTATGTTAAATTTAACGGCAGCTATTAATTTTAACTATAGTTAAATTTAATACTATAAAAAACGCGTACAGTTAATTTTTATTATTATAATCGAATTTTTAGCTACCGTTAAATTTAATATAATTACTATTTAATTAATTAATAATAATAATAATAATAGTTATATATTCCTTATTTTTTAATAATATCTTAAACCTTATTTTAACTATCTTTATTCGAAAATATCCTATTTAAAAACGTTTTTTTAGCTAAATAATTTTAATATAACCTCTATATTTTTTTAAATATTTATTAACAAATATATATAGGTACTTTCCTTTTAATATATCGATTTATTTATTTTCGAACTATAGCTAAATAATCCTATTATTTTTATATTAAATCTAATTGCCGATTTTATTTTTTATTACCTTTATAGGCCTTAATAAAATTATAAAGGTTATAAATAGTATATAGTATATATATTTATATATATATCCCGTATTTTAATATTAAATATTATATAATTTTAAATTTCCTTTTTAATATACCGAATATCTGTTTAATAATTACCTTTAATTTCGAATACCGGAAATTATATAATTGCTTTTAATTTTACGGCTTTTTAACGGTTAGTTTCTATTTTTTAAAATAATATCGAACCTTATAAAATGGGATAAGGATTCCTTTATTATTATTAAAGTTAACGTTTTTAAGTAGAATTTATTATTTGGTATATAAAATTTTTTAATTAAGGCGTTTAATAATAACCGATTATTATATATCGATCTTTTTATTTTAGTTAATATATAATTAAAGGTTTTATTAAATTTTACTGTTATAAATACGTTTTAAAAAATCTATCCTTTTCGATTCCGTTACCAGTTGGCTTTATTATATAGTATAAACGTATAAATATATATACTATTTATAGTACCGATAGTTCCGTTAAAAGTATATAATTTCGGATTTAATTTAACCTTTTTAATAACGTAATTATTATCCGGTTATTATATAAATGCTTAAAATAATTAAACCATTTAAAATAAAGTATATTAAATAATTTTTAATACGGTATTTTAGTTAATTTTAAATAAATTAATAGCGTTTTTTTATAGTTCATTAAAGGCTATTATTTATAAAAATACTATTAATTTTTATTTCGCTATAATATATTTAATTAATTTATAATAATTTATATAATTTTTAAACTATTTTAATAATTCCTTAAATACTACTTTATTTATTTAAAAGAAATACTTAAACTTCGTTTTAGGGCTATTAAGTATTTTTTTAATTACCCGCCGGCTTTAATTAGGATTATCGGTATATTCCGAATAAAAACTATTTTTCGATTTTATTAAAAAATATTAACGTTATCGATTTTTATATATACGATATATTATAGCTATTATAGCTATTATAAATACTAAACGTTAATTTATATATATATATTTTAAATACGTTTTTTTATAAATTTAAAATAGTTATAGTTAAATATATATAAATATATTTATCAATTAAAATTATCCCTAGCCTAATATAGCTTACTTTTAAATAAGCAGGTTAAAAATCGGGTTTTTAATTGATTTTTTATACTAATTTCTGGGTAATTATACTGTTTTTTTATTAGTTTTTAATAAAAATATTACCGGTATATATAAAAACTAATAATTATTTATATAACTTATATAATTATTAAGCTGGCTTTATATAATAATATAATAGGTTAAAATTATTACTAAAATAGGTATAAACCGGACTAATTAGCGTTTTAAATTAAAGCTTAAATAATGCCAGCTTAATAGTTAGCTAGCTTAACGATTTATTAATTTAGACCTTAATTTATAATATCCCGTTATACTATATTTCCCATAAGCGTTTATATAGCTATAGAATATATCTTTTTCTTTTCTTTTCTTTTCTTTTCTTTTCTTTTCTTTTTTTTCTTTTTTTTTTCTTTTCTTTTCTTTTCTTTTCTTTTTTTTTCTTTTCTTTTCTTTTCTTTTCTTTTCTTTTCTTTTCTTTTTCTTTTTCTTTTTCTTTTTAATGTTTTTAACCCTCGTAAGTTCCTTTAGAGAACCACCGGGTACGTAGGTTTTCATAGAGTAAAAGCTTCCCATAAGAAGTACGTGGGGTCCTATGAGTACTCACTGGCCACGTCGAAGAACGATCTATGTTTCCTTTTATTAAGATAGCATCGAGGTTTCTGATAGGTATGTGTAGGTAAGCGTGACCTATATTCTTTGTGGACATAAGATCAACATATCGAGATAATTGGATCATTATGTCGAACCTCGGCTTCCTATTTTGTCTGATTACAGACACTAATGCGGTGTTATATATACACGTTGTCCGAGCAGCCGAGGTAATCAGCTCGTATATCAACGTTGTAGAGTGTTTGATCAACACCCCTGAGGCTCTCGATGTTTAAGTCAGACTTAGTTACACATTGCCATCTACGGCGCCCTTCTCGTTTTTCCATGCTGGGGAAGCTCAGCCGATTTTGTTAACCCGTTACTTCTAGGTCATGTAGTCCTTTTACCTGAGCCGATGAGCGCGGCCCTGCTGAGTGGACCGAGCCCCTTTCTTTTCTCTCCCTCGAAAGATAGAATGCGCACGACTTATCAACGTATTTATTGATAATTGTTGCTTTTGGAATTACAAACCATGTAATTCATACACTACGAGCATTCAGAGTAGACCGGAGGCGTAAGGCTGCTGAGCCGCGCGAAGAGTTTGAGTACGAAAAGGGGAATGCGCACCCTAACACTAGGATCCGCATTACTCGGACTTAAACGATACAGCATGGCATCTTTCGTGTATCGATTTTGTACGCCTACAAACCATGACGCCCAAGATACTAAGAACCTCGTTACAATTTGTGATTGCGTGCTTACTTGCTTCGAACTTATCTAACTGCGTGCTTCCAGGTTCTTCTCGAGCCGTAATCCTGAAACTCTCTATTGCATTTTCGATAGGTAGGGTTAATATCATTTAGTTCCGCCAAGACGAATGCACTTATCTACCCAATTCTCTTTGGGCTTCTTGTCTTGCGAGACACCCCACGTCCTCCATGTCGTCTCAGTACTATTTGTGACCTCGGTTTCCGCAGCGATAGAAGGCGGCGGCCGCGGCGGCATTCTGGCATTAGGAGGCATCGTGAGACCGTTCGTTTGTGGCGCTTTGTAGAATCCCGACACAACTTGGCTTACGTAAAGGTCTGACCCTCGACCGCCGGCGGCGGGGATCGTCATCGGCGGCTGGTTTATGTTCTGCTTTTCATTCGCATATCCGTCGTAAGTCTGCCGACCGTTACCATCTTCGGCTGCGTATGCAGCCGCCATCAGGTCGTCCATGATCTTCGACTCCGTCTTTGTTCCCGGTCCATCGCCTTTCATGTTGGATTGTTGTCGAGGTTCTTCCATCTTCCTGTATTTTGAAAACGGCGATAGCCATGCCACATTGGCCTTGCCTGTGCGTTTTCGACGCCACCAAAATTTCCATAGTACGAAGCAAATAGCCCCTAGGATGACCACTCCGCCTAGTTTCGTATAAGCTTACAAGCCGGTGGTGATATGGGTGCTGATTATTGCGGCCTTACCAATTGTACCGAAGGCTATCACTGCATCGCTGCTAGGGGAATCATTTTCATTGTCGCCGGTACCCAGTAGTTGAGCTTGATCGTTCTGCGGCTGCGGATCTTGTCCGTCACCTGTACTGATTGATGATTCCTGAGACGGAGACACGCCAATGGCTGTAGTAAGTGTTGTCGGTGTTGAGGAATCCGGACCCGTCACCGTCGACGGCTGAGCCGCTGTTGGCTGGACCTCGGGTGCAGGCTGTGTTATCGTATCCGGAGCCGGAAATGTCCCCGTCGTGGGCGACGGTGTGTCCGGTTCATCCTCCGAATCAGAAAAGTCTGACTCCTCGGCAGGGTCTTTGATGTCGTCGCGAATATTTATCCTGAGATCACGCGCACGCACTCGCCTTTGATAGCTTGGGCTCCTTCAACTGAATCAGCCCCCGGCTATTGGATGAAAGGTGCCTTGTCTCCTTACCTCATTGTTAACACAGAACTCACAGCCAGGGTGATCCTAGAAGATATTCTCGAGATAGCAAAGCGTCCACTAAAGAAAAATGAATTATTAAATGAGGACCAGCCGCAGAAAGTAAACAAACAGGGCACAGCCCGAATACTCAGAACGAGATAAATAGACACGTGCTCAACTGCCAAACGAAGATGATGAAGATTGAAAGAAAGCTTGTTTCCCCAGACTGATTCGACTTTATGGGTCATTTCATCCCTTCCCAACCCTCAACCTGCCAAGTCAAATAATCTGAAACCATTAAGATAAGCGCCAACATGGAGAATGTTTCAAGCTTCGACCGTTTCTGGGGGTCGAGGTTGATCTTCTTGGCGCCCAGACATTCAACGCCGACATTTTATTTGTCCAGATCCAGTTTGTTCGATCGTCTGAATGATACGCGGCCGTACTAAATTTAGCAGTCTCGATGTTTGGTGGCAGACTCAGACAGTTGTTGTTTGGCTCTTCGTATCTTACTTCTACTTATCGATAGAACCCAAGGTCATCAAGACTGACAAGCTCATATTTTCTTCATATACAAATAATGCCTACAAGTATAGAAGCCTCCAAGAGTCCCGGACCAAGACTGGGGATTAGAGGATCTGAAATGGCGTCCTCTATGCCACATGCGATCCATAAAATGGGATTTTCCACGTGATACTTTATCCCATCAAAATAAGATATAGTTGTCAAATCTAATTGTTTTTCTTCGCTTGATTTAATATTAAGTAAATATGGCCGGTTTCATCCTCCTAGGATGGGGAGTTGAGTACGTTAAGGTGAAAAGATACAATAGTTTGGAAGAGGTGGGGGGCGACAGCAAACGGTCTTAATATTTGTTCAAGCATTGCATCTGCATCTACGGAATACACGTACAACACATCCTAGAAGCTCCCTCCGGTTTGCTCTCTTTTTCTCGTCTCGGTTCAGCTCCACCATGTCGTCGCTAGATTCCACGATGGCGTCGTCCGGTCCATTTCCGCCCGAGATCATTGAGCGAATCGTCTACCATCTCATCCATGACTGGATTGGCCCAATTGGAACAGTCCCGACGAGAACCCACCCTTGTTCGGCACCTTCAGAGGCTGGGGCCGCACCGCCGGCCGCGCCCGCTACGCCACCGTCGACAAGGCTTGGCAACACGCCGTCGAGCGTGAGACCTTCACCGAGCTGCGCCTCGACCTCAGGCGGCTCGCCGAGGCCGATACCATCCTAAACGGGGTCCCGCGACGCCAAAAGTACGTGCGCACCATCCGGCTCAATGTCGTGCTGCCCCGCCCGGACCCCGCGCTGCCGCCCATCAAAACGACCGACGAGAGGAAACAGAACGATGGCGCGCTGCAGGATACGTTCGAGGCTTTCTTGTCCACGCTGAACCATTGGACACCTGGGCCTCCGGTGAAGCTTTATCTGGATGCATTCGCGCCGGCCGACAAGGGTTACCGCGAGGAGGTCAAGGCGCCGTCGGCACGGGTTCACGGTGCCATGTATCACTCGCCGCTCGAGCTACAAGATCCCGAGCGCGTCTTGCGCCGTGGGCCGGTGAATATTGTCACCGAGGTAGATATGGGGAGGAACAGGCTGATCGGAAGACGCATATCCGGGGCGGCCGTGTGCGCGTTGGTGGCGAGGTTGCCGGCGGCTAAGAAAGTTTCCATCAACTGGTGGGATGCCAGGGGCCACCCCAACGTGCGCAGCGGTAAGAGCCCCAGCCGCACACGTATGCGTCGATAGAGTTTCCGGACAGGTGTGCGGCTATTTTTATCGTGTCGCCTACTTGCTAACCAGGGCCGTGCTGACATTTCTCTACAGCATTCGCCCAAGCCCTGACCAATGTCACGCACGCTATCGACCGCTTCCACATCGCCGGCACCTATTCCCAGCTAAATCGCCAACAGCCTGCACGACAGCCTCAGCAACGCGAGGCCCAACCAGATGAGCTCTCTCAGTCCCTCGGTGTGGTCTCCCAGCGCCTGCGGAACCTCGACCTGTACGAGGTCGTCATCGGCGACCAACTATTCCTTCACCACAATCTAGCCCCCGAGATGCCGTCACCAGCGCATTGGGCGCGGCTGGAGAACTTCAGCCTCTACTACCCGCCCGTCACGCCGTCCGGCGAGTCGTTGTTCTATCCCGATCCGAGCGTTCCGGACAGACAGACAGCGGCTACCATCGCCGATCCGGCCCTCCAGCGCCGATACCTTGCCGCGGCGCGCGCGGCCCTTGATATGCCTCTGCTCAAAAACATGACGCTCGTGGCACAGCTGGAGCGCGAAGGGGACCGGCACAAATTCTGGTACCACCGTGACGCGAAGAAAAACGTTGCGAAGGCGCTCTGGGCCAGCAGCTCTGGATTCGTGCCCGAGGACGAGGTGCTGGCGGCCTGGCGGGAGGTGCCGCGGAAGCATTAGGACGAGACGGAATTAGAGGTGGAGATTCTGGATGACGAGTATGTCGTGTAGGGGAGGCTAGGCAACGGCGGCTATGGGTGCCAGGGGACACCCAAGCAACCAACAAGTGTTGACCGATTCTCGGCGTTGAAAAGTGGGTCCAGGGGATGAAGCCATTCTCAAGCTTGCCGGTGCTGGCATCCCAGCAAACGCAGCTCAGCCCTCATCACTCATTCCGTCCACCACAATGCGACGCGCCATCGCCATATTTAGAGTTTCTTGCGCTTGCAGCGACGTGATGTTGGCCAAGAAGAATCTCCCGCGCGCCTCGGCTATAGCAGCGCCTCTCCAGAGCAACAGTAGCATTATCGAGAGCTTCTAATCAATACCAAAAACTATCAGCGACCTCTTCTGTCAAATTCCATGCAGGATATCGGACTTCATAACTGTCGTGAGAAAGGGCAATGTTGTCACGGTTATAAGTGACGCCAGGAATGCATCTGGTATCCCGGAAAATGGGTAAATAGGCGTTGTGGCTACTCTATAGCATTCTAGTCGTATTCGCAATTCTCAGAGAATATGAAGAACGATATAGCGCTAGAAAATCCAGGATCATTAGGAAGCTGTGGTAGAACAGCGGTTGCATTGAGAATGTTTATCATTGGAGTTGGGTTGGACATTCTGTGTGAAGCTCAAACAGCTTGTGTATGGACGCTCACTCCAGTCACGAGTATTCTACTGAATTTCCATTCCTATATCAAAACGATAGGCTTATTCTCGACGTCTACATTATATATAAATTAAATTTATCATTATTATTATCATTATTACTATTTTCCTTTTCCTTTTTTTCTTCCCCCCCTGCCCCCCCCCCCCTTTTCTTTCGATAGTACACACCACTATTTCTTAGATAGGAGAGCCATAGAGGGGTAACAAGCCCCACGATGCCGCAGAATTGGCAGACAGCCTGGAGCCTGGAGCTTGTTTTACTCCGCTGCCACAACTAAATATGTATCTGCCCTTCACTTCTACAAGGATACCCCAACGCAGTACGCCTCCTTGCCCCAGAAGCTGGACGGTTGCAGAACGCGTCAGCGAGTCTTCTTGGCACCTAATATGCAACGGCTGTGCTTAGACTATGGACTTACTTCTCGTACTTGATGTTCAGAACCAGATTCCACTTATCTGTCAAGGTATGGAGGTGAGCGCACGAAACAGCAAGCTCTTATATTTCACATTTCAATGTTAAAGAGCAAACGTCAAAGCCTTCTCAAGATCGGTATGTATTTATGGTATGCTAGCCCCTGACAAATCTCTGTTCTCCTCATCGCAGCCGTGACAACTGCCTTATGTGAGAAAATGAAGGAGATTCCTGCAAGAGATTCCCATACAACCGACAAATAATACACTCGATCCCATCATCCCACAAATAACAGCAGAGTCGGCCAGGTCTTAGTTTCAGACTGTTCGTACGAGCAGGCTTATTTATCCGAACACCGTGAAAAGGTGCCCGACCATATGTTCTGGACCGCTGCCGTTTCTCAATCTCATGGTGCAGCATTTTAGCTCAATATTCCAACGAACGTAAAACTAAAAGCTTCATCGAACTTTAAGCCATATCCGAGGAGTACGCTTCACTCAAAGTTCAAAGCCAAACGCAAAATCGGGGGGTTGGGGGGGCCGGGGCAGGAGGGAATTCTTTTTAATAAAGATGTGGCCAAAATACATTTTTATCTACTTCGCTCTTCATCACTGCCTCTCCCCCCTTATAGGCCCCTTATCATTAGTATATCGACCCTCTTGCCTGTTATCGCTCACAAAAATGGCACCAATCTCTTTAGCCGCAGTTGATAAGATCCCCTGGGACGGCTTGCCTGCAGAGATCCGGCTTATGATCCTAGAGATCCTACTGCATGACGGGTGTAGCTTGGCTGGTTTCGCCACTGTGTCGCGAGACTGGCAGACGATTATCGAGCGGCATAATTTCGCTCGAATCAAACTGACACCGTCACGCCTCGCCGGGTTTGGTTCAATTAGTCACCGCAATCGGGCTCTTGTGCGCTACATATGGCTTTGCTTGGAACTTCAAGAATACGATTGCACCGAATGCGCACCTCGAGATCAAGAGGCGTGGGGCGTTAGCAACACGGACAATATCCTAGTTACCACGGTATTACAGGATTTCTTCTCAACTCTCAGCGCATGGGAGCCAAACGGCGATTTGTTGCTCGATATTAGCGTTCACTCGCCGAGCGATTCGGAGCATTGGTTCAAGCATCTGACCTTTAGGCCGGATACTCCTTTAGACGAATACGGCCGGAATCGATGCGTAGATCAGGCAATGCTAGCCAAAGTTGATGATCACCGGCATGAATGGACTGCTGACAGTCGAGATTTCGCTCCGACCTGGCTGGCTATCCACAAAGTTTTCGAAGAAATCATGGGCCAAGGACCATTCGATGATGACGAGCAGGAAAACCAATGGTGGCAGCAACTGCCAGCAATGCCGGCGGTAACAGGTGTGCTTCTACGTCAGCAGAATCGTCGACGGTGGAAGCCGAGGGCGCTTGCACAAATGTTTGCCCGCCTCCCTAGACTCCAGGAGATCCATTACGAGCCCTGGAGGGAATGGGAGGCGTTTGATAAGAAGCAAACGGACAACTGTAAGTACTGTTGCAGCAGTTCATTATTCTCTCCCATGTGTTTCGTGGCTATATTTTTGACCAATACTCATTATGATGTAGCTTACCTATTCCTTTTCGAGTCGCTCGCTTCCATCAACTTAAAAAGACTCGTACTCTTCGAGAATTTCAACCAGCAGTATCCCTCCTATTTTCCAGATTACGAACCTATTCGAATCCCGACCCCTGATGTTAGCCGGATGGTTGCCGTTATTAGTCTCAAGCTTGAGCACCTCTCAGCGTCATTCATGGTGGACGCCAGCTATTTTCTCGATGCTCGCGTTCCATCTTGGAAGTGGCCCAACCTGACTTCGCTTGTACTTACTTCACGGCTACTCACGCCCAATAGGAACCCGGTCGAGATCAACAACATGCTCCAGGCAGCGGCAGCAGCAGCCATGAAGATGCCGAAACTTGAAATAATAGAGATATGGAACGGACAAGAAGGATTAGCGGCGCTTTTCAGATACCAGTCAATTGGGGGCGGGCAGCCTGCTATTATAACCTGGAGAGGCACATGGGAACTCGCCCTGCAGTCTCCTGTGATTCGGGCCTGGGAAGCTGTCGCGCTCAAGCGCCGTGGCAACGGATCTACCATTGTCAATGAACTGCTGGATGTTGATATTGTCATAAAGTCTCATGGTGATGCAATTCACTATTTGAACCTCACAAAGCCGGTAATTCGGCCCGTCTCGTTACAGCAAATCCGTATGGAGCACATGGTTCGGCAGGGGGTGAACAACGTGTAGCTCAATTTAGTATGTTGAAATCTGGAGTTAGTGGAACTTTTGCTAACCCCAATCCTTTTGATTTTCACCATAATACTCGTAACGTAGCCGACCACTACGAAAAGACCAATCCTGCGAAAATCGAGGCGGCTACTAGCTAGTGTTATAGGCAGTTCCCTTCTCCTTATCTTCAGGGAACCAAACCCCGTCTCTTATCCGGCTCCAATCCCAACAAAGCAATCCTTTACTCATGGGTATATCCGGCACGCTAAAATGCCGGACACGCATAGAAGCTTGACTAGCTATTACCTCAGCCTTACCATCAAGTCAAGTTCAAAAAAGTTTTTGTCGCCTTGACTTGACGATAGTTATATCCCGTATTGATTAGCTTCCTGTTAAAATACACCTCAATCTGACCTATATAGTTTCATCAAAAATTGACCCAATCTACAACTTACGAAGATGCGTATGGACATGGTAATAATCAGACCTTAGGAGGAATAACGGCGCAGGATGTTAGGTGTCTGATGTTATCTAAGATCAACCACCAAACAAAGGTCACGATAGCTCATTAATATTACCTATATAGAACCATAAATAACTTGACTAGTAGGTCAAGGGATTATAAAAAAAGACAAGACTTGACTTATGCCCTGACAAAAGACTTGAGTAACGTCAAGCCAAGTGTTGGTCCTTCGGCTTGGTGACAGCAGTAGCTGCTGCCGACCCGGCCGGCGGCCTTCCGGGTGGTCCCGGGCGGGTGGGTGTTTATTGGCTGATGTGTACGAAGTAGACCTGAAGGAACTTTTTGATGTCTCTATTATTGGCACATTACAGATCGTCGCCGATTTACAGGGATACGATGTTAGATGGATCCAACTAACAGGTCCAGTGACGGCTTTTCCCGCGCGTCATCAGTGACTCCGGCCACTACCAGCAAAGTACCCATCTACCAGCGATGGATATAGCTATATCTGATATATCTAACAAATTGTTACGGACCATCATTTCTGGTATGCCTTTAGATGCATCTTGTAATGAAATATGGTCTCTAAGTAGCCAGAATAATATTCCTAATACAATGCAGCCCGGCCCAATCACTTATGGCTTGGATCAATGAAACATATCACATCAATTATAGGTAATATGTCAGCATATTATCAGGGTCAAGCAAATCACTATTTTATAGACTAAGAGACACCTCGGCAGAGCTATAAGTTCTTACATCATGAGCAGCAATGACATATAACAATGTTAAGCTTGATATTAGCCAAGATAGCATGAAGGTATTAGGTTAATTCCGAATTAGACCTTATCAGATGAGTGTACAGCCTCAATCCATCATCTTACCTAGGTAGTGATAAATAATAGTGGATTCATGGCCCAATTACTGATCTGTAAATAGAGTTAAACTAAACCAAACTACCATAAATCCTTCAACAGCATTCGCTCCGCTACAGTACTTCTAAGTGAATCAATATATAACTTCGTTATAAAAATAGGCAGCAAAGGATTTCATCTCTCGAAATGTCCCAGACATTATGGCACTGGTCGTTAAGTTCCGACTTCTCCAGAAAAGTGATTGCACGCATCTCTCACCGAGACCTAGGAATGAATGGGAAAGTAAACTTGTCGCGGCTACTTGCCTTGTATATAAGCTCGAGAGCCTCGATAAAATAACGTAGAATTAGATACACTATCAAATGTCAACAGAATCTCATGTTAACTCCTAGCGTCCCGCTTAACCGGCCAAAAAGCACTTCAACATCGTCTTTTGCAAAATAAAGCCGATTCAAAGGGTCTTCCTTGTTCACTTACAGCCCTTCACTCACTACTTTTCACCATGCTTCTTTCTAAACTCTTCCTCTTTTCCCTCTGCGGGAGCGTTTTCGGTCTAGCGGTACCAGAAACCGGCTCGAAGCTTCCGGGTTCTGGCCTGGAAGCTCGTAACGTTGAATCAATTGATCAAGTGCCCAGAGGACTCGAACGCAGAGTCAAAAACGTATTAGAGAATCATCCTATCGATATCGGGCAAAATATAAAGCTCAAATTGCATGGCCGCAGATTGCTCTATCAAGTTGTCCAAGCCGCACACAATCTATATACCAGACCGGTCCCCCCACTTACCGAGCATATAAAACATGTCTTGAACGAGGCTGCAGGACAGATCGTTAACAAAGACCCCAACGGCATGAGTGCAGGTGCAGACTCATTTTACGCAGGGGAGGGCGAATACTTTTATCTCAAGATCGAGTGGGCCACCGAAAGAGCTTTGATATCAATGGAACAGGCAGACCTGTTGAAGATTCTCCTTGCAATGTATACGCGCCTTGTCCAGAGCAGAGCGATGGTTTGTCAGGTTAAAATTACAGGAGTCGATCAGATTGTCAGCGGGCGGTCTGTATTGATCGGGTTATCCTCGATCTAACGATACCTGGCCATATTGGAAAGGGTCATTTGGTTGATAGTTTGGTATCAACAGGACAGCATTGGCTCCCTACCATGTATTCCTAAATCTTTCTCAGTTTCAAGTTGGGGGGTCTGCCCTGTTGAGGCAAGTTGGATGTTGAACGAGGCATTTCTTAGCCGAGGACATGTGTATTTTTGACACGATTCCTTGATTATGATCAATGTATATGCATTTTCCAAGGCTAATTACAGTAGGGTGAAAAAAAGAAACGTCCAATTCGTTTTTTGCTTCTAGTTACCAGAACATCTCTATAGACAAGAGAGGGAGAAGTTCGAGGTCTCCAAAGGGGAGCACGACGAGGTTAGATACAACATATTATTGCGTAGTGTACATAGACCATGCAGCTCTGGATCCCTACGGCCGGGATCAAACCCGTAACACAATCAACGTAAAACTTCTTCGGCCTTCTTTATTTCTCACGCGTAGTGACAAAGCATATCCCCTTTGCCGGCGGACCCCCTATCCAGCTAATATCGTCATTATCCCACCCTAATTCTTCCACCTCGACTAACTTGGACTCCACTTTCCACTTCGTATTGGTCAACTCTCCAATATCGAGCCAGAGCATGTTGAAGCTTGTATCGTCATGGATCATAGACCTTGTCCCGACCGCTTCCACTTCTTCTTCGATAGCGTTCCCCCTGCTGGTACCACGCGAATACCCTATCACCTGCGTTCCCACCCTGCTCAACTCTGCCAACGTCTTGCCCACCTCGACTTGACCAGGGTAGTGGAAAAGGTCAAAAAACATTCCCATAAGCACAACACCCACCTTCCCGCTTAGAAGAAATAGATGTTCGGAATTTTGCCGTAATGACTTAGCATATCGAGCCGTCCTCGCGTCTGCCTGCATAAATTGCGCAGGAGGTAATGCAGCATCACTGAACAGCTCCAGTCCCAGCGCCCACGTTTCTCGACATACATCTACAGCGTAGAGCTGCGATAAGTTAACGCCCTCAGTAGCGGCCACACGCCTAATTTCCTGGCCCAATCTGCATCATAGGTAGGGATCACGAATTAGCCAAAATCCCTCCTACATGAACAATGCTCTCGAAACTTTAGAAAATAGCAGATATTAGGACAAGGAAGATTCATTACTTCTTAATCACTTACCCACATCCGAGATCAAGTACCGTAGCACCCTCCCTCGCCCGTTTTATCACGACATTCTCGTACCACGGCAGCCCTGATATCCCGGGCAGAATGAACAGCCAGCGTCCAAAGCACGGATACGCATCGAGGGCCCACGCCCTGTCACGAACAGAGTGTAGAAGTGCTTCCAACTCTTTCCCTTCGGTACCAGTGGCCTCGGCGAAAAAATCGTACGTGCGGTCGAGTTTATTACCGATCGATGTAGAATACCACGGCACATCTGTCCGCACAGGAGGCGGGAACCATAGTGAAAGGAGACGGGAAAACCATGATGGATGGCGATTCTGAGCTCTATTGATGCGATTTGGCCCGTACCTTGGGCGGGACGGTGGATTAACTTTGTAAACTAGGCGATGAAGCACTGGAAGTTCGGAGTATGAATTGGAGCGGGACATTCTGAAAAGACAGTTGAGAAAAGGCCAGAGTTCTTTAACGTACAACTGTCGTATAACTCCGAATACAGCTAGTGGGCATTTAAGTATTTAAGCTGAGGGTACGACAGAGCAATGCTAGTTTGATCGTGTAGATTGAAGAAAGATTATCGATAGACAGGCAGATCTAATACATGTACTACATTTGGTACATGATGACGAAAGTTTGAAACCGTGGTCGCCCGTGAAGAACTATGGAGAAAGATCGGGTAATAGGCAGATAGGGTAACTTAACTTAACTAAGCAAAGCTGCAAATCACTGGAATGGATGTTTATATCTGGGGACTTCGACCAACTAGGAAAAAGAGCTTATATATAGAATTTATTACCACAATAACTCGAATAAATACCAGGGCGTTGGAAACCAGGTGAAGTAATTACCAGAAGATTTTCCAACATTTAGTGATGTCGATTAGTCGCTAAAAAAAAAAAAAGCTCAAAGGATTTACTACAAGGAGTTAGGACTCAGCCCGGTTACCGGGACATAGCCCGGTTACCAGGACTCAGGCGATGAGAACAAGTTGGTATACGTGTAAACTACCTACAATTACTGGACAAAAAAACCGCACACCCTATTTCTTACATTATATAATTCATATTTAAATTTCTCCACCACCATATAAGATAATTTCTTAAAATAAAATGTTTTAAATAGCTAATATATTTTTTATTTTAAATATAATATTAAATATATTTTAACTATTTTATAAAATAGTTAAATTAAATATATAAAAAGTAGTAATAACGTTATTTTATAAACTGATTTTTTATATTTTAATATAATTTTTTAAAATAAAACTAGTGTAGTATTTTAATAAAATATATAAAAATAATCTTAGTTTATATATATAGTTTACTTTTATTTATTATGCTTTTATTATTTATTTAAAGTTAAAAATATTAAGTTTAATAAAAAAAGCTATATTTCTCCACTTTTCTTTTAAAACCTTATATTTTTAACTTTTAATAAACTATAAAATAAAAATAAATAAAAAGAAAGTATATATATAAACTAAGGTTATTTTTATATAATTTATAACGGTATAAGATTTATTTTATTATAAAAAGTGTTTATAAATTATAAAAAATCGATTTATAACTAATATATTATATTAATTATCACTATATTATTTACAGCTTAAGCTTTTAATGAAATTAAAAAATGAAAATTCTATATAAATTATTAGTTAAAATAACCCTTAGCTTATATATATACTTTATTTTTATCTATTTTTGTTAAGTGTAAAACTTTATATAAAATAATAGTTATTAAATTTTAAGTGTGCGGTTTTTTTGTCCCCCCACTGTAGATGGGAACTGTCATAAGAATCCACATAGATCTACTCGCACTAGACCTAATTGGCCGTACATAAGTCCCTCTACACCTATTCCAGCTATTTGAATGTTACCTAGGTACATAGTAGTGCTATAAGCCCCATACATCTCCACCGCAGTGCAACTATAAGACCCAGAGCAACCCACATGTACCGTTCACTCAAATTTATTAGAGAAGGTATATTAGTATGTTTCAACATCTAATTGCAGCACCATCTAATTCGATAACTTTTCGTAACCTCTCTGGCATACTCCTGGCTAATAATTCCAAAAAATCAGATGGCACAGCTCTCCAAGCCTGGCTACACTAGATATTCACACCGCTAGATGTACTTCGCATTAAAATTTGGGTGGGGAGTTACCTCCATCTGGTAGGACCAATTACCTACCTAGGTAGGTAGCTGTGAGCCCATTTAGTTGTATGGAGCCGTATGGGGCTTGTATCTTCAAATAGCTAGAATAGGTGTAATTGCAAGGCGGTGCGGCGAGGGATATACATGAACTGTGGGAGAATATTGCGTACTACCGATAGCTAAACGATGGCTATGGCACGATTAGGAAGAAATAGGTCTATGAATACGCCGTGAATTCCTGGACTGGGAGTAGAGGAATTTGGTCGGCAAGGCAGATCCTCATACCTAGTATTACAGTTCTCTCAATACAAGCTCTAACATCCCTGTTGACAGTAACAAGGGAGTCGTCTACAGGCAAAGGAATTGTTTGGCTGTGTATCTCTAGTGCTAGTTCCTTGCGCAACAGCGGTATCACTCTGATAGCATGGTCTGGTCTATCAAATGGCTTATTACAAGGTCTTCCAATATCCTATGATACCGGTGAGTCGCAAATAAGCTTACCGTGTAGAGGATTCACTAGCACGACTGGGGAGTCAGCCTGCGCAGTGATTGGCTTGCTTGGTGGTCTTCTAACATCTCATTATATCAATTATACCTTTAACAAAAAGGCCCGGTGTGAGCACACTACTTACCTTATGAGACTTGAGATCTGTTACAATTTCTCAGTGTACTTGAGTACCCAAATGAACTGCTTAGAACTTGTATCTATTCTTGTAATGTTTCTATCTACTAGTTTAACTGATATCATACCCATAATACGCCGTATCTACTTTAAAAACCATTCAATCATTTTTACTATAATTAAAATTCATAGCCATAAACAAGATGTTATAAAGAAGCAGTTCAATCTCAGACTGGACTCAAAACTATCTAATGAGTATGATTTAATTTTATTTCCATTATTACTCAAGCTTCACTGCAATCAAACCTCTTAACAATTCGACTTCCAAAAGATATTGTACGCAAAATGTATTCTTTTTTCAAAACCCTTGTGGCTGGGTTGGCTATTGTTTCCCCGCTTGTGAATGGTCTCCCACAAGCTGCCACTGATGGACGCGCCATGTAAGTTTTTTAATCTATTATTGCCTAACACTATGTTTAATCGTGTGCTAGCCAAGAAATCGAGCAACGTGCTCCGCATGCAGCACCCATTACGAAACACATTGGAGCACATACTGGGCTTTATGTGCCCATGATGTACGCTGCATATATGGACGCATCAAGCGGCAACTTCGAGCGATATCAGTGTGACATGACAAGCAAAGGACCAGAAAAGGAAACCGGCACTCTGCATGGTGACTACAAGAAAATGTTGACTGACAGCCTTGCATCTTGCGTTTCTATCACCATTGTCACAAGACACGGAGCCCTCAAGACCCACATACCACCTTATCTTTGCCCGGCTATCAAGAAGGAATCGGACGACAAAGACATAAAGAAGCAGCTGAAGTACCTCAAGAAAGCCCTAAACTCTCTGTACAAAAAGCACGGACATGACTTGCAAGAAAACCCGACAATGCTTGTGGTTTCCGGGGCGTTCAGCCATGAGTCCGAAGTTCGAACTATCATTGATAAGCTGTTTGATAATGAACTTCAGCCTCTTATGAGGAAGCTTGAAGTTCCACATGAGTATCTTGGCGCAGAGCGTAGCACAGTCATCGACCTCACGACACAGCCCGCAACATTTTACGTCGAAGGAGTCCCAACAGCATATCATTAAGTCCTCGGAAGGATCGGGGTGCCTGTATTCCTTCATTGGGGGATTAACCTCTATCTTGGGCATTATATAACACAACCAAAGCCCAGGCGCGTAGGAGGAATATCGGCATACATTACCTACGGAGCTACTTTCCTCCCAAGAGCTATCATTTATACGATAGCTCCGCTTACTTCTCTTTTAGAGTGGAACCCATTCGTTTTAGAATTCTTGTTTCGATAGGGTGTTATATATTGGTTATGGTGTTGTCTCTGGTATCTTTACTTGACTGGTAATTCCAGGCGAAACATAAGTTTATCGAGATGGATGGGAGTGGAAGTCGATCGTTAGATTAGGGGCCGGTAGTTAAAGAAGTTAACAATGTCACAAGCATCTTTCTTGGTCGATATGCAATACCGTCTCCCCAACCGAGTTTTGGGCCATTGTTATCTTAGGTCCAGATCGACAAATCGCCAGGCTGGCTTTGCAGGGATTAGAAAGTAACTTTAGTTTGTATAAAAATCTCGGCAAATTCCGTTATACCTTTTTAAAACCCCTATAGCTATATTTTATTTCCTTTAGTTAATTAAATAGTTAATTAAATCTATTTATTTTATTATAATATAAGTTCGAATATTTTATAATATCTATAAAGTAATATTAATAATATAATTTTATAACTTTTTAAGCCGAAATAATATAAAAAAAATTAAAAAAATGGATAATATTTAAAATAATATTTTTAAATAAATAAAGTCCGAATTTAATAGCTTTTATTTTAATTCGATTATAGTTAGGATAATTAATAATAAAAATACCGTTTTTATTAATTAAATTACTTAAAAAATCTTTAAAAAGAATTTAAAAAAATTATAATCTCTTATAAATAGTTAAAAAAACCTTTATAAATACCGATATTAATTAATTTTAATATAAATCGATATATATTACTATTACTATTAAATTTCTATATAATTTAATAACCTTTATTAATTTTTAATTTAATAAATTTAAAGCTATTCCGAAAATTTTTAAAAATACCTTATTATTAATATTAAAATAAAATAATAAAACGAATTCGGCATTTATATAGTATTTATTAAAATATTATAATAAAAAAAATTTAAATATATAGCGTAAATTTATATTAATATCGGTTTAATAGTATATATTTAATAATATAATAAAAAAGTTCCCTTATAAACCCTTTATTTAAAAGAAAATTTTATTAAAATAAAAAACTAAAAAACGAAAATACTATTAATAAATAGTAATAATAAATATATCCGGAATTTTATTAAATAATTATAATATTATTATAATTTTTCCGGTAATTTAAAAAGACTTTTTAACTAAATAGCCTAAAATTAATTAATTAAAAACGATTTTTTTAAATAATAATATCGGAATTTATAAAGAAATTTTTTTTAAAAAAATAATAATCGGAAATTTAATATAAAATATTAATAATAAAAATAATATTCCCGATAATTTTAAAAATAATAACGATATTAATAAATTTAAAATTTTAAAAATTAATAAAAATCGTTAAATTTATAAAAAAAATATTTATAAATTTAATTTATTAAATGGGAATAATAATAATAAAATTACCTTTATAAAATCGAAAAAGGTAAAAATAAAGCCATTATAAAACCCTATTATAATAGCTATCGATATAGCTTTTATAAAGATCTTATATTTTATTAATAGCGATAATATTAAAAAAGCTATTTAGGTATTCGAAAAAGGGATTAATAAAAATATATATAATATTTAAATAATTAAAACTATTAAAATATTAATAAACCCTTTTAAAGCGGTAATATTTTTTAATTTAAATAAAAATTATTATAGGTAGTTTTTAGGGTTTAATAGTAATAAAAGGGTATTTAAATAATAATAAGATTAATATAATAGCATAATATATAAAGTATAAAGGTAAAGTGGTATATATTAAAAAGATAAAAATCTTATATTTAATTATAGCGTATAGCTATACTTAAATATAAAGTTCCGTTATTTAATCTCTTATTTAATTTAAGCTATACCTTTAATATATATACCTCCTTTAATGCCTTATATTATAATACTGTATAAAAAAGAAAAGTTATTACCCTTAATAATACTATCGGATTAATTTACGTTCTTTTATAGCTAATCTTGTTTTTTAATCTTTTTAACCTTTTTTAATTTCTTATCTGATTTAAATAGCCGTTTTCGAGGTTTTTTTACGGCTAGCTATATATTTTTTATATTTTTAATTTTAGCTTTAATTCGTACCTATTAAACTATAAAACGTCCTTTTTATTTTTATTAATATTTATTAATAAGGTTAAAAGATTTATATAGCTATTTTTCGCTTTTTTAGTTATTATTTTTATAACTGTATTCTTTTTATTTAATAAAATAATTAAAGCCGTTTTTTTTTTCTATTTAAAATATATTTTATAATAATTTCTATTTCGAAAAGATCGCCTTTTTCGCCGTCGGAATTATCCTATTTACCTTTAATAAATCCTAATAATAATAAACGTCGGTAAAATAAATTTTCGCTTTTAAAACCCGGGAATAAATAGGTAACTAAAATAACGGGGTATATATTATAATTTTTTAATAGTTTAAGCTTATATATAAGTCGTTCGATTTTTTTTTTAATCGGCTATAAACCGTAACGTTATTAAAAATATTTATATAGCGGTTTTTTTAAGAAGTAATAACCGTTATAAAGGTTAAAATAAACCTTATCGCTTTTTTTAAAGTCGATAAATTTATATTTATTATTATAAAAATGCTTAATATATATTAATATAAAATCTATTATAAGCTTTATATTTTTCCGAAAATAATTTCGGAAAAAACGAATTTTTTAATATTATTAAGTATTAAATTTTATTAAAATATTATTAAGCTTTAATAATTTAAATCCGAATAGTTATTTATATATAAAAAATTTAATTATATCGGAATAAACGCTATTTAAGTTTTATTATAATATAGGTATTAAATCTATTTAATTTTTATCGGGATATATAAAATAATAATATCGGATAATTATTTTAATAATTTAATTTTTCCTTTTTAAAAGCCCGTTATTTTAAATATAATACGCTATTATTATTATTAATCGGGCGTTAAATAATTTCCAAAAACCTTTTTAAAAGTTTAATATAAATTTACGGTTTTTATCGGATATAATCCCTATAGGTATACCTTAATTATATATTAGTATTTATTTAATAAAGATCGTAGCTTAATTTTTAGCTATATATTTTTTATTATTTAAAATTAAAAGGGACTTTTTAAATATTATATATATAATTATTATTAAGGTATTAAAGTAATTTTTATCGGTACTATTTAACTATTATATAATAATTATTAACGTTATTTTAAATAAACTAGTTATAAAATCAATTACGATTATTTTTATAAGGAAAAAATCTTTAAAATAAATTAATTAATAATTGCTATAAGGCTTTTTATAATTAATATAATAAAGGTTATAAACGGGGTAATATTTAATATATATTTTAGTTTAATAAGTTTTTCTATTAATTGCGAATTTTTTAAGCTTTTTTAATATTCGATTAATTCCTTAATAATATTTATCGTTATATATTATAATAAAAACTTTTTAACTATTTTATATAAAATATATAATCGATAAATATTTTAGTAATTAATATTATAAAATAGCTTATTTATAATTATAAATAAATAGCCGGATTTAAAAAATAAATAGGTATTATTATTATTATAACCTATTACGTTTAATATTTTTTTATATTTAAAATTTATTTAATATACTATAATAAATTTATCGTATAATTCTTTTTTTATTATAGCTTTATTAGCTATTTAAATTTAGTTAAAAATAGATTCTTTATTTATACGTTAAAGTTTCCCGTTAGCGTTATATTTATTTTTAATTATTTTTAATCGGTTTAATGTATTAAGTACGAAATTTAATTATTTAAAAATATAATAAATTTATAAGCCGTATTAAAAAAATAAATTAATACGTTAATAAAGTAATAATTAGCCCGATCCGTTAATAAGGTATTTAAAAAAATTTATTCGATAATACTTTTTATAGCTAAATAATTTATAAAAATTATAATAGAATTATATAATGCTTTTATAGTTATATATAGCTATTAAATTATCTATATAATGTAAATTATTTCTAACTTTAAAGGTCTATATTAAGTCTTTATTTAGAAGAGGTAACGGTTAAAAAATATAATTAATAGAATTTCTATATTAAGAATAATTAATCCCGATTTTTATATAAAGCCGTTTTTAATATAAAAAAATATAATGCCGAAACCTTTTTTTATTAATCCGTTAATTTAAATAAATAAAATTTTATTTAAATTATAATAATAAAGTGTCACGGTGTACAAGGGTCCTTAGAGGCTTAGCTGCTAATTCCTGTATATTGAGTGAAAATACCAAAGTAAGGAAAAAAGGAAAAGAAAGAGGAAAAGATCTGCAACTAATGGAGGATTATTTATGTGTGCAGTTATGGCCCGTGCGTTAGGTACGTACCGGTGTGCACGGACCATAATAAAAGAATAGTATTACTATAAATAGCGTTTTATATTATTTTAAATAAATTAATTTTAACTAGCGTTAATTTATAAAATGTTAATTTATAATAAGCCTATTACTTATCGGGGTTTTTAACTAAAAACTTCCCTATTTTACGGCCTTTAATTAATAGGGTTATTTTATAGGTTTATAAAGGCTTTATTAGTTAGGAATAATATAATAATAAAGACTTTAAAAATCTATTTATTTCTAAATATTATTCGAAAACCTTTAATTATTAGGGAAAATTAAATTTATAAAAAACCTTAAGTTTTTTTACTATTATAAAAAATCCGAAAGCGTTAACCTAAAAGCCGAAAAGCTTAATTAAAAAATACCCTAAAAAAGATTTAATCGGAAATAAGGATATACGTTTAATTTAAAAAAAAACCAAAAATAATATAAAAATGCTATATATATTTTTCTTTTATATCGGAATAAATTATAATATTATTTATAAATACGCGATAATATTTCCGATATTTTTATAATAGTTTATTTATAAACTTTTAAGTATATATAGGCGAATTATAAAATCCTATAAGCGCGATTATAAACCGTTTAAAACCTTTAAAACTTATAATTATAAAACGGTTTTAATATTTTAAATAAACCTTAAACTAATAGAAAAAAAACGTTATATCTACCGCTATAACCTATTTTTTCCCTTATAAAAATATAATAATTTTTATTTATAAAAATAAAAGATAATTATTAAATATAGCTAATTAATTAAAGCCGCGGAAATTTACTATTACGTATAATTTTCGTTTTCCGCTAATTATTTTATATATAATAAATGTCGGCTAAAAAAAGGATATCGGTTCTTTAACCTATTTTATTTTTCCTTATTTATATATTTTATTAAAAATAAAATCTAATTTATATTTATTTTAATAATTTAAGGAATATAGCCTATTATTAATATTATAGTTTTACTATTTATTAATAAAAGGTATCTTTATTGATTCTTTTTTTAATATATCGATAATACTTTAATTTTTTTTAAATATTAGGGAATTTATTAATAATCCGCAAAATTTCTTCGGATATTTCTATATCGCTATAGTAAATATAGTAGCCGTTTTTAATTTCGACCTTTAATAAATTAAAAGGCTTTTTAATTCCGAATATTAAATATATTTTAAAAATTTTAAATTTAAACTTTATTAAATTATAGTCGATTATATTAAATATATAATCGATAAGCGGGGTTTATAATTCCGAATCTATATTCGGTTTAAATTTATTAATTAAATCTATAATATATTCGGGATTATTATATATTAATACTATATTTATAATTACTACTATTATAATAAGGGTTAAATCGAATTCGGTTCCTATTAATATAATATTTAGCAGATTTAAATATTTTAAAATAGCCAGACTTATAATTTAATTATCCGCTTTTATTACTATAGCTATTAAGATTACTACTAATACCGTAATAACGGCAATTATTTTAAAATAACCTTTTTATAAAATTGCAAAATATCCATTATTTTTATATTCTTTAATAGATCTTATTTAAATCCCTTTATAAATTGTTAATAGCTTTATAGTTATATTTTTAAATATTATAAAATAAAGGGTTATAAATATAATTATAAAGCTTATTATTACCGAATAGGTTAATATAAAACTAAAGCTATAATTATTAGGTAAAAATACGTATTTAGCTAAAGCTATAACTGTTTATTTTACCGTAAATATTAGGTTATATAGTAAGGTAACTTTACGTTTATATTCGGAAATATTATAAAAAACATTAAATAAAACTCCAAAACCGTTAAATATATTAAATATTACTATAAATATAATATAACTAATATTAGCTTTATATAAATATAGGAAATTATTTTTAAATAATATATTAAACTTAATATTATTATTAAAAACCTATTTAAAATATATAAATTTAATAAAATATTCTTCGCTATTAACTATTTTATTTAAAAAATAAAAAAAAATATAGCCTATTTAATAACCTTTATGCGTTTTTTATTTATACCTTTAACTTTTAATTAGCGGGATTTTATAATATACTATAATATATATAAGTGTTATAGTAGTGGTTTAAGCTTAGGGTATTATTAGTATTATTGTACTAGGTGTGATTATGTGTGTGTATAGACCACTTATATACACTTATAAACTTTATAAATCCCACCTAGGTACTTAAGGATTTCCTCCTTTTTCCTCTTTTTTCCTTAAGTTGATTATTTTACTAGTAATACAGTAAAATCCTTAAGCCTTAACTTATATGCATGCGTATTCACCGTAATAATAGGAAAGATTTATTAATTAATATTTACCCTATTCTTGGGTTAAAATAAAATTCGTTATTAGGCGCTTTTTTATTTAGCCGCATTTTTATTTAAAAGTATATATATTTAAAATATAAAATCTTATCCGCGCCTTTTATAAATAGGGCTATTTATACCTTTAATTAGGGCTTAATATCGGGATTTAATACCTATTTTATTACGGGTATATCTATAAAATATATATAGTTATTAATTATAAATTTTAACCTAATATATTCATTTTTAATATTTTCGTATTATAATAAATAAAAAAATAACTTATTATAGAAAAAAACTTCTTATAATAATAATTATATATCCGCCTAATTTATAAAATATTAAATAAAATACTTATTAATTTAATTAAATAAAAGTAATAATATTTTATATATTTCTTTTTCCGCTTAATAAAGTTAAACTTATAGTTATAATATTCGCATTAAACGGTAATATTAAAAATAAAGTATCCGTTTTCGGTTTTACTAAAATTAAAACGAAAGTTAAAACCTAATTAAAGGGATTTTAAATAATCATTCCGATCGTACTTATTTCGTTCGCTTTTTAATTTATTGTTTAAGCTAAATTCGGGAAATTTATATCGGATATTATAGGTTTAGTTTTTATTATTATATTGTTTTCCGTTTTTCTTATTATCCCTTTTATTATCTTTTTTATTATACTTATAATCTTTATATTTATTATCATTATTATATCTATTAAATTATTTAAATCGATTATGATTATATTTATTACAATTTTAATTAAACTTATTTCGGTTATTATAGCTATATTAATTTTATAGGCAATTAAAATAATTATATAGAATTCTATTATTTTATAAGCTTTTTTAAAAGATTTAAAATATTTATCTTTTAATATAGCTATAATTAATAGTTTGTTATTTTTAATAAGCTTTATATAATCGCCTAACGTTTTATCTTTTAATAATATATATAAATATTATTTAATATTAAAATTTATACTTATTTATATTTATATTATAATACCGTACTAATTATTATTATCCGCGTTTAATATTTTTATAGCTTTAATATATTTAAACTTTTTTTATATATATTAATATAAATTAATTCCGTTATATAATATGTCTTTAAATCGTAAATAGGAACTATTAAATTTTTCGGTTATTATCGAAATTTAAAAAAAAATCGGTTAATTATTTTATCTATAATCGGGCCGAATCCGCTTTTCTATAATTTTTATTATTTTATTAAATCTAGCTTAATGTTTTACTATATTACTGCTAGTTTTTTAAAAAATATTTAAAATATAAATAAAAATTAATAAGAATATTCCTATATAATATTTAGATTTTTTATAAAACTACTTAATTTATTTATAAAAATATAAATATTTATAAAATAAATACTATTTTTAAAAATAACTATATTAATATTAATAAGATCTTTTTTATTTAAATTAAAAACTTTAACTTTATTACGTTTAATTCTATTTAGCTTATCGGTATTTAATAAAAAGGGAAATAACTAAAAAATATTACTTTAATTATTACCGGGGTTTAGTAATAATTCTAGGGATTTATAACCTAATAATTCTAGATTTAATAGTTTAAAATTAAATAGCGGTATACCTAAAAAAACTATTTAAAGGAAACGTTATTATAGTAAATTAGGCTATTATAATATACTTTATATTAAATTAAAAAATATATATAGCCGAAAGCCATTAAATTTAACGCTAAATACATCTATACCTTATAAGAAAAAAGCTTAAAGCCGAAAGCTTAATTATATAAATTATTAGAAATATTCCTATAACTATTTTATTTATTTTTATTTTTATTCCTATTAGTTTTAATAAAAAGTTTTTAGCAATTATAGTTTTTATTTTAATTATTTATTTAAAAAACATTAAACGATTTATATTAAAATCCTATCTATTCCGTTAAATAAAATATTAAATCGATTAATTATACTATTTTTAAATAATATAAACTATTTATTTATAATATTTTAATAAATGTAAAAATTATTAAATACGCTTTTAATATAATCGAACATTTTCCGATTATTACTTAATTTATCGGGTTATATTAATTTATTTTTAGCTTTTATTATATAAAATTCGTTTTTTTTATTTTCGGCTATAGCCGGTATTTTATTTTTCGCTATAAATAATTTAACTTATAACTAGAAATAAAGGGTCTAAAAAAATTAACCCTAAAAAAGCCCGGTTTAAAGGTTTAATTAAGTATTAATTCCGGTAAATTATAATAAACTAGGGTAAAAAAGCTATTAAAGTTACCGTATTAGGGTTGAAAAAATAATTAATTATTTAACTAAAAGAATTAATTATTAAGCCCGCTATTAAATACCTATAGTTTATTTCTATATTGCCTATAGTATTTATATTATTTACGCCTATAATAATAATAGGTTCTAAAATATTTATATAAAAACCGTTCCAATATTATAAAACTTTATCTATAGCTTATTTTCGTTTTTACCTAAATTACTATCGTTATTTAAGCATTACGGGAAACCTAATTAAAAAAATCCTCCGGTAGGGTAAAATTAAAATAGCTTATACTTATTTATTTATAATATACCCTATTATAATTATTACGGAATAAATCCTAAAGTATTTTTTCCGGGGAATTTTCCTAATATCTTTATAGCTATATAAAAAAATATACTTTATATATATAAATAAATAATAAAAAAAATAATATATATATAATAACCTTTATATTTAATTATAAAAATAATAAATAAAAAAAAAGGATAATAAAAAAAAATACTTACGCGGTAACAGCTTTTAATTAACTATATATATATATATTATAATAGGAAAATATAATTATAAAAATAATAAAGGTATTAGGTACATTTAAAAAAGCTTATATAAAAAAAATATATAAAAAAAAAGGTTTATAAAAAAAGCTTTTATATAAAAAAAAAGGCTTTATATAAATAAAGGCCTATATAGTAGCTATATTAATTATACTAATCGTAATAATAACATTAATTGCTTTATTTATACTAATTGCTAATTTTGGCTAAATATGGGTCCCTATACCTCGATGGTATAATTTCTCTTTTTAAATAATAAACATAAAAAAATTTTTAAATATATATATAATTACGAAATAAAAAAAAAGTAAGGAGTAACGATTTTCGAAATAAATTTAAAAAATAAGGACCTTTTATATTTATTATTAAAATATAAGGCTTTAAAGCGTATTTAACGAAATATGTATTAGTTAAGCTATTTTAATATTAGCATCGCAATTTTAATAAAAAAAATAACCCGGATCCGATAATATATTTAACGCGATTAAAGGGTAATTAATTTACCTAAACCTTAATTAATGCCGCTTTATTTAATTAATATACGCCGGATTATATAGAAATATAAATATATTAAAAACAGCTAGGCTACTTTAAAAAAAATACCGTTATTATATAAAAACTAACTTTATAAAACCAAATCAGGTCGTAATTAACGTATTAAAAGTAAGAAGGCCTTTAAAAAAGACTCTTTTTAAATAAATCTGATCTTTTAAAAAAAAAACCAGGTCAGAAATAGATTTTAAATAAAATTTAGGTATAACTATAAACCTTATCCGGAAATAGTTTTAATAATTATAATAAAATAAATAGTAAATACTACTATTTAATACATAAAGTATAAAGGTAAAGTGGTATATATTAAAAAGATAAAGATCTTATATTTAATTACAGCATACAGCTATACTTAAATATAAGGTTCCTAATATGTAAGGTATAGGGGTGAAGTGGTATATATTAAAAAAATGGAGATTTTACATTTAATTGCAGCTTATAGCTGCATTTAAATGTAAGGTTCCGTTATCTAATCTCTTATCTAATCTAAGCTATACCTTTAGTGTATGCACCTCCCTTAATGCCTTGCATTAGTTCCGTTATTTAATCTTTTATCTAATTTAAGCTATACCTTTAATATACGCACCTCCCTTAATGCCTTACATTAAGTAATAAGGTTTAAATTATAATAATTTTAAAAAATTAATAATATTATAATAATTACCTTTTATACTAAAATTATATAGGTAAATATATTTATATAATATTTAAAAAATCTATTAAAAAACTAAAATTAAAATATAATAAAACGGTAAAAAGATATTATAAATATTATAGTATTATTTTTTATATTAAATTTATATATAAAATATATTTTATATATATTCGAACAGTTTATCGGTAACTTTATAATATTTAAAAGAAATAAAAGTAGTAATAATAAATTTCGTAATAGCTAAATAAAAAAAAATAGCTAAAAATTTAATTATAGCAGTAAAATTTAACGGTAGCTAAAAAAATCGATTATAATAGTAAAAATCGAAAGCATACGCGTTTTTTATAATATATTAAATTTAATTATAATTAAAATTTTTAAGGTATATTAAATTTAACGGCAAATAAAATTTTTAAAATATATTAAATTTAATAGTAATTAAATTTAATAGCTATTAAATTTAATATATTATAAAAAACGCATATAATTAATTTTTATTATTATAATCGAATTTTTAACTATCGTTAAATTTAATAATAGTTAAATTTAATACTATACGAATTTAATAGCAGTTATTAATTTTAATTATAGTTAAATTTAATACTATAAAAAATATATATAATTAATTTTTATTATTATAATTGAATTTTTAGCTACCGTTAAATTTAATATAATTACTATTTAATTAGTTAATAATAATAATAATAGTTATATATTCCTTATTTTTTAATAATATTTTAAACTTTATTTTAATTATTTTCGTTCGAAAATATCCTATTTAAAAACGTTTTTTTAGCTAAATAATTTTAATATAATCTTTATATTTTTTTAAATATTTATTAATAAATATATATAGGTACCTTTTTTTTAATATATCGATTTGCCTATTTTTAAATTATAATTAAATAATCCCGTTATTTTTACGTTAAATTTAATTGCCGATTTTATTTTTTACTATTTTTATAGGTTTTAATAAAATTATAAAAACTATAAATAGTATATAATATATATATTTATATATATATTTTATATTTTAATATTAAATATTATATAATTTTAATTTTCTTTTTTAATATACCGAATATCTATTTAATAATTACTTTTAGTTTTAAATACCGGAAATTATATAACTATATTTAACTTTATAGCTTTTTAGCGGCTAATTTTTATTCTTTAAAATAATATTAAATCCCGTAAAATGGGATAAGGATTTTTTTACTATTATTAAAGTTAATATTTTTTAAATAAAATCTATTATTTAATATATAGAATTTTTTAATTAAAACGTTTAATAATAACCGATTATTATATATCGATTTTTTTATTTTAATTAATATATAATTAAAGGTTTTATTAAATTTTATTGCTATAAATATGTTTTAAAAGATTTATTTTTTTCGATTCCGCTACCGGTTAGTTTTATTATATAATATAAAAGTATAAATATATATATTATTTATAATACTAATAATCCTATTAAAAATATATAATTTCGGATTTAATTTAATTTTTTTAATAATGTAATTATTATCCGGTTATTATATAAATATTTAAAATAATTAAACTATTTAAAATAAGGTATATTAAATAATCCTTAATATAATATTTTAGCTAATTTTAAATAAATTAATAGCGTTTTTTTATAATTTATTAAAGGTTATTATTTATAAAAATACTATTAATTTTTATTTAGCTATAATATATTTAATTAATTTATAATAATTTATATAATTTTTAAGCCATTTTAATAATTTTTTAAATATTATTTTATTTATTTAAAAAAAATACCTAAACTTTATTTTAAAATTATTAAATATCTTTTTAACTATTTACCGGCTTTAGTTAAGATTATTAATATATTTTAAATAAAAACTATTTTTTAATTTTATTAAAAAATATTAACGTTATTAATTTTTACGTATACGATATATTATAGTTATTATAGCTATTATAAATATTAAACGTTAATTTATACGTATATATTTTAAATACGTTTTTTTATAAATTTAAAATAATTATAGTTAGATATATATAAATATATTTATTAGTTAAAATTATCCCTAGCTTAATATAGTTTATTTTTAAATAAGTAGGTTAAAAATCGGGTTTTTAGCTGATTTTTTATATTAATTTCTAAGTAATTATACTGTTTTTTTATTAGTTTTTAATAGAAATATTACCGGTACGTATAAAAACTAACAATTATTTATATAATTTATATAACTATTAAGCTAGCTTTATATAACAATATAATAGGTTGAAATTACTACTAAAATAGGTATAAACCGGACCAATTAGCGTTTTAGATTAAAGCTTAAATAATGCCAGCCTAACAGTTGGCCAGCCTGGCGATTTGTCGATCTGGACCTTAGTAGTCATAGCGTGCTCTGTATTCCCATTTATCCGACTGCTCCACCAACCGCTCAAGAGGATCAATTCGGGAAACTCTCCGTCCAGTAAGTGCCTGCTTGTGTTTCATGTACCAGAAAAATATATTGGGCTGTATCTGTTCTAAAACCTTCTCTTTTAATGAGCCCGTAGACGAACGCAGAACCAATGATACGAGAAGTACGATTGTCGCTCGTCTCGCTACCGTCGTAAATGCTGAAATAAGTTAGACCCCCCCTTCTCACGAACCACTGTAGCATTCACACAAAACATCATTCCTATGATAGTTACCGAATCAAGCGTATCTACCATACTTGACAGCTTCAGACGCTCAGCACAGGTAACTTGCCTTTGTTCCAATTGGCCCATTGAATTCAAGAGACTTCAGCATGTTTCCAGTATACATTATCTCATGCGTGCAACATTATGATGATGTCAAACGGTAAGGCAACGAATAAACTGTGATCGAGACGAACGTCAATCGCCACTTGGCGCAGGTATGTTGCAACCTGTAAGATAGACGTATGGTGCCACATTTCCGTCGCCTAGTATCAACGGCGTATTCCGATGATTGGCTTTGCTTAATGATTTGACCTGGAAGGAGCTGTAGCGGAATTATGTACCGGGGACAAATGATGTCTTCCATTACTTATGCGCCTGGTTAGGCTGCTATGTACGTGCTAGGTGCTACCTAGGTTAACCGATGCCGTGCGACAGTGCGGCTTGGAAAACCTTGTTTTTAGCCTGTCCGGGATGCCGAACGTCTGGGGAGATGACGTGGGGCCGCCGTAAACCGGACTGCCGGGTTGCCGGGGTCCGGACTGCTATTGACGTTATATATTTTAATGACGTTATACATCGAGATTCAACCAACGTGCGAACTTGCAATGCAATCTAAGGTTGACGACTTGGGATATATAAGTCTCACTCGATTCTGCTTGTGATTCAGAAATGAAATGTCCATTCTATCATCAAGAATACAGGTCCTCATCACATTACTACAACACTCAATTCGGACATAATCATCTCATTTGAAGATTTGCAACAGCAATCCACACAATGGACAAAATTACGGGTGCAGTCGACAACAAACTGGACAAGAGCGCTCAGCCAGGCAATCAGGTTGAAGCTCGAGCCGACAACACGGCAAACCAGAGTATGTGCCCTTCAAAACCGCGTTGACAAGAGATCATAAGCTTACCTGAACGACCGTGTAGACATCGACAACGCCGCCACCAAGGGTGGCGTGCCTCAGAAAGACGAAAACTTGATTGACAAGGCTGCCGATTCAAAGATCAACCAGAAGATCCCGTTTGGCAACAAATAGGCTGGCGGGGTCGGGGAAGCGGCCAGGTTCTATCGTCGACGGATGGAATGGTAATGTTCAGGAAACCCCCAAGGGGCTGTGGTATTACTGGAGCAGCAATAACAGGGCTAGATACAACGTAGCAACATTTACTGAGTAATTGGATGAGCAATTGAATTCATTTCATACTTCCACAGATTTTCCGATACCTAAGTAACGGCAGTACTTTGTCATGACAGCACTCTCTCTGTTGATCTAATTTCTCTAGATAATCCGAAGATCAACTTGCGGATCTTTAGTTTTATCTTCAAGTTACCTATCTCCCTAATTAATACTCTTTTTGTGTTGATCAGCGCGATCTCCTACCTGTGATCGGTTATCTAGTTGCCAGCCAGAGGCTAATAGTCAATATCTATTAGTTGCTTTTCCTCGACCTGGCTAACAGCTTACAGCAACCCTTACCGAACTTGGCTATAGACCCAAGGTTGGTGTAATATAATAAAATTGCATTAGCATCTCTACTATTTACTCTTGTTACTTATTATATACAGGTGAATCAATTCTCTTTGTGAGTCATATCAGGTCGTCAGGGACGCGTTGTCAAAAGTCGCGGTTCGTTGCTGATGTGATCTGTGGATAGGGGGTGCTAACTTGCTTTATGTCGTGATATCCGTGGGAACCGGCTTTCCTTCCTGGGCCACCCGGAAAGCGTTGGTGAGGGCCGGAAACCAGACGTTCATCATCTTGACATCGCCTGCATCGTTGGGATGGACACGGTCGCGAAAGTCGGTATTGGCCCTGACCCCCGTATACTGGTCAACGACCCAGATAGGGGACGCCGTAGTGTTTAAGCGCTCTGCCCACGGAATAATAGCCTCGTTCAACTTTTGCACCTGAGTTTTGTATTCTTCCTTTTCTATTGGGAGGATCTGAGCGGCCTAATTAGGTAAGGTGGTTAGCTACTATCAGTGAAAGTTGGGAGTTGAGACTATCTTTCAGAATGAAGGACAAGTTGTTGAAGTGAAGACAGGGTCGAGAGCACTTACGATGATCTTCATGCTGGGGTTGCTATCTCTCATGACCCTCACCAGTGTGGTAAACGCGTCGATGATTTCGTCCACCGACTTGTTGTGTTGGATATCATTGGTACCCAAGTGCATGGTAATCACATCAGCCGGGTTAGCCTTTAGCCATCCGACAAGCTGTTTCTTCTCGGCAATGTTGACTGCCAGGTAACCCGAGTGGCCCTCGTTATCGCGATCATATGTCGTATCCCCACAGTTATTATCCTTTTTGCTGGAGCCGACCCAGTCCACTGTTCTCCATTCGGTTTTCCGCAACTTATGCCAGAGCTTTGAGCGCCAGCAGACACTCTCAGTGATGGAGTCACCAAAGGGCATGTAACGAAGTGCAGCTTTCTCGGCGACGGTGGCGCTGACCAGCGTCGCTAACCAGATAAATCTGCCAACAAGCATGATTTCTACTCTAGATGTCGCAGACAATGTTGAAACGGCACACGATATGGTCGATATTCAATTAGAATTTTTCCTGTCGTAAGGGAGGTACAATTTCTATCGGTCTTCGGTGGTAAAATACAGGTATATTTGGAATTCATAGGATCAAGCTGTCTAGATAGATAAATGATCTATTATATATACACAATGCTCACGAGATATTTGGTACTGTGATTACCAGTCCCCGGCTCTCACATCAAAATACGGTACTCTCCGGTAGATAGAGCCGTAGGGCTGAGGCGGCGTCAAATCCTCCAGGATATTATTAGAACAACTAAAGAAGGCTATGTCGCTCACCAATGCGGCCGCATTTTATTATCTAGGAAATATTAGCAATTGCATCTTAGTTACTGCGTAGTATGTACCAGTCTGACAGCGATCCAGTTCGTGGTCCTCTAACACTTATACCCAAAAGCGTAGCATTGACAATTGCAGCGCTTGATAGATCGCCAGACGCCCGTGTTATTGCTGTCAAAGCACCAATTTGAAAATAGCTCTTAGCTCAATATCACACCTTTATTACCCACGTTTCCTCAAATCCTCATTACTCAATAATATTAGCCACTCTAAACCATATCAAGTATAATGCTTCCATATAATGAGTGCACCGGCTTCTCAAGCTTTCTTCGGCGCCATTGTAATTGAAATGAGTAAATTAACTATTTTCATTCGCAGATTGGCAGGTTCTGGCAAAAATCCCCCTGTATACAAGAATATTATGTTACGCAGGCAGACAGCGTAATAGTACTTACCAATGTGTTAGTTTTCTTCCTAGAAAACAACTATCTCCCTCAAAACCTCCCCAAAGTATAAACAAAAGATGGAACAACTCCAACCACAACACTAGAAGCTTGCAGTTTCTTGGGAAAGAAGAAGAAAAGGCACATATAAATAACGAAACGGTTGGTGGTGTGTAAACGAAATGTGACCACACTTAGGCTTCACATCAGGGAACCCCAAGCACTGCGCAGCCGCATTAAGTATCATGCCGAATTATACGATCATGAGGACTTGCACAAAGTCCGGCCGCTATGAAATTTGTAGTGTCGTTATCTTTGAAAAAAGCTCATCGGTCGGAAAGGCAAGCGAGTAGCAGCTGCCTTCCTTAGTGTTATAAGGCTTTCCGACGAGCACGCCTCATCCCCCTGCATACATGTGTAGTATTCGTCAGGGAAATCCAAGGGATGGAAAGTAGACGACATCATTAACTGCCACAAAGCAGCATCTCTCTCTAACGCTTCATGTCCCCCTGGCCTGGCAGCAAGAGAGGGGACAGATCTTAATCGAACGTCACTATCAAGATGTAAAGCAATGCTCCAGCAAACTAATAGCATTTGGAAGAGACGTTATTGTTGTTAGCTAGTCTAACTATATATTCCATTTTCCCATTTCAGCTCTGTATCCCATATGATGTGCCCAATTTTACTAGACATCACTGGCGGTTGGTATTCGTTTGAGCTAATTTTTTCTGCTGTGCAACTACACTCGCACCACCACGACGAGGTGACCGATATACGACATGAAGCACTACTGAGCTGTCTTCTATTCCCCCACATATTTACTCATGCACGGAATAAAGGAGCGAAAGTTGGAACGGAAAGGAAATTCAAGTAAAACACTCACAGAGTAGGAATACAAACGGTCCCGTACATGGATGAATCCGATAGGCGTGCACGAGATATTATACATAGCTATGATCCATCTGAGGAATGAACCTATTAATTCAGGGCCAACCCACCCCCTTAATCGTAAGTAAGCAAGGCAGGAAGAAAACTCCGGCGCTCACTCCAACCGGGCCGACAAGTGCGGTGTGCGGCATCACGACAGCATAACAGTGAGGCTGCAGCGGGCAACCTCACACCTACACCGTATACACGTGTGGCGCTACCCAGGCGGGCATAATAATACATCCCCCCAAATCAGGTTTCAGACCACCAGTCACACAAGCCCGACATCGCATCGGACCAACCAACCAAACCTGCACTTCCGTTATCTAACTACAGTCCTTCCCCGACGGTGGTCTAACCCGCCCCCACCCGCGTCCTGTTCCGTGCGACGGTGAGATCTCACCGGATTGGCGGGAGAGCGATACGACGGAATGACTCAGATCGCGCCCCTCCGGCGGTGCCGTCTGACAGCCTGCCTGCCCACCTAGCCCGCGCAACTCTGAGTCGCTGGTAGCAGCAGCAGTGAGGCGCCCGCTGCGACGCTGCGGCATGCTAATCGCCCGTGTCCCATCCGCGGGGAGGATCTTGGCGGCTTACGGCGGCATGCGAGGCTCTGCGGTAGGTAGGTAGGGACGAGAGGATAAGAATGCCGGCGTGTCCTGCCTCAGATGGATGCCAGGCTCTAGTACCTAGAGCCTTATCCCCACAATACGTAAGGTACTCTACTCATTAGGGAAGAAATACTCATTGAGGAAGAAGAAACTTGCCTACTTATCTGCGCCTGCGACACGTGCGAAAAATGCCGATTGAGCAACAATCGAGGCGCAGGGCGGTGCCTACTACTACTACCACTTTTCCACAGCCTCCGCGTGCTAGTAGTTCTTCGAAAACGTCTGGGGGTAATAAGAGACAGCAGCAGACGCAGACGGCCGAACCTCGCAAGTCGGCGGCGACGGAGAAGAAGAAGAAGCCAAGCCAGAAGAATAACAAGGGCGGGACTAGCGCCGTATTAGTGCCTGGGAAGCAAGCTGGCGGGGCTCTTGACGCGGCGGCGATCCTGAACAACCCGCGGCTCCAACAGGTGACGGGCCTACAGAAGCGCAAGTCGGGCTGGTGGTACAACTTGAAGCCGCCCGAGGAGGAGCTGCGGAGATTGCAGTGGGTGATGGGCTTGCCGGATCGATATCCTACCAAACGGCCGAAGGGAAATGTCTAAGGCACATAAGCGATAACGAAAGTCAGGAACTAGAATCTCGGGTGTAAAAATCACAGCTTAGTCTTTTTATTTCGTCAATTCATTCCTACACCATACGCCAGACCATGCTTTTCTATCCAGGTATCCCAAGGGAAAGAGAGAGAGAGAGAGAGAGAGGAATGCAAAGAACCAACCCCGCATACACAGAACAGAAAACCCTCAAAATAGAGGGTACCATGAGCTTTATTACTGGGACAAGAGAAAATGCTCAGCCGACCATCGACTTGCCGATTTCGCTCTGCCAGTCCTTCGCCCGCTCGAACCCGTTCATATGGAACTGATAATCCGTCAAGGCCTGGCGCACCTCCTCGGGCGAGTTTAGCACGAAGGGGCCGTACTGGACGACCTTCTGGTCGAGGATCTGGCCCGCGACGAGTACGAAGCGCGCGGGTCCGCTCGCGTCCTCGGGGACCTCGACGTTGACGACGTCCCCGTCGGGCTCGAAGACGCAGTTGTGGTACTGCGGGACGGTCTTGCGGGCGTCGCCGACGCCAAAGACGGCGGAGCCCTCGAGCTGGTAGGAGAAGGCGTTCCAGCCGCGGGGCAGCGGCTGAGCGAGCTTGCCGCCGGGCCGCATCTCGACGTCGAGGATCCAGACGGGCGTGTAGGCGAGGTCCTTGACGCTGTCGACGCCGGCGGCGCGGCCCGAGATCACCTTGATGTGGACCTTGTCGTCGACGTCGACGCGGGGCACCTCGTGGGCGCGCAGGTCGCGGTAACGCGGCTCGCAGGCCTTCAGGTGGGCGGGCAGGTCGACCCACAGCTGCAGCCCGACGTTGGCGCTGCCGTCGGGGTTCTGGCGCGGCATCTCGGCGTGCATGATGCCCCGGCCGGCGGTCATGAACTGCAGGTCGCCGGCTTCGATGGTGCCGGCGTTGCCGGCGAAGTCCTCGTGGTCCACGCCGCCCTGTAGCAGGTACGTGATGGTCTCCTGGCCCCGGTGCGGGTGGTCGGGAAAGCCGGAGCCCGGCTTGATGCTGAAGTGGTCGAGCATCAGGAAGGGCGAGAAGTTGCGCAGCTGCGGCGTGCCTATCGAGCGGCGCACGCGAGCACCGGCACCTTCGGCCTGCTCGACGGCCAGGAAGACCTTGCGGATGGCGCGGGGGATGGACATATCGGTCGCGACGAGTTGTTCGGACGGGTTATAAAAAGCGGAGTTAGACTCGGTCGTATTGGTTATATTCTTGCCGGTATTGCTATAATATCGGATGTTCTCTAGGATTCTGTAGCAATTCGTTGTCGCAAACTCGAAGACTTGTTCGCGGAAGATGACGATGGAGAGGATTGCTATCAGGATAGAGAGCGAAAGTGAGAAGACTCTCATTACGAAGGAGGGTTGGAAGCGGCTTATTTCTTATACAGGGTTTAGAAGAACTAATACTAGTGGATCTAGAGGGGCAGGTAGCGGCGAGGATGGATGATGATGAAGCATCATGGTAGAAATATCACGAACTTTCGGCCAGCTCGAGTAAACCAAGGGATGTTTTGTGTATGTATGTGGTATGTAACGGGTAAGTATGTAACTACAAATTCCCGACTGAAACCCCGCCAATGTCATCCTTACCAACCCCTTACATCAGCAGCCTAGCGCCCCCAAAGGCCCCTCTAGGAATAAGTTAGCGTCCGTGTTGCCGGCGCCACACCCGCCCTTATAAGGCCGAGCGACCCCCCTGATTGGCCACTAGTAATGGCTGACTGAATTCTTCCAAATCTGCCTCCGTCAAAATGGCTTCCTTATTAAGCGTCTTGTCCGGCAGAAGGCACATTGTTACATGTACATGTGTATATGTACACAGCATGACAGCAATAACCCGGGTAATGGAAGGGTACATATGGGTGTATAGACGTATTACCAATAGCTTCAAGTACGGTTCGTCCAATCACATCGAAGATTACAGATTAAATAGGTAACATTCCGAATGGTACTTGTACATACATACTTGCATTCCCATCATTTATGGAGTACCTATCTTCCCGTCAGGGCGCATTATCTTGCAGACATGTGATTTGACTTATACCCGATACATTATCACATTACAAATCCCCTATTCATACTCGCGAGCAGGCGGTAGACCGCCACAGCTCGACCTCCTCCTCCTTGATCTCGCGCAGCTTGTTGACAGCCGCGACATCGCCCGTGAGGGTGCCCTTGGCGACCTCGGCCGCGCGGCCCACGACGCTCTTGTCGTTAATGGCGTACGTGACTGACTCGGTCCTGACCCTGAGGACGCCGATGCGGGGGTCGTTCGCGGAGCCGTCGTGGACGCCGTCGCCGAGGTCGCCGAGCCACGCCTTCAGCGTCGGGCTGTAGTACCGCCTGACGGCGTCGCGGCCCGTCTCGATGCTGGCCTCGCCCGCGAACGACGCCCACTGCCCTGCGCCGTCGCAGAACGCGATGTTGGTGTGCTTGTCCGCCCGCAGCTCGGACGTCTTGTGCGATTCCGTGTTCGTCGTGAACGTCAGGTCGATGTCGCCGCCCTCCTGTACACGTTCCATCCCCCGGTCAGCCGCGTTGCTGTCATGGGTCGACTGACAGACAGGAAGATGCTATGGGCAGAGGGGTTTGTGGGAAGAGAGGCTCACCTTCCCGGCCACGGCCATGCAGCGTGAGATCAGCTTGCCGGAGCTGGGATCCCGCGTCGTCATCATGCCAAACTTGCACGAGGAGACGAACTTGCTCACGGCCTCGACCTTCTCCTTCAGTGACGCACCGGTGTCGATGTTCTTGTTGTAGTAAGGGTCCAAGGGCTTGTTGCCGGTGGCTCTATTCGAAGACGATGCCATTTTGCCTATACCTCGGATGTTGAAGTAGGGTCTGCTTATGTCGTTATAGTAAAGTGACAAATGTCGCGAGATACACGAGTTGCCCGTTGGAATCCCAGGACTTGTATTAAAGGCCCTAACCACAGCTCGAGATGAAGTGGTAATTCTCTCAAACAACATTCTGTCGTCTCATAGCACTCAGGTGCATGTTATTTATATAGAAAGGCAAAGTTTGGCCATAACTGGCAATGGATTACCCCGCCGCCCACGATCCGGTGTTCCCTTGCCTTGCTAGTCTCAAGTCATCATCATAGATCTAGGTCGTAAAGCTTCTCTGTTCTCGATGAGGTTACATTTCGATGTCATGACGTAGGTTATGTAGTCCACACAAGACATCTTTGTGTGTCGCCATTACGAAACCAAACCTCAATTCTATGCACCTCCTCAATATAGATTGTATCAATCCATCACTAAGGTTTGCGACCGACATTCGTCCACAGACTACGTCGATTGTGTATATTCAGACATGGCCGCCGAAACAATGGATATTAGCCATTTCGAGCCCCGATTGTCATAAGGACTACACCAAACCATACGTTTCGACGAAACGCATCGAAACATGTAGGTTATAATATAATTGGTAAATAGGTTGAAAGCTAAGGCTGCTGGTTGCGATTTTGACTCTATTGGTATCTAGTTAATCGTCCCATATATACACATACATATGGAAGTATATTCTCGTTGCAGTGTTGTAGGTAGTATTACAAAATGTGTGCATGCAAAGCAAAAAACGGCCGCCGCCCTTCTCTTTTTCCCAAAAGAACCGCCGTATAACGCTATCGAACGCGTTTTCGTCTGCATAACAATCCATCGCCCTATAAAAAGACGCCTTGACTCGCGCGGGGGGCGGGAGTCAGGGCGGAGAAGTTTCCTCCAACTCCGTTATTTTGCCCATTCACACACAACATACCATACATACATATAAAATAAAGCCCGGCCACAGCACACAGCCGCCCGTCTGCCCGGGAATGTTGCGCGACTCCCTAGTGAGTAAGTAAAGCAAGTACACTCACTACTCAGGGGAAGACCGTGCTGACGTAGTTGAACTTGGACGGGTCCGCCGTGTCCAGCGAGTACTCGAGGACCTTGTTGCCGGAGATGCCGTAGAGCATGGCGTCGGACGACATGGCGATGGCGGTGAAGTTGACGCCCGACGGGCCGCCGTTGAACTCGAAGCTCGAGATCGTGTTCATCTGCCGGCCGTTCCAGTAGCTGCCCTGGAGCTCGCCGCCCTGCAGCAGCGCGAGGTACAGCGCCTGGTTCCAGTTGTTCCACTTCGTGACCGCGAACTGCTGCGACGCCGAGGGCAGGGGTATGTCGGATAGTAGCGTGGTGGCTGGCTCTGTGTGTTAGCAGGTGGTTCTGTTCTCCCGAAATTGCTTGGGCTCCCAAAAGAAAAAAAAAAAAAAAAAAAAAAAAAAAAAGCGTACCTTTCTGACCAGCATTGGTCCAGGTGTCTTCGTACGGGACCATCCGCATGGTCCCGGTCTTGTCCGAGTTGACCGACTCGGAGACCAGGTTGAGGCGGTCGAGCCACGGCCCGCGCAGGTCGGGGATGATGCCAATGCTGGAATTGGCGGCAACGTCTGAGGACTCAACTGCCACCGTCGCGGTCCCCCAGATGCTAGAGTTCGCCGTCTTGATGGCGCCCTCCGGTCTCTGGTACGCTACGATCCACCAGCCATCGCAATCGTGGCCCCAGCAGCGCTGCCATGTCGCGGCCAGTTGCCCGCCCGGCCACGTCTCGAGTACCGCGTCGTCGAGCGTGTCGTTCGTCCAGTGGCTCGGATTGTTGAGGGCGTCCGAGGCTGTCATCGATCTTATGATATTGTCCGGGTCGAGAAACCAGAGATGGGTCTCGTACTTCGGATCCTTGTCCATCGACGCGCTCGCTAAAGGCGTGCCCGGTATGGGCCTCAGGGGCGTCGTCGTGGCGTGCATCATGTCCGTCAGATTGTCCGTCGCCCATTTCTTGCCGTTCGAATCCCAACGCCGGGCGATGATGGCGTTGTACACGTCCTGGAAGAGCACGGTTCGGTGGGTTACGCCCTTGGAATCCGTCCAATTCGACGCGGTCAATCTCGAGTTTCCGAGGACAAGATTCTGGTCCTCGGGCGTTGAGGATGCCGGATCCTTTGGTGACCCGTCCGATTCCGGTGATCCTGAAGCCGCTGCAGTTGAGTTGTATTTTCGACCCGCCAGTCCCCCTGCTATTCCTCCTGCTACCGCCCCGATCACCACAATAATTGCTATTACCATAATAATCCAGAAGGTCTTCTTCGAAAGGCCGCATACCCTCGTGGGCTCTGGCGGCTTCTCATCTGAGGCATAGTGACTGCCGCCCTCGTTGTCGTGAGCGCTCAACGGACTGGCGCCGTAGGCAGTAGATTCTATCGGGCTGGCGGTGGGTGCGTAACTCGCGGCACCCGGATGGCCCGCATTGTTCGGATATCCTCCTACACTATTGGAATATGATGTACTACTAGGTGGATATGTAGCACCATTAGGATACGTCGCGTCGTTGTAATAAGCTACACCACCTGCTGCTGCACCACCTACCGCACCGCCTGCTGCAACACCTGCTACACCACCTGCGTAATTCGGATCTTGATATACCGGAACGGGCGCTGGTGCCGCCGCGGCATATGCGTTGTTTGAGTTGGGAATAGCTTCTTTCCCGGAGTCGGGACTGAAGTATGATGTCGGGTTCCTTTGTTGCTCGAGCGGAACAGCTTGAGGATAGCTGTGGTCCGGATATGCCACCACCTCCTTCTGGTGGAATTCGGGGTCCTGGCTCGAGACTTCGAGCGTGCTGTACGGCGCCCCAGATCGTGGTTGTGACATGGCGTCTCGTTATCCGAACGGCCGATGCCGTCAACAGTTGGTGAAGGTGTAGTCAGTTCAGTACAGCGTAGTCCAGCGAATCTCGGTGTAGAACATGATCAACGGCGGGAAGGCGTACTGTGGTATGATGGGTACATAGGCCACATAAAACGTCTATTTTCAACGGCAAAGCACTGGCTGTGGCGAGGAGCAAAACATCAATGCTAGCAGGATCTTTCGGGGCTGCTCGCACGCCGAGGGACTTGGGCTGATTTTATGACAGCCCCCGTCGTCCATGTCTAGATCCCGGTTGCCCAGCTCTTCTACCCTGCATCATCCCATGTTTTCTCGGCTAGCATTGTGGGCTCGGACGGTCACACAATCATTGCCAATGTAACGATGGGCAGGGGGGATGTTCCTGGGTCTCTCTACTTTCGTCGTGTTCGTAGCTGCACATTCTCCTCGCAAATTCGTGCAAGGTGAGCAGAACGCCTCAAGTTCAAGGCAGATCTGTATTGTACTCGGTTAGAATGGCTTCAAAAAAATTGTATCCCGAGCTCTAGGGCGCCTAATAGCGCCACAAACCTAGGTAGTGCCTCCATTGCACCAAGGCCGTCGAACAGACCAATCTACCAATTACTATCTCCGCTGTGCCAGCGAAGGATCGCGCTAAGTGGGATTCATGGCCAATGAGCTGCGGTCAACCCAAGAGCTATCTCTTCAGCTATGCCTTAAATTGCTAATGATTACTGGCCTGTGTGCTTAAGTTTCTCCTCAGGGGACCACTACCCCATTCCCAAGGGCGACTAATACACGCCGTTTACGCATAGTATGTACATAATTTAGCTTAGCCCCAGCCCCCTTGCCTCTGCCAGCCATTGCCTCCCACGGAAGATTAGTGTACTAGGTGTTATGTGGTATAAGAGCAGTCCGGCTAAAGATAGGATCCTTCTAAGAATTTCAAATCATCATTCAGTCCTCAGTTTATTTTACATTATTAAATTCCGTAACCACCACAACCCGTATGCAAGTACATGCAGAGTGACAGAGAGAGCCATCGGTCCCGTCGAGTTCGAAAAGAGATGTTTCAGGTCTCGATTTCCACTACTTCGTACCTTACAGAAGGCCAGGGCATGTAGATTCAACAGCACCATTCAGGTATGTATTCAATGCGAGTGCCGGAAGTTCCTAGATAACTGGTGCAGTATGTATGTGACGTCAAAATTGAATCACACTCAAAATGCAGTTCATGTCAGAATCCCTCGTGAAAAGAAGTAAATTTCCCGTAGGACACCATTGAAACACGGGCACATGTTGTAGGGGGTGCATTCTCTCCGTATTGGTACGCAGTATGTGATGTATGTACATATTATGAATGTAACCAAAGAATCCTACCGGATAGCCAGGGTCCAGGCCCCTGGGCTCTCGCAGGAATATCGAGCTTGACGATCAGAGAGTTCGGTCGTCTTGGATTCATTAATCGGACGATCTTATCCTAGTTGGTGAACAAAAGAACTAAAAAGTCTCCTATAATAAGCTTATCCCACGCACGTGTTATCACTCTTTTGCCACTGATCACCTTCGATACTCACGTATTAGACATACATACATATCTGTCTGTCTGTCTGTCTGAACGATCCAACTCCCTGGTAGCACTGACCTCCTGCTGGCCCTGTAACATCAACAGCATGGTCGACAAGGTATCGGAACTGCTTGGCTCACCCTCAACAGGATTGCCGCATATGGCTCCCCGCAAATACGCCCAAATAAAGCACTCGGTGGATCAAGCCTCGCTTCTCAAGTTTCAATAAGCGCGCTAGGTGGCGCGATATACGCAGTGCCGGTGGTTTTACATAGTATTTATGCCTAGCCATCAAAGTACACACGGTAGACGATGCATACGTACATGTAACAAGCAACAAGCTAATCACTAGAGCGTCCTTGGAGGTCTTATTTTTAAGCTTGTTTTTCCCACATATTTAGTTCGGCGTCTATGAGACCTATCATCTCTCGTCTGCCTGTTCCTACGCGCGACCCCTCCGAGCCCACACATAATAGGGATTGTTCTATTACATAAGTCGCTTATGCTTGAGTACATATGAGGATTGAAGCCAGGTCTCAACTGTGGTTCGATTCGTGGCCTCGTATGTAGATTTCAGCGTAACAAGAAAATAGCCGACAGGCTGCTTATGCTGGTTGGTTTTTTTTTTCTTCTATGTCCCTCTCAAAGGCGACATGCCGCTCATCTATTAGGTACAAATCAGGTCAGTGTTTCGCCAAATAATCCTAATCTATGCCCTTCAAATGCTTCGTACGTCGCTGGGCAATCTCCCAAGTCGGCTAGGTTCATCATGAGGTCGGCAAAGGTACGACGAAGTTACTCGTCACGGACCAAGCAAGCCTTACCAGCAGGGGCCAATAGCTGTTTTTGCAACAAAACAGTTCCAAGGAGATACCCATAGATGCCCACGATTAATAAGGTTTTAATGATCCATTCATTTCTTGGCTATGAACTGTATCTCTGCAAAGACCATGGAATCGTAGATGTTCACATATTAAATAGTATGTACTGCTGATCATGAGTGAAATTAGCAAACAGGGTCATAGATTAGTCAGGGACTCCTCTAACCAGCGTCCTCGTCAATCAGGGGTTCCATTCCGTCTGAGTCGCAAACCAATTGCAGCTCTTACAACTCTTGTGACATTGATGTCTGCCGGGTACAGATAACAATTCTACGACTACCGAGCAGAATACGGGGGTGGATGGTGGAAATCGGTGCTCTACTACAGAAGGTCGCCTTGAAATGGCCGGCAACTATAAGACCAGGTCAATAAAGGTGTGAAACAGCAATCCACGCTTATGCGACGCTCCAGGAGCCAAAGACGCCCATGTGGTCTAGTGTTGGCCTCCTTATCTGCCTTGCGGGATATGTGCTGTAGTATCTGCTGCCGAACTCTGCCCCCGAAGACCCAGTGACTAGAGAGAGATTTATGCTTCACGCAGTCCTGAGCGCCGCCGTAGATATCAATAAGCGCCGGTACTCAAGCGCCGGTATTCAAGCGCCGTGCGAGACGAGGCTTAGTCGCGGCCTATCCGTCTTTCCGGGCGCATGCTGATAATCTCGAGCAATGTTCCGTGAAATTTCTAGGTCCGCAGCAGGCGAGAGAGACCCCAGCCTCCCAAAAACAACCAACGAGTCCACGCCCAAGGCAGAGCCATGAAGACATAGTTACACTCTTCAAATCAACCGTGCCGTGTCCTTAGAAGCTGATGACTAAGGTTGTTGATCTATGCTGTAATGAATTATATTATCACAACTCGCGGATTGGCGGTCGACTCAGCATGGAGTTTTCCCAATTATCGAGGTAGGTGATGCCACATGTCAAGGCCAATGAAAGCCAAATAAATTCGTGGATCGCTGAAGATAGGCAGACTTCTAGTTTTTCATCTCAATTATCGAGACCTTACAGGCGCTCTTGTTTCATTCAACAATGAGCGTTCGACAACATTGCCAGGCGACATGTCTCCGAGTTACCTTCTAGGGTAGAATGTGATCGCTACGACTGGTCTCACGAGGCGCCTCCCTACCGGCTGCCACTACTTCCCATTTTTGGTCCCACCTCACTCCCTTTTCGTCGCGATGGCATTGCAATCTCCAAAGTTATCCCAAAGTCATAAAAGGGCACCCAAATCATATTATTGCAACTTTGGACACCGTCATTACCAGCATCACGATTCAGTCGTCGACCTAGGAGGACGGAGGCACTACCACAAGCCTCCAGAGACGCATAGGAAACGAAGGGACAGGGAAAGAATCGAAGAGAAACCGAAAAGAAAGAGGAAGCACCGCCCTAAGGCGAAGGAGCCCTCTTTTACTAGCCTGATGCTCGCCAAAATAGGCTTTGTCCTGCTTAGTCTACTATGCATACGCTCTTCAGGAGCGCGCCTGAAGGACCAATCACGGCGACACTCGCATGATAACTGTCTCGAGGACAAGGGGCCGCCCCCGAGACCCGAACAACGCCATCGGCGCCAGAAATCAAGCATAACGACAAAAGAGAGCATCCAGAAGAAGAGCGTTTTGACCACCGAGACCCCCTCTCACCAGCGCTCTTCTACGCTGGTCTCTGGTCCACCGAAGCCCGTCAAAAAGAAGCGAGCGGTAGATTCGGGTGTCAAGTTCAATGGAAAGCATCTCGGAAATTGTGGCACGCCTAAAGCCAAGATCAAGTACATCACCGTGGTGTGAGGCTTGATGTTTGCCCCCGATCACCTACCGTTTTTGCCGTGGAGGTTGGGATGGTCATTCAAAGCGATGAACGTCGACCTCCTCGATACCGGGTTCAAAAAAGGCTGTTAGCTGCGTACAGGTCTTTCGATACGAGCAAGATTACAGTTCTATGCGATCATGCTTTAAGCAAGTGGCACAAGAGATGGAAAGCTTGTTGGGATATATCGCGTGCTTCTCATAGCGAGATCAACTCCTCCTAGTTTTGGTACGGTGGTCCACGCTAAGCTTTAGCTGCTCAATTCATTTCGACAAGTTCTGTATCTCACGAAGAGTGCCCTTCACGATGGGTCGACGGAAACTCGATGATAGCATCGCGATGTCGACCGGAAGGCCGGTCGCGACAAGGCCTTTGTTAAGAGCCACGTAATAATCAGAAGGATAGGACACGTCCACATCCCATTCTAGACACAGTTCTATCGTTGCCCTCTTCGTATCCTTCTACCTCTCATATGTGAAGACCACACACCACTTTCCATGCAGATAATGACACTACAAAGGACATCGACAGCCGGCGCAACCGCTGAGCCAAGGGCAGAAAAATCTGATTTCTGAGGTACTTATTCCACGTGTTCACCCCGCCTTTCCATTGCGTTTGAATGGCAAGGAGATGTAGATATACGCTGCGTCTTCTGCGGATGGACTGCTTGGCATTCTCCTCCCTATGGGCAATGATTGGTTTCCAGGGCCAATCCGCTCGTGCCGTGTATCTGCAGCAAGGGATTCACCCACGAGACGCAAATCAGGTTTGAGCTTCTCTCTACATCTACGCTGCATCTACGTTGCAGCTATCCGTCTCCACTACCTACCTCCACCCTCAGCCAAAAATCCCAGACAAGTTCTCCAAAGTTGAGTGTCAAGCGACACGGTGTTCCTGAAAAGACACCACTCGGGTTTCCTATCGGGCACCAAGCTCGGCCGGCTCTAAAGCCACATGTAGATATTCAGGCCCCAGAGCAATATGTTTGGGCCTTGTCCTGTTGTTGCCTCTGTATTCTGCATCCCGCCTCGAATTATCTTTCGAGAACGATTAAAGCTGTATTATTATTACGGACCTGTCTACCCAGTGGCTGAGTCCGCATGAAGTCGCCAGCCAAGAGAAAAATCCGTCTACGCATATCATACCAATCATGAGGGACGAGACTCCAACTTTTTCACTTTTCTCCATCGTGCTTCTTCGCCATTTATATTATTATTTCACTCCTCAGCCGCGCTGCGCTCGGATTCAACAGGGCAGTGCTTTCATGCTCACACGAAACAGCACATCTTCTAGAGTTGCATTCTCTGCTCCACAAAAGGGGGCAGGGCTGAAATCAGATCTAGAAGACCAGCTCTACGGCTCGATGAAGCCATCCAGGGCAACCACTCACAGGATAGAGCGTTTGACTACCAGTCTTCACATGACACGCATCGTCTTTCAGCATTTGATCAATTACGATACGCTCTCTATGCACTGAAGTGTCTTCAAGGAGGGCAACGTAGATAAAATTAGCTAAAGGGGCCCACGCTTCATAGGCTACAAGTAAGCTGTGGGAGTAGACTTCTCTCAAGATATTGCGGCAATTATCGTAAAGTATCATACTTCGCCGAGAACCGATGCCGAAGACCAAACGTTGCATTCGATATCGTTGGCGCCTTCACATTCACTGATTTCTGAAGCCGTAAATTTATTGCTTATAAAGGTGGCGTTCCGCCTCAAGTCATAGCTATAATTGGGAACTGCCCCTTTCCGCGGGAATGAGCTCTTGCTGTCCTTCATCCCTAAACTATGATTCGTAGTTCCGGGTGTTCGCGACAAGAAAAGGTTGAAAACCATGCAATGTTTTTGCATATGCACTATTACTGTGTCATCAAACATGGATTCGCTGCAAGGGAAAGGGAAAGGGGCAAACACTTCTAAGCGTACTTTAGGTTCTATAAGCTATCTTCAGCCCTAGGAGATTATCCTTGATTTCCGCCAATGCGACTAGAATAGGCGGCCGATTCCACAACCAGCTATGGCTGTCACAGAATTCACATAGCTTTACCTACAGTATCATAATATCTTGTGCTTTTTCTCACGTGCTATCCTATGTCTAGACCGGGTATACTCGTTGCAAGCAAGGAGCTGCTACGACACAGCTTAGCCCTCTCAAAAAAGTCCTCATGCTCGCGTTGCTCAAACGCAAAGCTCCACTGCTTGGATTATCATGCCGAGGAGTAGCCCCATCTCTTTTGAAGATCTTATTACGGACAGCAGCCTTGGATACTTTCTCGAGATGGGCTGATCGAGGTTACCGTTTGGTTCAACAGTTGCTGTAGTTGTGTTACCCATACCGTGCTTTGCAGAGGCCTATACCATTTTGGGTTACCAGATCATATGTAACAACTCAGCATGTGATTCGCCATGGTAGCTTTTGCCGGCATCCGGTCCCCTGCTATCCATCCCGTTACACAAAATACCACAATGTAACGTCGTTGATCAGGGGCAAATGTTAGAACAACGACATTTAACTTTGCGGCAGTATCACTGAAGTTTACGACGGGTGAGTTTCAGACATCGATGAAGACCCTCGTACTATTGTAGACTATAAGTTAGATGTCAAAATTTAGGACTGAACTTGTAACAGACTGCATCGTGTACACATGCATGGAGGTCTTTCCCTGAGAACTTACCACAGCAAATATCATGTCAGGTGATTTAAATGGGTTCGTATCAACAAGGTGTCGATAAATCGATAGAAAAATTGAGACTAAACTTAGAAATACACCCTTTTACTAAACTCTAGACATACATTTACCTCAACACTACATAGCTACCTATATCAATGACAGCCATGAGAGCAGACAACACTTGCAAACCATCGAAAACATAGGCTTATCAAGTTAGTCCCGTAACGAATGTCGTAACTACTTCAGATCATCTCTTCACAATTTCACTCGTGATCGACTTAAATCATTGTCTCCCCCCGATCTTGTTTTACTAGGAAGCCCAACAGGCTCATCACTCTCACGGTACGATCAAACTCGGCATCCTGAGGGCTATGTTTCGCGAGTCCTACATCAAACTGTTTTCCTGTGGAACTCGTCAGAAAATCAGTGACGGTTAGTACAAATAAGGACACATGCGGAATGAGCTCGTAGGGGTGACTGTGGCACGCCTGCGCAACGGACTCCTCGAGTGGTTGCCCCCTGCGCACCGGCCGCGAGGTTAGCTTGTCTTGCAGATACTCGTCGACGGCCTTCCAGTCCGGCAGTAGCTTTTTCGTCGAGCCGGAAGACAGACATCTATTTCGGTATTGTCGGAATGCCTCCTTGATGTCGTTTGTCTTAAGTAGGGCCTCCACATCCGCCTTCTTAGTAAGTCGGAGGGATTCTTGCAATCCCTCTATTGTGTTTGGGGCCTTGCTTGGGGCTGACATTTTATGTTGAACAGATGGGATTGTCGTTCTTTTTTCCTTCTTGCTGTAGCTTGATTTCGTTTCGTCTCTATCCAGGAGTGTATCTTCACAACTAAAAGATAGTGTAGTTAGTTGAGCATGCAAGGAGTGCACCCCTGGCCCATTATGTACAAAGGCCTTACATCGTTGAACAGTCCCATTGTTCTTCGAGTTTCCAATGCCAGGGCTTTGTTTAGCTTCGTTGTCGAAATCATGGGAAGTTGCATAACAGCACTGGAAGCACAAAGATATGTCTATGTTTGCCCGCCATATGCCATTGATTGAGTTGAATACATATTATAGAATACATACTGCGTCTTCTAAGAATGATTCATCATGCTACATGGTAATTTCGTATGTTAGTTGTTATTCGTTCATGGTTCCATTCCAGAATTAGCGATCACATACGACTGGTTTCTGTGATACGCCACAACTCAAGAGGATTCATTCAGAATTTCCCTCCCTGTAAGTAACATCTAGAATCTTGCATCCCTCTTATTTCCAGGCAGATATCGAGTACTGCTTTTTGAAGATTACCCCATCCTCATCTACGGCTGCTTGCTGCTGATAAACCTAACCGTGAGAAACTAATTACCAAAGGGGGTTATGACACAAACGTTACCACGTACGATGATGGCGATATGTTCAACGAATGAAGACGTGTTGAAAAAGGTCCACCCATTCACTATACGGCTGCTGCTGAGTGAATGGGATTGGCTCCGTTCCTTGCATACTATCTGTCATCGGATTGTCATCATTCACAAAGCTGTCAATTGCGAAGGGAAATTCGAGCTCGAACTGGGAACCTGTAAATTGGTTAGTGTATTCTAGAAATGATAGTGAGTCATTTACCTATTGTAGATGAGAAAATAATTTTAAAAATCAAATCAATGGTTTCAAAGGGGGCACCTCTGATGATAGCCTTTAGTTTCTCCTTAGATGCTGAGGCGACAAGGGTAAACGACCTCTCCATAAAGGAAAAGAGCCCGTTGAATAAAGACCAGTCACCACTAGTCACTTTACAAGTGATAACCATCTGTACCGAACATCCGCTGGTTCTGGGTAGGGTGATAAACCTACCTTGAAGAGGTAGCGGTTGATCTGAATTGCTTTCCGCGGTACCACAATTCACTTCTGCTGTACCTTTGATGTCCAGGATGACATTCAGGGCATCAACCGCCCTTTGGGCCTCTTTCGAGGTAGTACTCGAGTAAAGCCAGATGTCTAGAGACCTTCTCAGGAGCCGAGTGATCTTCTGGATCACTGGTTCTTCCGCACTCATAGGTGTGCTCTTATGCTGCCTTAGATAAATGCAAAGAATGCTAGTCGCCAAAAGGAAGGGGTGCCTTGATACAGCCGTAAATTTCCAAGAAAGCTCACTTAGCCGCCCCTCAGGTTGAGTTTCCTCGAATACCACGTGTTGGTATTCGATTATCTGCATTGCCGCTTCCAATGTAACGTCTCGCGAGTAGCCGTAGTCTCCGCCGGTGCTCGAGCAGGAGGGCAGGAAGTACTTCTTGTGTAGAATGATTCGTAACCTGAGGAAGCAAACATACAACCACATTCTCTGCAAATATGCTTTCGGAGATTCGGCGATAGACTGATTAGTAGAAAGACTTCTCATGCTCGGAGGTAAACGTTCGTGTTCATCTTGCAATTTTCGGTCCATCTCCAGAATTTCCTCGTAATTATGCGGTCTTGCGTCGGTGGCCACGTCGTAAACACGTCTCCAAACATAAGACACGCGACTTTTGAGGATGGTGTATATACTTTCAGTTATCTCGGTTTCGGGACGAGAAGGAGGAAGTTCTGTTGATCCCTCATCAAAGTCGGAGTCCATGAGATTGCGCGGCTCCTCCGTGTCCACGTGTTGCTGTTGTAGCATGCTTGGTAATCCCATTTGACACGAGATACTGTGGTCTAGATGATTTATCGTAGCCCAGACTCTTCTTCTCATCTCGCCCTGAAATGGTGATATGGTTGGAAAGTTTTTAGGGTCCCTGTGATACCCCTTCCTCATGGCAATTTGTACAACTATACTAGATAAAATGGAAATGCCGAAATTGGTATCTTCGCTCAACAAATGCTCCACGGCAAGGTAGAGGGTGAGAGTTTCGACAACATGTGGACCGGCTCTTACATAACCACCCAGAGTCAAACACTGGACAATCTTCTCTCGGTATGTGTAAATCAGAGGGATTATGTCCGGTTCAGATGTTGCAGGTCCTGCGTGGCGACTCTGAAGTTCCACTGAGACGAGCTGATGTTCCGTTGCGAAGCACATGATAGCGAATAGAAGCCCTACCCACATTACCGGCATCTCCGAAGGTCTCGCCCAGAATTGCTCATACTTATAGAACTTGTCAGTTTCGAGGGTACTTGATATCGAGGAATACCAACCTGTCGAAGAAATTGGGTACGATGTAACAGTGCTGTGTGGCACCATTAGTCGCGGTTTATAGCAATGAGAGATAGGTGGTAACAAACCCGGAGCGATGTCTAACATGTGGAAGGACCTAGCTACTAGTCGATCGACTATAGGCCGTGGCGGAATTGCACTCAAGATTTCTTCCATAGAGGCATGAGTGAAATGCCCATAGAGTAGTAGCGGGCTAGGACGGCGATCCGGAATCACCTGCTGTGGATGCTGAAATTCCTGATTATCTTGATTATCTATGTATGGCTCGGTATCGCTGAAACAGCATTTCAGGTCAGCAATGCTGTCTAAAAGAGCAGTCCAGTGCACACTATTGACATAGTTGACTCCGGCGGAACTATCAGTCAGTGTTCCACAGTCAGAAGACTCTGGTGGCCTCTCCCCTCCAGGAGAGTCGGCATTATACGAGCTATGGTTTGGGGATGAGGCGAAGGTCTCAACTGGTGCTGAATTGGTGGTGGGTGTTGTTGAGTTTGCAGTTGGCTGATGATGCTGGTCTTTTGGCCTTGCCTGTTGCATGAGGTCGAGGGCAAGACTCTCGAGGTCGCTGATGCGATCCTGCAAATCACGGCGGTGACGGTCTCGATCTGAAGACCGCAGTGCCATATTGTAATATGGCGGATAAACACATGTTAATCCACGATTGCAACATGTTTTGCATGGTTGCTGGCGGTCACACTTCACCCTGAGCATGTGTAAGTGGATGACATGACAGGCCACCGACATTAGATTTTACGTACTTGCGCTGTCTACAAAGATTACAAGAGAGTTGGGGCTTGTTCCGACGTCGATTCGGGGGAGGTAGCGGACGTTCTCTGGGGGAGCTTGTATTAGACACAACCTCTGTTGAGTCGAGAGTGATATGGCCGGTACTAGGTCCGTTATGTCCCTCTAACTCGGGCATGACGGGGCAGCAAGGTAGAATGTATTGGTCTGAAATTTCGGTTTTGTGTCAAGAGAGCCGAGAGAAAACAAGCAACTAACTCAGGAATCATTGGTGGTGGGACGTTGACTATCACAACTCAAGGGGCGGATGGGTAGGGCTTAGTCTCGTTGCGTATGTCCAAAGTCCGCGACCGTCCGACCATCCGACTATCCGATCGTCCGTTGCTGTTGTGATGTTAACTTAGATAGGTAATTGGCGGCTCCACTGCCCACCCCCCTTATTATTGCCTCCGCTTCTAAACAAGCTTCTTCGCCGTCATCATTTTGCAATTGTCTCCGAGCAATTGTCCCCGAGAAAGAAGGGGTGCCTGAAATGATCCTCCGAGCGTAACCCATATAGGTCAAAGTACATCAAGTTGATCTCGTGTTTCGTTGCGACATGTAAAGTAGAGCATAATGACTTGGGTAGAGGTTAGCTATTAAATAACGTAAAGGATGGCCTTCTCAAGTCTCGTGCGTTATGTTGCACTTATTACATCACAATCTTTCAAGTTATTTCTTTCTCCTAGCGTCTTGTCAATACTCATTAGTATAGACTCTTCTCCATATTAGAACCCCTTATCTGGGTACAGTAATAGTATGCGTCATGGCGGAATCCGAGTCGACGATAATAGGAATATCAGAAAGGAAGCCGGAGAGCGCGGAGTCGTACATCGTGGACTGGGATGGACCTGATGACCCTTCCAACCCTCGCAACTGGAAGATGCCTTTCCGCATGATGCACGTCGCCCTAGTCAGCATTTTCGTCCTCTGCTCGTTAGTAACACCGCCGCCGCGGCTTTTGGAAGCCTATTAACTGATACGTTGCGGACAGAAACTTAGCAGCAACCATGTTTGCCCCGGGTGCCACGTTGCTCGCCCAGGACTTCCAGATCAAGAACTGGACCCTTCAGACCTTCACCGTTTCGATATATGTTCTAGGCTTTGCAGTCGGTCCGCTCGCGCTCGCTCCCATGTCGGAACTCTATGGTCGCCTACCATGCTACCACCTGGCTAATTTGATCTATTTCGCTTTCACGATTGGGTGTGCCGTAAGTTCCAACACCGCAATGTTCATGGTGTTTCGTTTTATAGCCGGCTGCATGGCCTCAGTACCTATGACCATTGGAGGTGGTACCATAGCCGACCTGATGCCTTCAGAGAATCGTGGTAAAGCAATGGCAATGTTTGGCGTAGGGCCTCTTCTTGGGCCGGTAATTGCGTCCCCCAAATGGATTTCACGTAGGTTAACTAACATTGGTTGCCAGGTGGTTGGACCTATTGTTGGCGGCTTCATGGTGCAATCTATTGGCTGGCGCTGGACATTTTGGCTGATCTCTATCATAGTAAGTCAACCATATGGGCGTTGTGATGGTGGCACTAGTTAACACAAATCTACAGAGTGGCGTAACAGCAGTCATAGCTGTGATTTTCATGCGTGAAACAAATGGGGATGTCCTGCTGAGTCGAAAGGCTGCTCAAATGCGACGAGAAACCGGAGCACCCTACAAATCTCGAACCGACAAGGGACTTACTCCCCGTCAACTTCTCAACTCCGGTCTCGTGCGGCCGACAAAAATACTCATATTCTCTCCAATGACTCTGCTCCTTTCATTGTACACTGCTTTCATTTTCGGCTTAATTTTCCTCCTCTTTGCGACCTTCCCCGTTGTGTTCGAGGAAACATATGGATTCTCCCCTGGCCTTTCGGGGCTGGCATATCTCGGTCTAGGAGTCGGTACACTTATCGGGCTTTTCACTTTCGGTATGTTAAGCGACAAGCTTATGCACCCTAAAGGTGACCAGACTGTATCACGGCCAGAGAGACGTCTCCTACTGGCGATATTCTTCTCGCCCTTGTGTACTATCGGGATTTTCTGGTACGGATGGGCAGCCCAGGAGAGAGTTCACTGGATCGTTCCGATCCTAGGAACCGCCTTCATTGGCCCAGGCTCATTTCTAATAATGATGCCTGTTCAGACATATTTGGTCGATGTATTCGGTACTCGTGGGGCTGCTTCTGCCCTTGCCGCAAATACGATAGTTCGCACCCTATTCGGCGCATTCTTTCCTCTCGTCGCCCCATCTCTATACGATAACTTGGGCCTCGGATGGGGCAATAGCCTGTTGGGGTTTATTTGTTTGGCATTCATCCCTATTCCGCTTCTGTTCTACAAATTTGGCGAGCGACTACGAAAGCGATTTCCTGTCAACCTCTAGACACTTCTCAGTTTCTGCAGTCACATACCACGCGTAGTCTATATTATCCAATAGCCGGGAGCTCTAACATCGTTGAAGCCGTTTGTTCTCCCCACTTAGAACTGTACAGTTGGTATACACTCCTTTACACCTTCAACCCACCCACGACGAAAACACTCTCTCTTTGGATTCACGCATTTCCTCTAATACTCGGGATTTGATACTTTCCAGGCTGAAAACAGATGGCATTAACGGTGTTGGCATTTGGAGGAAACGATTAAAGAGACTGGATAAACCATTAAAGTCACTAGATCCCACTAACACGAAGACAAACATGGTCAGATAGGTAGGGCACCCCCAGACGTATATATCTCACTAGTAAATACAAGTCACTTTTCTAGCAACACGACATTACGTCTGGTTTTGATTATCATCCCAACCCGATCCTAATAACTCTTATACTAGTTTCCAGCTAACAGGGGATAGCTTTAGGAGATCCGCTCAAAAAAAAAGGTCATCTTTACTAAAGAGGCTAGAATTAGCGAATTCGGCTATAGTAATAACCTTGAGTAATAAGCAGTATTATTAAAGACTTGAAAGATTTGAAGTTAGAAAGCATACAAGCTTTTACTATTGATTTGTAATGATAGAGAGGTATATCAACGAGGTACTAGGTAGAAACGCGTCACTTAATTCGTTCACCCAGTCCTTTTAGTCATTCTGGATGTGAGACTGGCGCTTAGTAGGGGCAAGTAGTTGCCAACGAGGAAATAGTTCCCACGCTTACTTGTCAGCTTAGTAGATGAATACCAGATCTGTTGAGATAAAGTTGTAAGGCTGAGGCCCACTGCTATAACGGCCCTGCGTATGGCCACCTGTCTATAAAGGAGGCAGAGCCTCCTTTAGCTTCACCTTGTACTCTCAATACAACAAGCACTACGCTCTCACAACTTCGTCCCATACTGACAAGATGGTTCTCATTGGTGTTTCCGTCATTAAAACTTCGGTAGGAATTGTAACGGTGGCTATTGAGTCAATATGACTTATAGAAATTGTGGATCCGATTATAAAGCCCAAGACAGTGTTAAAAGTCGTCGTATTATATGCTTCAGCTGAAACTGTAGAAGATGCCCCCAAGCTAGTTTATATAGTTGACAATGAGATACTCGAAGTAATAGAGGCCATGGGGTGTGTGCTAGGACTAGTACCAGCCAGACAGGAACCGAAACCTTACATAATCAAGACGAACCCCTTGGCAGCCAAACTCTGAACAGAGTCATCAGACTGAGCGATAACACCGACAACTTACAGTTATGAAGAGAAATTGACACTGGACTATATGACATTTATCCCGAGTTATTTGTACTGATATTGCCAGCCTCCCTCAACACCACTCGGCAAGTATGAGCCATGGCCTAATCTTATATAAACGAGTTGTTACCAACATACTAATAAGATCAGTGAGTGAAATACGCAGAAGATCTTAGCTGTGTTTGTCTATCTCGCTTATTAGTCTATTATACCTATGGAGTATACTTATTTTAGGAATAAGGCACACCCACATTGCCAACCATGCCAACACGAAGTAAAGTTTGAGGATGTGGAATGGCAACTTGAATATGTAGGTATCTAAATAAAACAGATACACATTATATAATTAATCACCTAGTATTAGGGTGTTCAAACCACCTATCCGGAGGCCTCGGTCCCTATTAGGTATACTACATAGCAGTAAGATATAGGTGTGTATGTATGTAATTAGAGATGCCCCCTCTAATTGCATAGCTGGACAGTCCAGTTTATCAAATCGTTTCGAAGCGGCACTAAAAAAAGAAAGTTGCCGAAGATCCGGTCGCAAAATGACGCCAAGGCACCAAAGGCCAACAACCCCAGACGAAACCTTAAACTGCAATCATAAGCCCTGTCGCGCGTCTGTCACACGACAATACTTGTTACATGTACTATCCTTTATAGGTATATCTACATGTAACACCGTAACCGGTTAGTAAGGTATCTTTCAATGTATCTGTGCATACATGTAGCCAAAACGAAGAGACTCGTCAGGGGAGTTATTGTTGTGCCGAGAACGCAGTAGCTCACACCCGAACATCTACAACAACTAACGTTAAATACATTTTATACGCAGCATATCCAGATAGCGTCTTTCTCGTCTTTCATCGTCTTTCATCGTCACTAGGGCTTTTAGTAAATAAAGTAAATTTTACCGCCATAAATCCCATATGCCTCAAATGCTCCGACGCTCACGTCTACCAAGCCGAAAACGAAACACCCATACAGAACGGACGGGTTGGTCAAGATGCGATTGTCCGCCGTTACAACATGGAAACAGCTTCCGGGCCTACACAAAGCAGGGACAATCGTTGTGCTATTGGGTATCTTATTTCGTAAGTTGAATATGCCCTCACGATTACCAATCTTCGTGGTAGACGACATGCTGGCAGGAGTGCCTTAACTAACACAAAAGGACTCAGTGACGCTCTTCCATTCCAGCACGATAGATGCTCGCGGACAATGGGAACGCATTGCGCACTCTTCAACCCGGCCTGTGGCAGGTGGTATCCCTCTCCGGGTCATGTTCATAGGCGCTTCTATGACGCTCGGTGAACACTCGACGGGGGATCTGGGTTACCGGAAGCAAATCCGAGATTGGCTCACCTCTCTGGGCAACCCAGTCAACTACGTTGGAGCGGTAATCTTCCCGCCATAGGATAAGCCTTTAGACCCGCCCCTTCAGTGCGCTGACTGTCACTTGCTTCCAGAACCGATTCGGCGACTTCAAAGACAACGACGTGCAGGCATTCGGTGCCCAGCCTATCAAGCCTACACTTGATCGAGCCCGAGAGATCGTGCCGGCAACACAACCCAACCTGATCTTGGTCAACGCTGGATCGAGCGACTGCTTTCAGTTAGACCATTGGGGGCCAGCGTACATCTTGCAGAGCATGCGTGACTTGATTGATTTCCTGTTGGAGGCATCACCACGGACTACCATCATCATGTCGACGATCATAACGAGCCCATGGGAAGGCACAGAGGCCTGCGTCAAGAGCGCCAACGCACAGATCCGCCAGGTTGCGATCGACCTCATGCGCGAGGGTAAACCGATAGCGTTGGCGGAAATGCACTGGGACCAGGGCCTACCAGGTCGTGTCTTGCTCAAGGATATCGGGCCTGACGATATGCATCCCATAGACGAGGGTTACTTCAAGATGGGGGACATATTCATGGAGAAGATCCGCGAAGTCGAGGCGAAGGGCTTTTTGCAGCCTCCGGTGCCAAATGGCATTGCGGATGATGGCGACGCCGAAAGAGACGCCGAAGAAGCACGGGAAAGACAAGGGAAAACGACCGAAGGAGAAGCAAATATCCCAGGAGAGACACGAACCCAAGATCTGAAATCGGGAAGGGCACCCAACAGGCGACGCCAGACTAGGCAATAAACAGTACGAAAAACAGCACATTAGCACAACTTGGGCCCTGATACTGCATGGAGTTATCTGGTTTTTCGTTGTTGCCGCTCTAGAGATGGTTTCGTTGCGAGCGACGCATCTGAGGGAATCTGGGGTTCCAGCATGGCAACGTAGAGATCATTGAGCAAGCTCTTAGACTCTGACTAGAGTTATACCGCAAAGATTGGGACCAACGTTTCCCAAACGGTAGACCGTACTCGGAAAATAAAGAAGGGAAAGGCCGGAGAGCATTGGGCAAAACTAGAGAAGATTAAACATGTAATCTAGAGGCGTAGGTATGTGAATACTCTACCTAAGTATAATCCAAAGCCGTATCATTATCAAAGCCCGAACCTCCAAAGCTCGTGAGATCCCTCGATGGCAGGGAGATAAAATATGTACACGAATACTGAAAAACCATCCGGTTATTCATCCTTGGCCTGCTTCCTTGCTGTGATCCTTGCAAGCGACCTCAGGCTGTGTCTTAGCCGGGCAAGTCTTGGTCGCCTCAGCGTTCTTAAGCCAGTCAATCACAAGCCTTGCTTCAACTTTACTTTTACCGGAACCGAACACGATTTTGGCCCTGGCTGTACGGGCATTACATCTCTGGAAGAGGTTGTCGAAGACATCCTCACAAAACGCCATGAAGTCCTCCGATTTCCACACGTGTTGGTCAAAGGTAGTTTCCATGAACAGCTTGCAGTGCTCGCCATTGCAAAACCCGTCCCGAACGTACGATCGGGCGCTTTCGACCCTATCCTGCTTGAGGTTGGACAGCCACCCGCAAAACCAGGACCTCGCCGCTTGATACGTGGGCGGGTCGCCGATGATGACGCCGCAGGCGACGTCCACGAGCTTTCCATAGAACGACCGGCCCTGGAGGTCTCGGAGCTCGATTGACGCGTCCGTCGTGTCGTTGGCCCAGAACATCCTGCCCTCGGCTACCTCTCTTTTCACCCAGTCGTCGTGCGTCCGGCTATCTCCATATGCATCTCGGAGCACAATGTCTCCCTGGCCCATTGGACTGGCCATGGCCTAAGCACATGTCAGAATCACCGCTTGCTTGATATCATCGTCGTCGTCGTCGTCCCTATCAGCCTTCTCGGGGCTGGACTTACCAATGCGCTGAACACACAGGCGATGGCTATGGCGCAAGGCGGGGCTGCGAACTTCATGTTGGAAACTAGCACTTGATATTCACTTGCGAAAGAGAAGCGGACGTCGTGGGGAGAGAGAGAGAGAAAGAGAGAGGAATTAACGGCGATCCCGACCGGTAAAACCGACTGGGGAGAGGCGGTCTTCTCTTTAAATAGATACCGACTTACACTTCCATGCTTGTGGTCAGTTCACCGAATACTTTATTTAAACCTCCGACTCCATCTATTCCTTCACGGCTATGTGTCATCATCTTCGAAGATCAATGGGACGATCTCGACTCACGGCCCCCCACTCCTGTACTTTTGCAAATGTCTTATTTTGTTTACACTGGTGAAAATCAAAAGGATTTCTACTAACTCGGTATTTCAACGGACTGATTCCTTTTTCCTCTTAAACCATTACCTTCCCACCCACCACCGTAATGACGGCCAAGGGGCCGCAGGGCTAATTATCCTCTCGATCCCGCTACGGCGATCGAATGGATACCAGATCTTCATGAACCGAAAAAGAAACAAATCTGTAAGGATAATAAGGTTTTGAATAAGCGATGCTACTCTGTTCCCCGCCGCATTTTCTTCAACCATCTATTCTACCCTAGATGACGTAAAACTACATTGGCACAATACGATAAAGCCTTTGATCTTTTCAAGTCGAACTCTAAGATCTCTCGGCGCTTTTTACGGAGAGGGTAGATAAGCTGACCTGTGGCTCCAAAAAAGAACTACTGAAACTCCACTGAAAAGGCCTATGGTTGACGTTTACCTAACCGCTGGAAAGTTTAGTTGACTGCTATCTTTAAGTACTAAAGATTATATGCGTTTTATACTTAAATTTTAGTACTTATTAAATATTTGCGATAAACTAGCCTATATTGTTATATTAATTTTTCTAATTTTTTAAAAGTTTTATTTTAATTAATATACCTTATATAATATTTATTTAATTTTTATTTTATAAGAAATAAATATATCTATTATATAACCGAAAATATAATATATATCTAAATTAATAGTAATTATTAATAAAGCTTTATACTGCGTTATTAATAACCCGACTAGTGAGTCTAGTTTTTGAAGGCTTTTTGAGGCATCGGTGAAAATTTAGTGGTCGGCCGACGGGTGTGCACAGTTCAAGTTAAGTGGTTCTTTTTTGGAGCCACAGGTCAGCTTATCTACCCTCTCCTTTTTACGTCCTCGATTTTTTTTTTTTTTTCCACCACCGACGGATCCATCTCGTTAGTAAAAATATTAATCATCTTTTTTTGCACAGAAACGAGATAGAAACAAAAGCCAAGCTTAAGCTGGCTTTTCCCGTCGGCAGTTTCCGTCTCCTCGTAATATGCGAAGAATAGGCGAAGATTTTCTAATTATTCGGAATGATCCGTTTACATATTAACGCTAAAATAAACAATAATTGCTCCGAAGTCTATTAACTAGCGTGTTATATAAATATATATGGTACGGTAACGATTATCAATTCAGACAACATTATAAAATTTTAAGAGTACCATTGTGTCCTTTTCCACTACTAATTAAGAACACTGTCACTCATTTCTAAGCTGAGAAAAAATTCCGTTAGTGTCAAGGAATACTATGTAAAGAATGCTTTAAGCTCTAGTGTCATCCTCCGACTCGTCCTATTAGTCATGGACTTCAAGAGGAATGGCAAGAGACTTGGGACATACGTACATATATCCGTTCGATATTATTCAAAGACTAAAGTTGGTGGCACTAGCTTCGCGAGAATTACGACTAGCAACAGCTATGCCTCAGTACTTATTATGACTATGATCGCCGGTGCTCGCTTGATACCTAATTGCAAATTATAGCGACAAGAACGGACGTCTACCGGAAGAATGGTACTAGAACAATCGGTGTATTTCAGAGAGAAAATGGCTAAGAAAGCTTCTAAGCATATTTACGCTATGAATCAAGTAAACTGTGGGTGACCTCTAAAGTTCCAACTCATTCCGTCGCGTTGTAGTCTTCACTTCTGTCTTACCTAGATGGCCCTAGAAGCTGGAATCGTGAATAGCTTAGAAAGCCTGTCCAAAAATATCATATACGTGCCTATGATGACGGCCGCGAACTAGCTCTCTACAGTAGGATGCATGGGACGTAGAAAGCCTGGACGAGCAACACGGGCGTTCTACTTATAATTACATGGGTATATCACAAGTAAAAGACCAAAAAAAAAAAAAAAAAAAAAAAAAAAAAAAAAAAAAAAAAAAAAAAGGAAAGAAAGAAAAAAGAAAGAAAAAAGAAAAGAAAAAAAAACACATATATACTGTAGCAATCTGAAAAGTGCTTCGCTGCAGAATAAGCAACAGCAACATCCAAGAGCACTCTATTCGAGCAGAGAATGTAAGATAGACTACATCTTCACCAGACTTCCGTGCCTAATATAACGCACGCATCTGGGGTATGAAGTTGCTTTTCGATGTCAACAAAGCCGAAATAGAAGAGACATATGCCACCATTTACAGGGCATATATATGTAACCCAGGAATTACTAACCTATAACTCATACCGGGGTACTCGCCCCGTTGAATCATGCCCCCAAGCCCATCAGCTTGACGAAAGACGAGTGCCTAATTAGATACTACAATGTCTCGCCCCTCCACAAAGCATACTAGATGAACAACGCAGGCCCCTTGGGCTAGACACAGCTACTCGCAAGAGTTCGATTCTCATGTGTATATAACAATACCCATATCGTAAGTACCAACAAGACGGAACAAGACTTATACTCCGAATCCACCGTGGCAAGGGGCAGTGTCTCGCCCAACAATAGGATAGTGGCAGGATCGGGAATCTACTAATAGATATTTATTGGCGTGAATTACCTAAGATAAACCTAGCGTAGTCGTGCAAGAGAATCATCCTTTCGGCACGGGATAATGCCTAACAACGATTCAGTCGATACGACCGCATCACTCCGAGAGCCGGCAAGTGTGTAACAGTGCGAGGTTGAAGCACACATACACACATACACACACATTCATACACACGGCCCTTTTCAAGACACGAGAAAAATACGATTCTATTCCAACACAAGAATAGCAGAGCTCACTCATTAAGCTAGCAATCGGGCTCACGACTCAAATTCAAACCCCTACATATGCCCCTAGGCCCAGGGGGTATAATATATATACATACATATATATATAAAGAACAGAAAAGCAAGTTTCAAAAGGGTGTATGTAGTAGGTAGTGAGTTTGTTGTTGTTATTATTAGTTGTTGTTCGGTTAAAGATCTAAGGAACTGTGCGTGCTAGCTAACTAATAACTAGCGAGGCAATGGGGATGGGTCCAACTAGCTATATATATATATATATATATATATATATATATATATATCATTGAACCTAAAGAGATAACCGAGTTATACAGCCATCGAGTTATCATCTCCCACCCAATCATGTCCCCCCTTCCTTATATATGAAGACGACGCCGGCTCGAGTAATACTACATGAAGTCATGCCTGCCCGTTGACATAAGCTTTTCTCGGTATTACTTGCCATTATTCATCCCAATTCGCAACGCATACGGAGGGGAAGTAGGAAGAAGTCTTGGGGTCCTAGTTAATAAGTATCCAAACAATCGGATAATCCTGCTCCAAGAAAGCCAGGGCCAGAGCTGGAGCTCTCCATTCCCGCTCTCGGAGAGGAACAGACCGACGCGCTACATACACACATACAGAAGGGCAAATCACCAGGCAAGACCAATACAGGTGGGTTTAAGGTATCTTCTACATTTCCCTGAACTCCGCGCGAAGAGGAGAAAGTCAACTGGTGCGAAGCTATGCTACGACAGCAGACTCATCCCTAGCTACTAAATAAACATAGAGCTAATCCCCATCAGTGTACAAAAGAGACAGAATGGGTATTCCATCAATAGCTTTTCCCTCGTGTTGGTCAACGACCGAACCTACCAGTCGTTTCTTCTTTAGATGACACACGCCAAAAAACTTGTCATCTCGTCTCGATCTTGGGAATATTAAAGGCAAGGGCAGCGCCAAGGCGCATGAATGAACATAGTAGAAATCCGGCAAAATTGCTCAAAATATAACGCCGGACGTTGACCTGCGGAGAGTAGGTCGACTGAGGTATACGCAAAGACCATATGCACAAGTATTAAGAAAAGCTCCGCGATTCCGAAAGAAAAGGAGCTTTTTCACGAGAAAATCTCAAAACACGCCGCCACTGACTCCACACATGCAACCGGTTGATCAGGCACGTATTCTAACGGGTACCACCAAGGGCGCTGATTCGGGCCCCGGCCGGCCGGCGGATAAGACTGTCAGCGTGCTTGCCGACAACACCAGGCTCCTGTGAGGTCATTGTCTCATTGTCACTTCGCTCCTCCAAGTCATCCTCATCATCCTCAACGATCTTGGTAGGGATATCGTTGTGGATGGTGTACTGCTGACTAGATCGCTCCGGAGTAGTCATGGTGGATGCAATCGACATCGACGTGCTGCTTCGGTTGGGAATCAAGTCAGGGGTAGGGGGTATACTGGAAGCGCGCCCAGACGGGTGAAGGAGGCTGTCCTCACCAACCTCTGAAGCGGCGGTAGAATTATCATGACCATCGTCACTGGCGACGGTGGACAAGTTGCTTGCCCGACGAGGAGACCTGGATGGTTCGATCTCGGCATCTTGAGCTAGTTGAAGACCCTCGACAGCGGCCTGGCATTGCTCCGCAATATTCCTAATAATGTGAGAAATAGCATCAGTCTTGTCTTTCAGGTGGCGGTCTGCAACATCATTGAAGCTAGCCGCAGAATGGCGTTTGTTCGTTTGAGTGGGATCTTTCAATAGGCGACCTTTAAATCATTTAGGTTAGTCCCGTAACCTCATGTGCACCATTTGGTGTGGGTTTACTTACCATCCGTGCGGTCTTCGGAGTCCTCATCATAACCCTCACCGATCTCACTAGCCAAGTCATCGCGGGTTGTTAGAGACTGAACCAGGTGCTCCATATGGTGGGACTGTCCACCGATTAGGCTGCGTAGATGCAAAACAACGCGGCGCGCCTCATCGCGTTGTCGAATAATTGTGACGTTCGTATGCTGGAGGGCAGCTAATTCCTTCTTGTTTCGCTTCCGCTCGCGTTCTAGTTCTTCGGCAATCTCCTGTTGAAGGACAAGGGCTTCAAGAGCATCGTCACGTTGCTTCTCAGTACCGGTAAGGCGAACAGAAAGGCGTGCATTGTCATCCTTCTGTTGATCGATGAGACCGGCGAGCCGTCGGTTCTCCCGTTTGTGAGTTTCAATCTTGACTTTAAGATCCTGAGTTTCTTTAGTAAGCGTCTCAGCGAATGCCTGGAATTTGAGGAATTGCTGTTTCCAGCTCTCAAGCTCTTCGACAAGATAGTTGTTGCGTTTCGCAACTTTATTGAGCTCCGTCTCCATACGGCCTTTTAGGTTTATGAAATCTTGCCATGCTTCCAGGGCATCGCGCGAGTACTGGTTACGTTCTCTGACGATCTCATTCAAGTGTCTCATCGAAACCTTCGTCATCAAAGGTTTCTTGACTGCGCCGCCAAAGACCGCCTTCAAGCCGGTGTTACGGCCCTTTACCAACTGTTAGCTCAGGTCTAAATCCGCTTTCATCAATTGAGGGGAATTAAGCCACATACCATCTTTTCGCAGACATGGTCCATGACAGCCATAACAGCATCCTGATTCCACCATTCGGGATCCTGGATGGATTCCACCTCCCCACGCATGACTATGATTTGACCGGCAGGCACAAGCTTGCCGCCACCATATGCCGATCGCAAGTACTGTGGAACACCCGACGGCGTGACGTCGCCGTTAAGAGCCTGGGTGAGGCGGGCCACGAACTTGTTTCGTTGGCCTGCGTTAAGTGCAGTAGGCGGGCTCGAGGTGAGCACAAAGTTCCTGTCGAGGTCGACCACCAGGGCATCGTTTGGTGCTGTAAACAGAGATCTGCACTCAGCCGTGATACCAAGAATATACGGACCAGGCTCCTCGACCAACTCCTTAGCATGGCGAGCGTGAACAACCGGTACATACAAACCGCTCCACTCATATACTCGAACACAGAATCTGACCGTCTCGGCAGCCATGGTTAGCATGGCAGGGTAGTGGCTGACAAAGATAATACGCCGGGTGGGCGACACGGCAGCTTCGATGACGCCAACGATATTAGGGATCGAGAGACACGTCCACAAAGGCCACATGGCGAAGTTTTGGAAGCCTGTGGGAGACGAAGGGAACTGGTAGCAAAGAGCGTAATCTTTCATGTCGATCCTGACTAAATCATTCAATCGTGGAGCCGGGAAACTCAAAATTCGCGAGACCTCCTCGGCGTGAAAAAGATTTGTTGCCTTGTTCCAATGAATCCACATCCCTCGGAGGTAGTCGCCAAGCAGGTTGTAAAGGGGGTATCGAGAAAGGAAAGATAAACAGTAAGGAATCCAGTAAGTTTCGTCAGGGTTGTCATAGTAGTCGGGCTCCGTCCGCTTTCGCAAATCTCGAATCGTTTCAGCTCTCTTTTCGTCCGCGCGCGACCAAACACGAAGACAAATTCCATAGAGGGTGTGCGATGAGTCTTGCTGCAGGACGAAAGCATGATGAACGCAGTGAGGTTGGCTGCGGCCGGTACAGATTTCGACATCATGAGGGAAGCAAGCCTACGACGTGTCAGTACTATTCAGCCGGCGGACTCAGCTATCAGTTATTATCAAACCTACCCTCATGGCAGCATGCAATGCTCGGGCAATCTCATTGTCCTGCTCGAGGCGTGGACTGCTTCCAAGAATCTCAGGCAGCCAGAATTGGCCAACAGCGCCCTTCATGTGGCCGATCTTCCCCTGAGCTGTGGCTGGAGCCTTGACCCATTGCGATGGCTCTCTACCGACACCACAGACCATGTAGGCGTGGGTGAGTGTCTTCGGGGTCTTCTGCTGAGGCTTCGAGTTCAACGTCGAGGGGATCGGCTGGGTGATTCGTGAGTGGAGTGACGAAGTCCTACTCGGAATGATCAAGTTGTTGTCACCCTGGTCGCGGGTGCTCGGTCGAGCATCACGATCGCTGGTGCGAGGGCGGGTGAAGGAAGAGTGGGTGTTAAGTGAGGGCGCCATTTTCATCAAGTAGTTATTTCCCAAATGCTGTTATTAGTAGCTTGAAGAGTCAACAGGTGCTGCAAGCACGATGCCGAATTGAAGGAGCGGACCGAATCGATGAGCGAAGACCTGTTGATTCGAATTTGCCGCCATCCAATGTCTCCCAGAAAGCTGTTCCGGACCAGGAAGAGAGGGAAGGTCTGGCAACAAACTATCAAGCCTGCTTCGGAGAAGCAGTCGTTAGCTTGGTGCTTTGGGAGTCAGAACCAGGCTTCCTGCAACTGCTTCAAGTGGGGAGAGAGGGGGGAAGAAAAATAGATGAGAAGGGGGGACGAGATGGCGTTTGAGGAGAGAGGGAGAAAAAAGGAACGACCGGGTTGTGAAGCAGGAGGAGGACCTAGCGCGATAGAAGAAAGGATGCGGCGAGGGAAGTAGGGAAGGGACCAGGGGAGATGTTGCCCGAATGTAGCTCCAACGACGCAAGCACCAGGGACCGTCCTAAGAGCAATGAACTTACAGTATGTACCTCTCTAGGACCTCTTTAGCAAGGTACATTCATACACAGTGAATAGTGTGATACCGACATGACTTGGTTACTTGCGCTACCAAAACAAGCAAAGGTCCATCAAAGACTGGGAAATCAGATACTCTATTCTGTCTTTACATATACATAAAGATGGGCTTATTAGGGGTTCTAGCACTTATACTAGAGTACATACACACACAAAAGGATTCGGATGAAAAGGGTCTAGGTACTGAATACGTACCATATGTACAATGCAGGCGAAGGAGATGCTGATACGATCGTGCAAGAGACCAACTGTATGGGGGAGTGGTGAAGGGCTTCCATGACCAATCGGTAGTAGCACAATTCAAGTGCAATCTCGCAAGGGCTAGAGCTTCCCCCTAGCTGCCTGGCATATTGATTTTCAACTGCAGGGGCCCCCCTGTAGCTTCAAATTTTGGACAGGGCCACTGCATTCTCCATCACAACCAATCAAACTGCTAGATGATAACCTCAGGTGGGATAGAGTAGGATAGTGAAGTTTTAGCTACCTCAAAAGGGGTGATTACTAGCAGAAGAAAGCATCATGTCGTGCACTGGAAGCTACTTGTCTGCAGAGCACACGATGCGCATATATTCGAGAATAGATCGAAAGCTACATTTATATGTACCACTAAGATGGAGAATGAGGAGAAGACTTCACGACGAAATAGAATTCTGATTTCTGCTGTAGCTATCAGTAGAAGGATTTGGAGTACGGATTAGTGAACTTACCTACAGTTATACTGAATGGAGAGGCAAGGTACATATTAGGATGTGCAACCCGTATCCCCAACTGGTATTCAAACATGTACTGGATATCAGTAGCGCTCAGCACGGTCCCCTGGGGTACATGGACACAGTGTTTGGCTTGGTACCATTTACAGTACGAAATGTCTCCATCAACTGCCCGAGCTATCCACCGATGCCGCCATGCCGACCTAGTGTACACTACACTAGAATTGAATTCTCACGATCTTGTTGTCCATTCTTCGATGGTGCCATTATTTTATGGTCAAGGAGTGGGGGGTTATAATGACGTACATAGTAGATACGGGAACACGCCAATTAGAATCTACAATATGTAGCAAAGTACTGGGAATTTTGCGATCATTTATTCTGAAGAAACGGGAGCAAATAGAGCTTGTATGTCTCGATGCACACGAAATTCATACCTGATGGTTATGCCGGCTTATGTACTCTGGCTGGTATGTCTATGTGTATGTCTTAGACGAGTGAGAAATCTTATAGGTTGTCGGCGAATCCCATTGGCCATACGGAATACAGAACATACATGCCGTATACGTCGTACATATGGATGGCTATTTGTTATAGTAGATAACCTACATCATCAGCACGACGCGTGGCGTGTGACTGCTCATAGGTTTGACTCTACATTTACATAGTATATACAGGCATCCCGTCAGCCAGCCCATCTGAAATCATCTTAGTTTTTCGTATCCGCGTGGTCACGGATGAATGGCTGCTTGAAGCGAGAATTGTTACCTGTCAACCCGGGAACGTCGCACCGAAAAAGGGGCTCGGGGCTCCGTGCTCTAGAGTGCATGAGGACTAAGATCAGTTCCAATGTCGATGTCTTTAAAAAGTCCCTAGATAATAACTGCAACTTATTTTTGACATACATATATAATATCTACTTAATACTACGAGTACTAGATGAGACCCGTATGAGTTAATGATTAATCTAGGTGGTATTAATGCGCCAAACAATGGAATCTACACATATGTTCGTACTACATGTACCTATCGATTTACCAACTCACAGTATGCAGGTGTTCCTCTCCTACCTGCTCCGCTATGACCCGTCGCTATGGTTCGTTCTTTCGGGGCTTTTGTAGACGCTAGGTAGTATTCAGGTACTTGGCTGATGAGGGACACAGCTGTCAGTACTTAATTCTTGTCCAAATCAAGACAGATCACCACACTAATAAAGATTCAACAGGCTATATCCTTCCAATTTCACTTCAAAAGGTGCCGTACTATCCTGTTATGTAGTATATTAGGGACGGGGACGTCTGACACCATCGATTTCAACCAACGATTTCCACCAACACAAAGTTATATGTATCGCTGCAGGTACTTCGATTTAGTAGATTTCGAATCAGCCATCGCTTCCAGCGGACCAGCAGATCAACGGACCCATCGACACCTGCAGACGCAGACGCAGACGCACACCGGGAAGCACAACCTGCCTAAGCACATCCATCCAATCTACCTATGGATGTGCCTGGGTAGAGGTTCATACATACTGCAAGGTGCATTCAAGCCGTCTGCCCGTTAAGCCATGGAATCTATAGATAATCCGGATTTTTTGAAACTCAAGGACTGCCGATTATACGCAGTATGTGCGTACATACTGTACGTACCGACACGACGGAGTAGCAACGCATCACGTACGCACGGAGAATCAATGTTTCGAAATGGTGATATCAGAGCTTATATCTATATTATAGGCCTAGGTATTTCATTCGCAGCCAATCGGTTCAGCTGCGACATCAAGTTCTGATCGTCACTCTCAGCAAAATTGTGGCACGGCTAACTCCCGATCACCTCCCGTCCATACTACCTCTATAGTATCCATACTACCTCTATAGTATGTATGTACATACATAGGTATTACCACGGCTGCAAGATTAGGTACAGTAAACATCGAACAACCGAACAACCCGGGTTTGAGGGGCTTCTTAATGCGTCCGTTATTAAAACGCTCTCCCTGGTTTTGCAACGCCGATTCTGTTTGACTACCTATAGTAGCCTTCCGCATTTTCTCTGCTGCAGCGGCTCGAATTACACGGAAAACAAACAGGCGCTTGCTGTCCTACCGCTACGTACTATTCTACGCCTAATACACGACAAAGAAGAGAGAGGTAGGTAGTATGTACGATTGACAAGACAGGTCACTTTCTAACCATCGCTACATTCTACCACCGACCATCGACCACGAAATTACATAAATATGCGCAAAACAGGGCTACGGCGTAGTCCAGAACCGTCTTCTTTCTTGCTGTTCTTAGCCACCCCCACCCATCACCCTCCCTTACTTACAATATGTATGTGTGTATGTATGTATCGAGAAGACCGTCGCATAACGTTCAATCCGTCGATCCCGCGCGTTTCAATCTATTCTCGCCTAACCCCCACGCAACAGAATCATAAAGGAAATGTAATAGAATAAATGGTATCTGAGACTCCTTTCTCCTCATCCACAGAGTCCGAAATACCCACGTGCATCTTGGGCATCATCACATCATCTTAGGTGTTCTTCATTGTTCTACGCCAAGTTCATCTACAAGTTAGCAAGGTTCGGCTTGTTACCTTCTGTGCGTACCTGCGTTAATCACGCAAACACCCCGGTCCGTTCTGGCCGCTAAGTTCATCAGCCAGCAGGCTAGTGGCTAGTACATGCAGTATTTGTAAGCCCGGTGCCTGCCCAGCCTGCCAGCCTGCCAGGATCTCGTTCTTACCCCTGACCTAGCCCATTTCGAGATGTTGCGTTCGCCTACCAGTACGGATCCGTACATAATTAGGTCGAGCGCCGAGGGCTTAGCTGCTCCACTCTTCCATGTGACGATGACGGGCGAACGTCTTATCAACTTCCAATGTATCTCGCATATGTCGGACGATCTACACGTCCACTACGAATGCTCCATACTACGTACACAGGTACCCTACTACATGAGGCACATGGCTAAACACCAACGCAAACTAGATAGACGATCGTCACTCGAGGCACATTACTTTGAAATAGCCTCATCAACCAGAGAGTAATCTCTCACTTAACGCCCGGCCGTACGCGCTCTGCACCCGTGCTGCAGACAGCTCATTAGAGCAGGTAGGTGAGTTATTATACAATATGCGAGCGAGCAAACTTCACCCCTGTCCTCCCGCCAAGTGCCTCGCTTCATCTCTCCTTCTCACAAAATATTAATCACCTATCACCCTTCTTCAATGTGTCAATTTCGCTGCCGGTAAGTACATCCCTGTCAGACACGATGCTTCTTCCACAGGCCGATGCCGTCACAGTTTAAGGTGTTGAGGGATAACTCAACATGGGCAGCCTTCCCCCCTGCCTCGCCGAGAGCGAATTACGCATCACGACTCTCGAAGAGGCCACTAATATGCTATAAGTATGTCCCAACTATTCCCACGACGACTTGACGAGGCTTTGGATCTTTAGGCTTTGTCTATATGTGCTCCTGCAAACCAGCGACAGTCGACTTGTCAAGGATTTCAACATAGGTACTACGCATATGTGCAACCCTTTTTCTACAGCTTGGCATTTGGCCTCGGCGTGTAATGTGTCCATGAATCAACCAGCCTGGCCCTGGTATTGCGACGACGGTAAGTCGAAAAGTTCAACATGGTAATCGATCGGTTGCATGCATGCAGCTATCAAAGTTAAAATCTGATCTTGTTCCATAAGGGATGCCTGTTGTTCGTCAGTCCTGTTTGATATGGTTTGCAGATAGCCCCGAATCTTGCTCATCTCCTCTTTAGGACGAAGCACGTCAGAATTCCTCTATCTCTGCTAGTAAGTCAAGAGAGACATCTCTTAATTCGGGGACTTTCTCTGGAATAGGGGCGAATTACTTTAGATGTTATTAGGGATTTTCTAAGTTCATATTTGGTAGGTGGCAGAGATGATGCGCCAGCAAGCCTCCCCCTATTTTTGTGCTCGTCAATGTCTGGTCTCAATTTCATATCGCGTCAAAGTTATTTCAACCATGGCCTCCTAGATAACATATTTAGACTCTACACAGTCTAATGGGTGTTCATCCTAATCTTTGACGTTTTAAACCCAAGATGGGAAGCATGAGCAAGAGGAAGTGACACATTACAGGATGTAGATATATTAATACTAACATACCTCAAATCTCAATATCACATGCGTTTAGTTTTTTTTTTTTTTTTTTTTTTTTTTTTTTTTTTTTTTTTTTTTTTTTTTTTTTTTTCATCAATGGAGTCTTATCACCAATCTCATCAAAACATTCTAAACAATTACATATTATCCGTCATTATCATAATTAACGAGGCGCACATCTCATATGCGCTTATTCCAGCTAGCAAACTGATGCGAAGTCCATAGACAAATAGTTCTACTCTCGCCTAACGGGTGCAATAAAAGGGAAACCAATCTCATGAAGCAACCGTGGTTCCACTCATAGGTATATCGGATTCCACAATGCAACTACAACATACCAGCAAGCATGACTTAACTATATCAAACTGTCAACGCACTCCTCGAGCATCTTGTTTCTCTGCAATCTATAGATGGGCCTACTGCCTACCGTCGCATGGAGCACATGCTTCGGTTGCAACGATACCTCTGTCGGTGTCTGGAGATTCCGAATCCAATCTTATGCACTGCCTAGAGACAGCTAATATCCCCTCGAGAAGCTGGGTGCGGACCTCGGCGTTAGCTACTTCTCATACACCCAAACACCATGGCCTAGTTGCCCCTGGATAGCATCAAGTGGTACATAGAACTAGTAATGAATCATAATAACAGCTCGCGTTCGGGACCAGGTTTTTCAAGATGTGGTAGCGTCACAGGAGACGACGACAGCTCCTGCTGGGGAATACGTATCTTGCTCCCTTTGCTTCGCTATCCGACTTGTTGGGAACAAGTACGGCTTGAGGTCGCAGAAAGGATTATGCCTTCAAGTCGTAGGTACAAAAAAGGTGCTATTAGGAAGCTCAATTGCGATGCTCTCTTATGTATTCTAAGATCTTGCTCAACATCTCCCTTGAATCTAAGTTCGAGAGATCTTTATAGGGGAGACGATATTCTAGTAAATAACTGTGCTATAGCACTCCGACCCTGGCCGATTTTACCTCGCGTGCGTTGCGTCGCACACTCTGCGGTGCCACCGTGCCTCTTGTCGGGGGCCCGAACCACGATACTCCTATATAAGCACTCGCCGGGGCGAAGGGTGAGATAGGCTATCACGCTCCACCGCGATCCTCGCGTCTTTGGCGATGACGTAGAAGCCATTCGACTAGAATGTTGGGACAATATCAATCCGGGACAGTGGGAATTTCCGGGTTTTGGTGGAGGCAGCAGAGCATGCTTAAGGCGTTAGAAGAGCCTAGTGGAAGCATAGGTAGTATGTAGTTCCCCGGATGGCAATGCATTTCGAGAAGCTGGAAAGGGGAGCTGGCAGCGAGTGGAAAGGCGAGATTATGTTGACTTGTAAAGTTCACGGATGTAATAGTGCCCTTCGTGGGATTAAAACGAGATTTCCCAGGGTAGAATCACGGATGCTAATTATCAATCATGATATTTTCCGAGGTAGTGATGTCGAGCTATACAGCTCAATACCATATCAACTAGCACAGTGTTCCATAGCAGTGTGAGACCGGCTGTTCTAGATCTACTTATGAATTCCGAAAGTCTAAGTTGCCAGGCATTTGTGCTCAAGGCACTTGAAGAAATCACGAGTCAAATTGTGTCACCGCGAAACTTGAAGGCGGCAAGCTTTTGCTGTCTAGCTCCTTTGAACTCTGATTTGAGGGATGCTTGCTACGCCTTGGGTTACGTTAATAATAAGCCCAACGGATGACTGAACAAGTATTATTCCAAACATTGATCCTTTTACGCACCCTTCAGAAATTTGGGTCCTATACCTAAGGTCATCTTCGGGTACCCAACGATGAGATTCTAGCGAGTTAACTGAAACCTAGCCTTGCCAACTCCTAACTATGAAAGACGATGCTTTTTCCCTAGTTGTCCTCGTACTATATGGCATGTGAAAAGAGAATAATATCAACGGAAGATCCTCGTAGCCCTCTTGCCTAGCACGACCCTTAGACTTCTTGAAGTCTCCTTGAATGCCTATGTCTTAATCATCACTAGGTGTATCAACCTACCTCCCGTGTAATATGCTCACATGATAGCCCCATCGACACAATGTTGCCAATCACCATCAAACCCAGCCCATCCGCCCTCCGGCGCTTCGCTCAGCTGCAGGCCGTGCACGACCAAGTCATACGCGCCGGCCTGGGGCGTCTTCCCCTGACAGACGTTACCGCCCATCGCCACGTTCAGCAGGATGCACCAATCCTCAATGGGTCTCGTTCCCGCCGGCATCAGGTTGCGCATGACCGGGCGCCCGTCCACATACCACATCAGCCTCCCCCCGCCGTTGGACTTGCCGTCGGCACGCGTGCCCGTGCCGCCGCACCGCCAGGCGAAGTCGAAGCGGACGGGCCGGAACGGCATATCGGGGATGTGGGTGTTGCGGACGCGGTGCTTGGGGGCGTCCTCGGGCGTGTAGAAGCCCCAGTGGAGGCACGAGTGGTTGACGGCGTCGGCGTTCCAGGACTCGGCGACGTCGACCTCGCCGTCGTGGGGCCACGTGAACGGCTCGCGCGGCAGCAGCCAGAAGGCGGGCCAGATGCCCGCGGCGCACGGCAGCGTCAGGTGGGCCGTCAGGCAGCCGTCGGTGCGCCCCAGCGTGCGTCGGCTCACGAGCCGCGCCGACGTCCACCGTGCCTCCGGGTCCGGGTCCTGCGGCGCCGCGATCGCCCGGATCACCAGCTTCCCGTCCGCCGTATGGAAGCTGTTCGCGCCCGCCGCCGTGTAGTTCTCTAGCTCGTTGTTGCCCCAGCCCCACGGGTGGCCGTGGCCGAGCTTGTGCTCGAACTCTTGCCCTACCGGTACGCCGGCGCTGAAGTTGGCGCGCCAGTAGACTTGCGGCCCTTGAGGTTCAGTAGCGGTGTGGACAGGGCGGGAGTGTGAGGGTATAGGGGGTGGAGCAGCAGCCGGGCGGGTACTATAGTTTGGCTGGGGAGGCTGCTGCTGGCCAGGGTAGTAGTATTGTGATGGCTGGCCAGGATAGCCCTGATGAGAGGGAGGGGGGTAAGCTGGTTGCGGTGTGTTTTGGCCGAAAGGAAGGATATTGTGCTTTCTGTTAAACTCCTCGGCCTTGTTCTTTAGTTGGTTAAAGTGGTTCTGAAAAGACATATTTGCAAAATTACAAAACGAACTGATTAAAAAGAGACAGACTCTAAATACTAACTAGGAAGAGGCTAGAATTGGCAACGCTGCTGGCATAGTAAAGGTAAGTATGTAAGGTTATATGTTGGCTCGCTGACGTCGTGATTCGTGGCTAACACATATTATGCCGAGGTGGAGGTGGAAACTTTTAGCGAGTCCGCCAATGGCCAGCCACGCCAATAGTTCTATTCAGCACTAGCTGAGCACTTGCTATAAAGCCACTTGGAACATTATACGAAATGCCCATTAACTTCAAGGATAAGACCAAAGTTGGGAAAGGTTTGAACTTGGCGTCCAATCACCTTTTCTAACTTTATGTGTTGAAAATCAGACAAAATCAAAATATAAAATTGAAACAGAAGCCTCAGTATCCTGTGAAATAGACAGTGGCCAGATATGAATACTTTTTACCTGAGTCTTATTAAACCACCCCCGTTCCTAATCCTAATAATAGAATTGAGCAAACACCACACTTGTCAGCGATGTGAATCTATATCGGATAAGTCACAATACGCTTTCGGGTTTCCTCAACCTACGGGTCACCGATATGTCATACGCACACGGGAAGTTTGTCTGCTACCCATCTCTTCGTTTGTGCACATAGGACCTACCATGAAGTAAGTACCTAATGAGATAAAGGAGCTTCGGGTTCAGGTCATAAGTGATTGCTAGGCTCACTATCTTATAGAGATCAACGAGATATCCATTAACCAGGTATAGCATGAGCCCCTCGAACATAGTTAAGCATTTTTCAAAGTATATGGCCATAAATAAGATCTGAAGATTCTTACCTATACACAGCCTGAATTTGGGTTTAGCTGAATAAGGTTATCACTGAAGCTGATTGAACCCCATTGCATCGAATATAACACCAAACACTATTAGCACTTAAATCAGTACAAAAGATTGCTAGTCTAACTCGACATGAATATCCCTCCTTACCTTTGTCACTTGCTCGGTAGTTTATAATGCCATTGATACTCGAAATGACGTATCTATGTGGCTCTTGAGTCTTAGCTAACACGTAAGCTGTCGTTATTCCCGCCTATAAGCGAGATAACAGTGAACTATAATGAATATTACCAATAATGTCTTTGTTTTCAACGAGCCTACGGAGACTAGGAGGTATTAACCTTGGGATCTCTTCCGCTATCATTATCGAATCTTGGGGGATATCAGGGCGCGGCTTAGGCTTTAGCTTTGGGCCTGGTATTTAATAACATAATCAAGACCTACTAAACCGGCATCGCACACAGCAATAAGTTGGCGGTGGCCTATCTAATGCATGCGACAACTAGGTAGGGCTAGAGGGGGGGGAAAAAAAAGCCTTAACGATAAAAGGAATGCTGTGGCAGAAATGACCACAGAAGCTTCCAATGTTTAGTAATCAACTGTTTTCGAGTTATTTGGTTAGGTTTTGGACACGATTCTGTGAGCCGGTCCAGCAAGTATCACCAGTCCCGTGTCCAACCGCCCGCAACGTAATACCAAGACATTTCATTTTCCCTAGATATGTATACATTGTTCACATTAGTCATCCATAGCCTCTTGTCTCCTCTCTTGCCCGCCCTCCCAACCATTTGTATTCGAATCAGACCACAGATCGCCGCAGGCCTCTAGACGACATTCCCCTTGACCTGCTTGAACTCCTTGACCTTGATGTCCCTCCAGACGGCGATGCAGACGAGGCCGAGGCCGGAGATGGCGGTGGCGGCGACGAACATCCACTTCTGGGCCTCGCCGTAGGCGGCGACGATGGCGTCGCGGGCGGGGGAGCCGACGGGGTAGGAGAGCTGGGCGGGGAGGCTCTCGTAGACGTCCTCGAAGCTGGCCTGGGCGTCGGGGGGCAGGAGCTCGCGCAGCTTCTCGGGGTAGACGGCGGTCCAGATGGCGGAGGCGACGGTGGAGCCGATGGCGCCGCCGACGCTGCTGAACATGCCCTCGACGGCCAGCACGACCGCCACGTGCTGGTGCGCCGCCGCCGCCATCACCGCCAGCTGCTCGCCGATCACGCACGCGCCGCCCGCGAACGCGTAGAAGATCTCGCACATGATGATGAACCCGACGTTGGTTCCGGGCTCCCGGAAGTGGATCAGCAGCCCGATGGCCAGGATCGTCAGCGGCATGCCGAAGTACAGCGTGATCCACTTGAAGCGCCCGGTCCAGCGGATCAGGATGCCCACGATGATGGCGGAGACGCACGAGCCCATGCTGTAGATGTTGCTGATGTAGCCGGTCTGGGTCAGGTTCAGGTTCATGACCACCTGGAGGAAGGACGAGAAGTAGGCGTTCCAGATGTAATACTCGACGAATAATATGGCGGCGAGAATGCACGCCCCGAGAATGGTTCGGTCCGTGAGGAGTTCCCAGGGTATGAACTGGATCGGAGCGAAGTACTTCTCCCAGACTACGGCTGCGATGAGGAGGAGACCGCCAAAGATAATCATGCAGATGGTCAGGGGGTCCCTCCAGCCGTAGTACTGGTAGGAGTAGATGTTGAATGGAAGCAGGAAGAGGGCAAAGCCGCCGCAGAGCAGAACGAGACAGACGACATCGAACTGCCAGAAGTAGTATTTGATCGACTCAAGTAGCGATCGACCGCTCTTTTCCTGAATGACGAGCCCGGCCTTCCTTGCCTTTGAATAGTTCCAGGTGAACAGGAAGAACAAAGGGAGGCACACGACGGGAGTAACGATAGTGAAGATACCGAAACCCCATCGCCAGCCAATCATGGAACCGTATATCAGATTCTGGGCTAAGGGACCGGTAATCCACACGGTAGCGATGTAGGGCGATGTGATAAAGGCCAACATCAGGGCCCGGTTCTTCAGCGACGAGGTATCGGCAATGAAAACCGACAAGCTGTAGCTGATACCATTGTATCTAAAAAACATGGCGGACTAAGTCAGTGCTCACACATCTCAGCAGCGTGGACATGGTGAAGAACACCTTCCACTCACCCGACCCAATAGAAGACCTGCGCGGCCGCGTATGTTTCGACGTTCTCGCACGCTGCCATCATGACGAGCCCCAGGGTTAACAGGAGGACGACGATAAGGAAGCCTTGCGGGCGGCCCCAGACGTCAAGGATCTTGGCGAGGGGCAGTTTGGAAATGCCTCCGATAATCTGGGACATGACGCCCGTGGTCGCGGTCAGCGAGTGCTGATAGAAGGTGCTGGTGACATAGGGAGTCAAGAGCGAACCCATGCCTTGCTGCATGGAGTCGATAAAGTAGATGATCCAGATGCTTTGAGACGGTTAGTTGAGAAGAGAATAATAGGTAGAAGCAGCTGAATCGCTCGAGCCGACGCACATGATATAGGCCGCGATGAGGTGCGATCTCGTCCATACTTTGGTCGTCGCCTCGATTTTCTGCACACCGGCCTGGGCATTGGGATCGATCGCGTCGTCAGTGTCGACATCGCTGTTCGGAGCCTGGTGGCTGACGACACCACTCTCCTTATCCGCACCCTGGGCCGTTTTCTCAGACACCTCGACCTTGCCAGAAACGGCGAACGGGTTAATCCTCATTGTGGCAGACAGACTAGAGTGGCCGTCGAGGGAATGGCTATTCAAGGCCCGAGGTTGCGATATGATGTTCCTGATGGATAGGCCAAGCAAGAAACAGACTGGTAGAAGGGGTGGGTATTTGAGTAAATGCGATGGCACCCTGCGAACCGAACGCCATGGTACCTACGTGCGTATATGTAGTACGAATCTGACTCTCGGGCCTAGCCATGAGTCCACTTAGCTGGCTAGCTTTCGGTGGGGTTGGCGGTGGAGGTAACTAAGCTGCATGTAGGAGACAAGGGTGGTTCGAAAGGGTGTCGAGAACATATCATGCCAGTAATAAGTATCAAGTAGTTAGCCATTGCTAGAGGCGCTGGCTCGGATGTCGAACGATTAGGTGATTGTCTGAAGCCAACATCCCACGCCTAGACCTATGATAATGAAATATTTTCTCTACTTCCCACCAGCGCGTTGGCATAGAACACGGGATTGTACCACAACACGGGATTTTGAGCAGTGTGGTGGTGGTAGTGGCGGCGGTGGCATAGATGGTGAGCTGTTACATGCGTACGAGATGAATCAAGGCCAGCACCGAAGAGGAAGGCCGCTCGGCCATTCCACGCAAGCTACCTACTACGTTGTATATGCGGGAGGTAACTCAAATGATCCAGCTGCCCGGCGAAGAGCGGATCTTAGATGAAAATTTTGATCTGATTGATAAGATAATTCTGGGTTATCAGATTGATTACCTACATAGTACATAACCGTTACATAGTGTACTATGACGATCAGCGCAATCTCGTAAGTTTGTTCCGATGGGCTAACTCCCTTGCATGCGTGGTAGGTAGTATGTACCTCGTACTATTATAGTAGTCTGTAGTCTGTAGTCTAGGTGGTTAGTGGAGGTTTGAGGCCTCATATGTACCTAATTAGTCGATTTGCGCGAATTTTATGTAGATGACCAGGTACCTAAGACTTATTTTGTCGGTCTGGCCTAGGTCGAGATAGAACACAATTTTAAATAGTCTAGGTTCGGTTGTGGCTTTACACGTGCAACACATGTAGGACTAATGGTCGGAATTAGAATAATGATCTTGACGCTCTATGTAGAGCAATGATTGACGACTGACAATAGGTGGTCAGCGTCATTTCATTGCAGCTGAGAGGCCAGAGCGGGCGCAGGATATGTAGCGCACTGCAGTAGTCTGAAGCTTAACGCTTCTTGTCACTTCTTGACAAGAACCGAGTCCCTGAACAAGATACTACATACGTGAGCATTTTGGAACTTGCTTGGCTGCTTGGTCGCTTGGGGTTTCATGGCAGCCTACTTTATATAAGTAGCCTTGCAAGCTGTGAGCTCTTGAGGCTCAACCTGTACTGTGGTATATACTATGTAAGTACACAATATACAATATACAGTAGTGTATATGTATATATGTAAATTGATTCAATTGATCGATTCCTAGTTCAGCGGGACCAAGACAATAAACCGAGAAGACTCAGACTGGCTGACGCCACGGAGCGGTCTCGGAGCATCTGCCAGAGATCGTATATGAAGCCGTTTACCTTTCGTTTCGAAGAAAATTCATCACGCCACTAGGCGTCGTCTTCTCCGTGGTGATTAGCAGATTACCTGGGGGACCGCGGTTGAAGATTGCCCAGTGGGCAGTTACTCGCAGTAGGGAGCGCAGTAGCGTGGACTGTATTCCCCACCCTCGCTGACCCAAGCTGCCAAGTTTGTAAGGTATACCGCGTAGTATTACCTTGAAGGCTTAGGTATGTGGTGGTTGTGGGTTGCGTGTTGGTTGCTATATAAAAGAAAAGACAAAAGAACGCGAGAAGCGGATTGATAGGATTGTGAGATGGTAATCTCTGCTAATATTCGTTCCGTGCTTAGTCACACTCTAGCCCCATACCACCCAGCCACAGCCGCACAGGCAGACAGGTGACAGCAGATGAACTAATAGAGCGAATACCAATAGCGCTGTTAGGAATCGAACCTAACTGCCTGGACTTGACAATCCAATCGTGGTGTACGTACCAATTAGTCGCTAGTCACGTGATAAGGTCGGGCCTCGGCCTAGCATTTTTTCTACTGGGAAAGATTCGACTATCTGACGACATCCATCCACATCAACGAACAACACCGCAGCCCGTTGTCACCATGTCGGCATCACAGAAGCCTATTCGCCTACCGCCGTTGAAGACCCTGCGGGTCCGCAACCCGAAAGGCAAAAGCGAGCGTCCGTGCATGGCCCTCATGTCCTCCTTGCTAGGTAGGTTTCACCCGTTCCGATTAGATATCCAGGCCGGCGATCGCCTGGAGATGGGGAGCTGCAATTTGTATACTGAGACTAACATGCCGCTTCTTTTACGCACAGCATGCTGGGCTTCGGCGGGGTACAGCACCTCCGGATGCACGCAGGTCGAGCAGGCCCTGCGGCAGTGTATGGACACTCCGCCGCCGTCGGCCCAGCGGCACAACGAGATCAACTACCACCTGGCGCGGTTCAAGACTAGGCTCACGTATCAGGAGAAGAAGAAGAGATGATGTTGATGATGATAGCCCCGCTCGTAAAGGGAGAAGAAAAAAGAGAAGATGTCGGCCTGGGTCCCCGGACAACGAACGGTAGCGGCCTCCGTTAATACGAATCACGTAGACGCGATGCGATGCGATGGACCGGCCAGACGTCATAAGAACATTCGACATAGGCTATATACACCCTCCACACACTTATTGTACCATATGACGCAAAAACCAGGCTGGCGGTAGTCCTGTGGATAGATACAGTGAAGGCATAAGCTGGCGTTACGGTTTGAGCTTGATGCGAGGCGCGAGACCAATCCTTTATTTGCATGGCCCATGGCGGCCGGTCCTGCGACCATCTGTATTGAAATATGTACATTGCAATCCGGGACTGTTGTCTTAAGAATAAGAAACACTTCCAACAATGCGAAAATACGTATGCTTCGTCCGAATCGCAGCAATTTGTATATACATCGGTAATCCTTTTTCTATATTTATACACACTAATGTCAAGGATCCAACCACGTCTACCTAAAATCGTCTTTACAATGACCCTCTTCCCCCCCGTTTTCTCCGCATCCGGTCCTAGGGCGTAGAGCGAAGCAGCCCTAGCACAGACAAGGCAGATGCAGGCTCTGGAAATTGCTGCACGTCTGTCCGGCGGGCGTATCCGCGCCGGTCTGGAGGTAGACCTGCCAGAAGTCGCCCTCGAGCTGACAGACGAGGAAGTTGAGCTGGCGGCCGTACGCGCTGGCCGTGCTCGTGACTGCGACACCTCACGAGTCAGCGATCGTCACTATCTATAATCTATATACCTAAACCCGGCCCCTAACGGACTACACAAGCACATGGGAGAGGAGAAAGAGAGAGCGTTGCTGGAACCCCATCAAAATTATAACGAAAGAAAAGAAAGAAAGAAAATACGTACTAATCGTATCGCCCTCGAGCGCCCAGGCATCCGTGGCGGATGCCTCCGCAAACGTCAGCGTCTTGTACGACGCCCCCTCGCCGTCGTCGTCTATATTCAGGAACGCGGACGAGTTGGCGCTCTGGATCGAGCCGCCGATCTCGAAGGACTCGGCGCTAGCCTCGGGGCCCATCACGGGGATCGATGCTTAGGGTAGTCGGTCAGATCATATCATATCATATCATATCATGTCAAGGACTGCGGGAGAAGAGAGAGGTGTGGTCAACGGTGGAGGGGTGGGTGAGGGAGAGAGGCGTGTGTATGTGTTGGTGTGCGATGGACGAGGTTATGGAGTGAAAGAAGGAGGACGAGGAGAAGGAAAAGAAGGCGGCGGAGGATGCTTATGAAGATAAAGAAAAAAACACACGATCATCCGGATATGCCTGCAGGTAATAATGAAAAATGGGCGCCTGCACCGCGCGGATCTGCTCCGGCTTAGCCAGCGCGCCCGTCGACGCCACGGCGGAGACGGCAAGAAGACGGAGGAGGGGAGACGAGCGCATGGTATCTCGCTTAAAATTATACAAAGTCAAGTAAGTGCCGAGGAGGTAAGCACAACCAAGGCGAATAAAGATCTCCGGAGAGAGAGAGAAAGAGAGAAAGATAGAAAGAGCACAAGTGTCAGTCACATATGGCTAGCTAACTAGCTAGACAGACAGACAGACAGACAGACATGAAGCAAGAACGAGCGACTGCAAGTCCTACATAGATGAGGTCCTCGCGGCAATCAACACATGCGGAGATAAAAACAAAGCAAAGCCAGGGTTAATTAGGTACATACCTCTCTCTCTCTAGAGAGAGAATTAGCACTCAACTCAATCTGGAAGAGTAGGGTAAAGAAAAAAAGCGACAGCGAGCCAATGGGGACGCCGGGGGTAAAATGCGGAGGACCATATCCGTCGACGGTCAATTTCCCAGAACCTCTTGCTATCAATCATGGGCAAGCAAAGCAAGCAAAGCTCGCTACACGTATGTAACCAGCATGCTGGGGGTGGGTGGGTATCATGCAAGTCGGATTGAGCCGAGAACTCGGAAGACAGATGTACATATATATGATAATGCCAGCTAGGTTAGTGAGTTGGTATGTATATGTAATATTCAAAATAAGAAACAAAGGGAGTGTGAATGGCTACTTTTGACAAGCTTCGATTCACTATAGGCCTATATATACCTACCTACCTAGCTCTCTCTTTCTCTCTCTTCCTCTTCCTTGCTACCGCCGAGAACTCTGGGGTGGCCCTCCGAATGAGGCCTTGAAAATAGAAGAACCTACAACTACACCCCGTCACACATCTGATTCTTCTGGCTCTCTCTCTCCGACATGTAGTAGTAAGTTCAATACACCTGAACTACGTCCCCAGAATACGACAAGGCTTTACTCCCACTGATGTCGCCGCCACCACCGCCCCCCTTTGCTCTTTCGTACCCGCAAGAAATTAGATGCATGAAAACAAACAAAAACCGCCAACCATTGTAGTAACTAGCGCCATATCCGTGCGTGCGAGGTTTTGAAATGTGTGGGTTTCAAGTCTGGAATCCTTAGTTACTACCTCCCTTGAGCGGTGATTCCTTTTCGATTTCGGATGCTAGTAGTAGCTAGCAGTGTGTGCTACACCCAATCCATTGGGAACCTGGCTATATCCTGGTGGTGGTGGTTGGTCGGGCTCGTTTAGTTTCGAATTAGGATGAAGTAATTTGATGAAAAAAGTTGGGAATGAGAGTGCTTGCTTGCTTTTTTTCCCAGCTCTCAAAAGAAGTCGAAGAAAAACTGATATCCATAACGATTGAAAGTGGCCCCTCCCCTGAACTACTACCAAATTTTGTGTGAAGAGAGCGTAGGGTCCTCTTGAGCCGGCAGGAACCCAAGCCAGGTTAACCTTCGACCAAGAAGGCCTGGTATCTAAATATTTCCAAGAATCGTAGAAAGTCGTAAAAAACGAAGGTCGTTCAAGAAAAAATTCGAAAGGCGAAAATGGTATCAAGATATGTCCTTTGCTACTGTTGCATTATGCGCCACTATCAAGTAATAATCCAGATATCGAAGGTGATGTCTCGACCGTGCCTTGGCCAAACGCGGTCATCTCCTAGTACTGGTAGGGACTCGTCTTAAGACCCTCCTTGACAGCTATGCTTTTAGAGGAGTTCTTAGGGTATATTCAACCGGTGTCTCCGACGCAGAAAAGTTCTATTTCTCCAACGCCGCCGGAGTACATATTGCGCACGCCCTCCCGCCATTCCAAGAACGCGATTTGGATGTCGTCATCGCTCTCGATCGTCACGGCGTCACCATCCTCGTCACGATATCGCAGCTTCAGATTGCCCTTACCAATCGAGCTGTTTGTGAATCGCGCAAGTTTAGCATCGATACGGCCGATGAGTGATTGATAAGTGATGTTGAACGCAACGACGAGCGTGAAATAGTTTCCACTATCGCAATTGACTTTCACTTTAGTTTGCGTGGGAATGGGAAGGTCGGGACTTGAAAGAGGGTTGCTTTGAGTGGCGGTCCCAAGTGGCGGCGACACAGGCTGTCGATTCTCCAAGTTCAACGGCTGCGGTGCTGCACCACTGCCGGGTACTGTCCCCTGACCTGGAGTTCCCTGTCGAGGATAAACGGGTTGTGTAGGGAATTGAGCCATCGTGCCGCCATACTGGCCGTTTTGCTGGGTCAGCCGTTCACGCTGAACACCGGGACTCTGGGTGTTCGTACGAATTGGGAGATCCTGTCTGGGGGAACCGGTCTGAGAACGTGGAATAGATGCATCGTGTGCAGGATGGAGATGAGGCGGGATTCCAGGTACGGCAGGCACAGGGGTGGTGCTATTAGTCCTACGTCCATTGGCCGGCCCATTGATGTCTGGAGTACTGTAGGAACGACTACGTTGCTGTTGGGCTAGCGTTTGCGAGGCCATGGCCGGTAATGAAGGCCCTCTAGGATTCCTTCCACTCATAGGGGATGGACCGTCCCTCGAGGGAGCTCGGGGCATGGCTGGTGCCGTGTAGCGGTTGTTGTCATCCCACCCGCCTTGAGGGGTTGCGGTCCGTGGGAACGGAAATTGCCCGTTTGGAGGATACATGTTGCTAGTTGTACTTGCCCGTGAGGATGCAGGAGAATCAACCGTGGGGGAGAAATAGGAGTCTCCGCCGCGGTAGCCTGGTGATTGCGAACCACCTTGCGTTTGAAGACTCAACGAACCGGGAGGCGCTGGAAGAGGGAAACGCGAAGGCGGCGCCCGCGCAATGCCTGTGATCGAGTGGGTACTCTCAGCAGTTGTTGAGCGTGCCCTGAGACTTATGCTCGACCCGTTACGAGCCATTACCCCGCCAGTGGAAGAGCCACTGAAGCCTATGTTCGGTGGCGATACTTGCGCCGTTGGTTGCTCCTCGTCGTCATCATCGTCGTCATTTTCGGCGTATGGGTTCTCGATGGTGTTCTGATTTCGCATCCAAGCGAAGTCCGGAGTGGTTTGGTCCGGGCTTGTAGTCGGGACAGGCGCATTTTCCTTTCTCTGTATGTCCAGTCCGGTCGCCCATTTCTTCATCGTTTCCTCGTTGGAAAATTTGATGATAAAGTTCTCCACACCGGGATCGCCTTTCCACCATATCTGTACCGTATAGGAACCTGAAAAGAATATGTTAGAGTTGGCTGTCATAGTTGAGCCCCATGCTGCGTACCTGGCTTGGCGAAGGAAAGAACTTCGGTCACGTTTGTCATGAATATCCGCCCCTTAAGCTGAAGTTTGTTGTTCTTGTTTCGGACCTTTGGGATATATTTGTTCTTGTCTTTTTTATCCTTCGTTTTGTTCGGTACCAGCTCCTTACAGCACAGTAAAATACACTCGAACAGGTAGATCTCGTACTGAAAAAATTAGCATCCCGCTGCAACGACCTGTAAGAGGTGATATAGCTTACATCCTTCTCTTGTTCGGTGCGGCCAGTAACGACAGTGTAAACGCCATGCAACAATAGCCTGCCAAACTGTTCAACTTTATGATTTTTCCAATCATCTACTCTGCGTATCAACTCCTCTAATGCTTCATCGAGGAGGTCGCGGTCGACAGCGTCATTCGCGTTCTTGAGAACTCGTTCCGCGGAATCGATCCCTGTCGCCAGATCTGACTTTATTTCCTCGTCCTCGGTCTTCTTTAAAAGATCCTACTATACGTTAACAGAGACACTCTTCTGACGCAAAGAGAATGCAAACCTTTAAGAGTAAAGGATATTTGACTAGTCTCTGCATCGGCTTTAGCAAAAAACCGTCCAAAGTATTAAAATCGAAAGACACAGGGTGTTCGGCAAGCTGGATCTTATCAAAGACCTGGTTGGCTATCTGGGCGGCCTTCCGCTGATTTGCGATGAACGGCTGATATATGTTGAATGCATCTTCGTACGCAACAAATGGTGCGCCCCATCGTTGTGCAGCTTGAGGCATGGAGTTTGTCGTCTCGACGCGAATCAAGAAACGCCTCTGGAAGTCCAATATCGCATTGATGTTCAGGAATATCTGATGCACAATATCGCCAGGTATCACCCCTTTCTGTTCCAACGTCTTCTTGAGATCATGAAGGTTCTCTAGATCTTGGACGTATTTCCTTTCAGTATCGACCAATTCCCGAATAATGTGATCGCGGTATGTCATCTGAGAGCCGGGCGCTGTCGGGCTGCTATCTTCCGGGTACGGTTGGACCTGCAGGAGGAGACCGCGTTGTTCGGCGAGGTCTAGGACGTAATTCACCACTTGCGTTACCTGATAGATATGGTTAGCATCTCGGCGCATCATGTATACGCGCAGGGCGCCTGCGCCTTGGAAGAAGCATACCTTGACGAAGCCCGTGGTATCGTTTCCTGTGAGATCATTGATCACAAAAGACTCGGACGCGGGAATCGTTAGTTGCTTCATGCAAGCCTCAACAAACTTGAAAATGGCCAGTTTAGATCGCCTGGCCTCGTTGGCATTGGGGTCTATCTCCAGGGGTTTCTCGGGCTGCAGGCAGTTATATACGGTCAGAAGCGGTAGACCAGTCCGTAGGAGGTTCCACAGAGATTCCACAGGGCCACCCTCATCATCAGACGCCGCCTGTCGCTCGAGAGTTTCCATATGAACCTCGAAACCCGGCACGCGGGCCAGTCGTTGCTTTAAGGCGACACATATCTGGTATAGTGACCTCGAGGCATCGGCCTTCTGGTTGATGATGTTCGCCGTGGCAACGACGGCGCCATTGCTCGGTGGAGAAACGATGGTGGCAGTTGACATGGATGCGAGCGAGGAGTTGGATGAGGAGTTATAAGCTGTAGTCCCGGATAACTGGCTTGCTCGGATGCTATTCATGCTGGACGCTGACATGGGACCGTATTTGTTGCCAGCTGGAAATATCGGGGCGGTGTTCGTCCTTAACAGTGCCGGAGCATGTGCCATACTATTCAACCCATCCGCGTTCTGCTGGAATCGATCTTGCTAGCTTTGTTTCCGTCGCTGGGGCTCGAGGGCAGAGGGAAGGGCAGGGTGCAGAGAGTGGTCAATCCGACGAGTTTTGTTGCTGCTGCCAAAAAAAGGGAGAGTTCGGTTCGGTGGGGCGTATGTTGTCGTCAAAGCTGCGATCTTGATCCTGATTCTGGTTGGATATCGTATCGGGGTATATATGTATGGATGTATGGATGTGTGGTATGTATGTATGTAATAGAAGTTGGTAGGTGAGCTATGATATATAAATCGCCGATGGTTTCTTTTTTTTTTCTTTCCCCTTTTTGATTCTTCAATTCCGAGTCAGACCAACTGATTTCTCTTAATTGCCGAGTGCTCACTTTGCTGTGACGGCGGGGTGAAGAGAATGAATGCTTTTTTTTCTTCCCTTCCCTTTTGGTTGCTCTTCTGTTATTGTTCCGCCTCTGGTGAATGGCTTTCGTCGCGAGTTGGTACAAGTAACTAAACTGTCTTTTTGCTGATAGCCAGACAAGTGGGATATTCGTACATTCGTGGGGTTCAGAATTCTGTCCCTGGTTGGGCGATGTCAGGGTGGTGTCAGCAGGGCGATGGGGTGAATTTGAAACACTGGAATGTCGAAACGACTGCGGTCGGCGGTTATAACAGGCTAGTCAGTATCGGTCGGCGTCCTTTCTAGTTTCCTTTTCCTTCTTTTGTATTTTTTCTTTTCTGATTGCGATGAGGTGCAGATAATGAGTACTGTTAGATTGTGTAGGTAGCGTGTAGTGTGCAGTGTGCAGTGTGCAGTGTGCAAGGTGGAAGGTCTTGTGGCCTCGTCGTCGATTGTGAAAGGAATGGATAGGGATGGACTTGAAGATGGTGTTGAGGTAAGGTTAGGTTGGCAGTCGAATACGTAGCGGAATCAATGACAGTTCAACCTTAGTGCTAAGGTTGGATGTACACACTTCCACATGTAGGTACGAGTATAGATGTATCATGTGTATGTATGTATTGCCTGTACATGTAGGCCCGGCTGTTTTTTTGAACTCGACAATGCCCACACAACACAAATCTTTGTAAGGGAAACCCTTTCTTGCAGTTTGAATGCAGCGGCTGGGAATCGATTAGGTTGGAGTGACATGCCACCACCATTCTGCACAGTAACTCTAGGTATTCCGCTAGCCGGTAGGTACATACAGTTCGGTGCTGTTCTGGGGTAGGATTGAGGGGTATTACCACTGTTCATACACAGTAAGTACATACGTATATACATACACGCTTGCCTGTCGCACCGATGCTGCGCAACCCGGTGTAGTGTAGGTACTGCGGAAGTATGTAGCTCCAAATAGGCCCGAAAAAAACCACTGTACATCGACGACCACCCACAATGTAGGGCTCTTTCCCAACTATGTACTCTAGTACTCTCAAGGATGTATGTACTGTATATCATATTTACTTAAGGTAACATGTCGATATATCGATAGTGTACTTAGCTAAATTTGCTTTATACCCAGAGTCAAACCCCTAGCCAAGTAATACTAATGCTTAGTACGGGGTACCTTAGGTATCAACTCTCGATAATCGACAAAGGAAAATCCAAAATGGCAAGTACCAGGCTGCAACACGCTGGCTTTCGCAGTGCATATATTCAACAACTACCAAAGGTTGCATGCTCCATATAGTCTTACATGACGGGCAGACACAAAGGCAGACACAGAGGGAGACATGAAGGACCGCATGTACAACACAGTATATACATATGTAGTACGCCCATGAAGGGCGGCATACAGTGGGTGGTGTAGGTGAAGGAATAGAAACTGAAAAGGAAGCCGGGCGTGGCATGCGAAGTGGGTGGGCTCACAATTGGGCATTAATCGTGATGGAGCCTCTAACTGTTTCAAACTAGCGAATTCTCGAGCTATTCCTGAAGGAGATAATTCCCGTTGCATACCAGAAAACGACAACCCCTAATAGTCCATGATCAACGAACTCCATAGGAGGTACCCCATCTAGCAGTTGCATGTACATATGTACATACGTAGCTATCACCAAATCCCTAACCCACGGCGGTAGCATATTAGTAGTTCACATGGGGCTTATAAAGGGGTTTTTGGTTTTCTTTCCACAATCTCGTATTAATATACCTACTACATACTATTTTGATATCTCTTGACTTTCTAACAAAAGTCTAACTGAGATAGTAATCAGAGCTTCATCAGACCGTGCTGGTGTTCTGGGTTATGTACACTGAATAGGTGTACCTAGCGGTATGTGGTATTGATGACGATGAAGAGGGTACGAAGGATTCTGAACGAGACGTGTATCTCGTGGGAAACAGTGAAGGATTAACGGACCGGCAGGTTGGAAACTATTCGTGCAGATGTTAGTTGGCATTAGAGCCTGCAGGCGATCCTTAAAATATCCCCCATTACATCAGCTTGCGTGAATATGCAGATACAATATGGTGCTGGGTGACCCCCCTCTGATTTCAGCTTCATATCTACCGCCTACCTCACACACATAATACATACACACACACACACATACATACGTATATATCCAGGGTGCTCCTTGAAGCCGTAGTACGCCCTCCTAACGGTTCGGTCCTTTATCAACCTAATTCGAATAGATATTCGGAATGTTGATCCGGGCTGCCAGGACTTGGTACTATGCAGAGTTTAAGAAGGGATTCAGTGTCGTAGGAAAAGGATTGTGCAGAATGCCTTAGATAAGTACTCATACAGTAGGTTTCGAAACATCTTTCAAGGCCGAAGTCACACATACTACATATATATAATTCTCCGGTGCCTAATGCTATACTCATCGATGATAACTACTTACATAGTCAGATATACGTAGGTGCCGTAAGTTTATGTCAGAGTCACCTGTAAACTTACGGAGTTAATGCTAAAGGCAACCTACACACACACCACACACACATACACAGAATAATAGATTTATATTTACGAGTATATATATTTGTGTGTGTGCCCTCCCCACACAAATTACTCAGAAATTGCGTATTGATAGCAGGCAGTATAGGAATTATACGAGCAAATAGCTCATCTACGAACTACCTACGTTGGGTGACCACCATTTCTTCTCCGAATCAGTGCAGTGCATACCGCATGTAGTTTATCGTCACCGTTCACCTGGGCGTCTGACTCGTATGAGTAGGCTCACAGTATGCATACCTACATACATGGATGGAAGCTGAGTAGGTTAGGCAGGTGTCACGGCATCCTGCGTGCAGTCAATTACCTAAGCCAACAATATGTTTGTAACGTGTTGTGGAGGGATGAGGATGTAAGGGTGTGTGTACTGGCTGACTGGAAAGGTAGGCAGGTAGGCAGGTATACGTAATAGGTAGTACATAGTCACGGACTAGCCGAAGTTCTTTGACGCTTCTATGCATGCTTCTCTCGCCGCATTCCCCTCTAATTCGTCCAGAGCAGCCGCATTTCCTGCTTGTCATGATGATGGTGCCCGCTGTCAGCCGGTAAGGTTCATGCGCATCGAGTTTCTGTAGCCGGCGAGTCAATCCGACCCCGCCTATCGCGACTACATATGCACATGCTACATACCTCCTTACATCCTCCATATACCTATGTAATAGGTACGTATAGGAACACATCGCCGAAGATCAAGCTTACTGCTTACTCCGCAAGCTATCTATTCATTTTTGTCTTTATGTATGTATATTAATTATGAGAAGAATACGCGGTTCTAGGAGCCACGTGGGGTAAGAGGCCGCGGACTATGATGTTATCGTTAGTTACGATTTCTCGGATGGAACAAGCCCCAAACGATCGCATTGATCTTGGTGATCAAGCATATCAATCAACGATTTAACTAACCAATACTGGATAGTTTTTCCATGCTCTAGGGGTATTTGACAGGTATAACTAGGATAGATCCACGTGCTACGTATCGTGTTAGTCCGCCTGCTCATAGGAGCGCCTCAAGCTGCACCACATCATCCAATTAAAGGCCAAGAGTAGAATATACAAAAGCATCAGCAGGCTTCCTTTAGTAAATGAGGCATAGTTCTGTTATAGATTTAGCCCTGCGTCTCCCCGCACAGGGGACAAACTGAAGTACACATATGTATATGCATGCATCCAAGGCGTTAGTCATGAGTTGATCTAGATTCTATTCCTAACAGCACTGCACTAGAGTATCAATATTCCTCATATGAAATCTACAGATTACTTATCACATGGTAAGTCAGATAACTCGGGTTAATGAATGATTGCAATTAAGTGTTAAAAAGTACCATATGTAGAGGTGTGTAAGATATTTTATGGATTTTTCTAAGTCATGACAGCTACTTACTATCCCATCTTTAGAGTTAAGTATAGAAATATATCAAATAAGAGAAAAGACATGGCATAGACTCAGATAGAGCTTTTCGGTATCGAATCAGATGATGCGTCTTATACAAAGAGCATCTATACAACATCTAAGCATCATTTATTTCCAGTCTCTATATAGACTGATACATAGTAGTAGTAGTAAATAAGCTACCACTAGTTAGTTGAGCTGAACAGAAGCCTTATCTCAAGTACCCTCAGTACTTTTCTTGTGCTATGTTAAGTAGGTAATAACTCTTTTGATAGACAATGGGTAAAGTGTATACTAAGTTATGCCACTTTGGGTAGCACTGATAATGTTGCATAGGTAATGCTATGGTATAAGTTAGATAAAAGTCTTAGTATAATTATCACTTAAGTTCACCTTGGTGTTGATTTCAATGTTCTACGTTCTTGCATATGCGGATGTTCTACCGGCTGCGGCATGTCAGTTGCACTGACCAGCAGATAGAGACAGCCCGCAATGCCACGAGCTTAGCTTGGTGCTTGGCAACTTTATCGCTACTACCGTCAGCGGGTGCTTTACGTAATTAGCTGCTAATAACGTGTTACCAGTTGTTGCCAGTCGGTGCCCAGCCTGCCCAGCCTTGAGGGTAAGTGTTGACATCGGTCGGCAGGGTGGATCCTAGTTTGCCCGGAACCCTCCCAAACAACAACCCTCATCCCTCATTCTCCACAACGACACTATCGCATCAAGACGGCAACACTTGACTCCCGTTCGAACCTCCATGCCCATATCCGCCAAACGTCTCAGATAAGATCGATTCTGTTCTATTGTACGATCTCACTCTCTATCACACTCCCTTTCCTCCTTGTTAGGCTCTTCCGGTCTTTTCACGTCACCTAAGGAACCCCGGCCATGTGTTATACGCCATATTGTAATCCATAACCGCCACCGAATTGACTTTAGCGTCGTCTTACATAGGCATCCCGTCTGTGCTTCATACGCATACCCCGGTAGTCGTCGCTATTACTAAGCACGACATCAGAGGCAAGCCTCTTGCCTGCTAACCCACTTCCCGACTACCTAGCAACTCTTCCCACGGAGCTTACCACATATCCCGTCTCAAATGGAGCCTTTCCCTGCCACCCAAGAACCTGATGAAGGTTACTCCGAGCACCCTCTGGACCCGAACGACTCCGGCAGTCTTGCCAGAGATGCGGCCCTGATCTGCTTGCGTTCGCCTGCTGATATGCCTGCGTGGCTGTCCTCACAACTACCCAAGTTATCTGTATCACAGAAGAGACGTAGGTTGACACTTTCCAATCCCATCCTACATGTAGTTTGTGGTATCGATATTCGATTTACTAACATGCAACCTCCTATCTCATAGATCTCGCTATGCTTATCCTAAACGAGCTACCGACTACAGCGATCGCCGATATCGTCATGACACAGCTAAACCCACGTCTGTACATCAACTTTGTTGAATATTTACCTACCGAGATATGTCTTAAGATCCTGGGGTATCTGGACTCCGTGTCTCTGATCCATGTAGCTATGTGCTGTCGGAGCTGGTATGATTTGGCTTTGGATCGCAAGCTTTGGGAACGGGCATTCTATCTTGAAGGGTGGAAAGTGATACAGTCCGAAATTTCGGCTGCGGAACAGCGGATAAATGACGAACTATCTTCTCAGATCCAATCTCACGAACTCCAGTCGACCGAGGATGAGCATGTACACAAGAAACGAGCTCTGTTGGAGCCTACATCGCGAGATGACGAAGATTACGAGATGGTCGATGCCGATACGTCAGTGAGGCAGGAACTTCATGATGCTTATATGACAGGCACAAGTCTCTTCGGCGGTCCGGTACTTGGTGGAGCTGGCTCACCTGCACAAAGCGGTACCAGCGTTATCCAGCATATGGGTGATCTTATGATGAAGTCGCCAAGTCCCATGCCGGACCTCAACGGGAAGGCCGTGTCTACACAAATGAAAGGGAAGGCCGTCGCGATTAGCGACCCCCTACAAATTCCCGTCGGTTTTTCTAGCCTCCCCAAGTCAACGCTTTGGACATACGACACAAGGGATCGCAAGTTTAAGATTAGCTGGAAATACCTATACACGATGAGACGAAGGCTAGAGCACAATTGGGATCGCGGACGATATACAAATTTCCAACTACCCCATCCAGATCATTTGGAAGAGGGACACAATGAGTGCATCTATAGTCTACAGTACAACCCAGAATATCTCGTCAGCGGCAGCCGGGATCGCACGTTGCGAATTTGGAACTTACGCACGCGACGCCTCATAAGGCCCCCATTAAGGGGCCACCAAGGGTCCGTGCTCTGTTTACAGTTCGATTCGGACCCTGAGGAGGACTTGATTGTTTCTGGGAGCAGTGACTCGGACGTCATTCTCTGGAAGTTTTCGACCGGCGAAATCATACAGCGACTCCGGAGAGCACACAGAGAGTCTGTTCTCAACGTCAAGTTTGACAAGCGTATTTTGGTCACCTGCTCTAAGGATAAAAGCATCAAAATCTTCAACCGCGTTCCGTTGCGACCAGGAGATCCAGGAAATCCAGGAAATCCAGGAAACGGTGACGTTCAAGGTGTCAGTCCTGTTCCTACGAGCCTGCGAAATTATGGGTATGATGATTCACCATTGAATCAGTTACCCATAATACCACCGTACAAAATGATTGCTTGTCTTGAAGGACATAGCGCGGCCGTTAATGCTGTCCAGATCTGTGGTAATGAAATTGTCTCGGCGAGCGGTGATAGACATATTAAGTTATGGGATTGGCCGAATCAAATATGTAAAAAGGTGTTTCTGGGGCATAACAAGGGTATTGCTTGTGTCCAATACGACGGTCGACGCATTGTCAGCGGGAGCAGTGATAACGAGGTCAAAGTCTTTGACCGTGAATCTGGCCTCGAGGTTGCAAGTTTACGCGCGCACAGTAATCTCGTCCGGACTGTACAAGCTGGATTTGGCGACCTCCCATATAGCGTTGTTGAGGACCAGCGGGAAGCAAAGGCTGTCGACCAAGCGTACTTCAAGGCTTTCAATGCAGGCAAGCTACATGATCTCCAGACAATCAGGAACCGACCACAGAATGCGGGCAGCCGGCGACCTGAAGATATCACTGCTTATGGGGCTAAGCTACCTCCTGGTGGTGGCGGCGGGCCCTATGGACGAATCGTCTCCGGTTCATACGATCAGAGCATCATAATATGGCGCCGGGATCGCGAGGGTATTTGGAAAACCGCACATATTCTTAGGCAAGAAGAAGGGGCAGCGGCCGCTCTCAGACGAACTCCTTCTGCTTCTACGTCAATGATGCCCAGCATCCCATCTCCCCTAGCCCCTGAAGCTAGAAGCAATCACAATCCGCCACCTCCTTCTGCAAGCGCGCCGCCAGCTCTCCAGCATACGCCGCCAACCTTTACTCATGTCGAGCACCCTATCATCGCCACCATCACCCCGCAGACCACGGCTTCTTACACGCAGATGATTGACGCGTCCGTGCCTCAGGGGCCAGGTGCCCTTCAACAAGCCCTTACAGCCTATCCGACCATGCTGACCTACCACTCGCACATACAAACAGCCATTGACCGTGAAACCAACGCAGTTGTCCGCTCGCAGTTACGGCAAGTCGTCAGCACAGCTCTGGTCAGGGCCCAAATCGCACAGAATCGTATCAGGGAATCCGTGCAACAAGCGCTCTCAACGACGTCAGACTCGGCAGAGGCGTCATCGTCTCAGGCATATCCCGCGACCCATGCGACGGCCGCGCGGTCTAGTCATCGCCATACGTCACCGGGGCAATCAAATTCCGCTGTCGCTGGCACATCCAATGGTCCGCCTCTGAACCACGCTGCCAATATCGGTGGTGGGGGTGGCCCTCCTAACACGGCAAACAGTACAAGCCAACAGGCACAGCAACAAACGTCGCAGCCAGCGCCACAGGCCCAGATACAGACCCCAGCGACGGCTGCGCCTCAGGCCCAAGGCCAGGCGACACAACCACATCCGCATCTCGCGCCTGCGGACGCGAGTCCTGCCAGGATCTTCAAGTTGCAGTTCGACGCCCGCCAGATCATCTGCTGTAGCCAGGTGAGCACAATTGTAGGATGGGATTTCTGCAACGGAGATCCGGAGCTTGAGGAGGCGGCGAGATTCTTTGGAACCGTAGAGTAAAGTAGAGTAGAGTATCTTAGGCAGGCAGGGCGGGCAGCATCATCAATAACGACAATTAACCTATTCGCATATTTGAGCAGTGTCGGTTCTAGGTTCATGGGTATGAATATATGAATGTGAAGTAGGTAAGCATTCTGCACTGTCTGACGTAGAGTAGTATCAGTAAGAGAAATCACATCAAGCCAATAATAGATGGACCCCGGTGGCGGCATTCCAAACTTGCTCATCCCTATCGCGCCAACTCCTAAAACTCCTACAAGTCCATATAGTCCACCCCCCCTTTCCCCTCTCCTCCCCTCTCTTCCCCAACTCGAGATCACCTCGCGGCCTCCTGCACCTTGCCGCCGGTCTCGGGCGGTTCGTCGATGAACTCAGGGACCTCGTCCCTCATGAAATCGGGGACGCCGCCAGCTTCCATACCAGGACCCTCCATCTCCATCTCGGCGCCGAGCATCTCGAGCTCGGCATCGAGGTCCGCCTCATCGACGTCCTCGGGGACGTCGTACGCGCGGCCGAGCGTCTCCTGGATATCGTTGGAAACATCCATCAGATCCGCCATCTCGTCCTGGAGGCGCTCGATGCGGTCGAGGTCGACCTTGCCGTACTGGCGACGCAGCTCCTTCTGCGTGGTCTTCATGGCGTCCACGGTCGTCAGCACGCCCGAAAGGTTGTCCTGCACCGCCTGCGCCTGCTCCATGTTCCACACCTGGCCCTGCAGCTGGTCGCGCTGGGACTCGTATTGTTTGCGCCGCTGTAGGACTTTTAGCGCTTTGGATTTGAGGGCGGCTTTTCCCGGCCCCTCGCGCATCTTCGACATGCGCGTCTGGTACGATTGCAGCTCTGCGTTCAAAGAGGCGATCTTCACGTCGACGGACGAGAGGCGCGTGTCGATTGTGGTGATTGCGCTGTTTAGGGTTGGCTTGGGGGCCTTCGAGCCCGTGCCGAAGAGCCGGTTCATGGTTGTTGATGTTGTTGCGGCTTTGAGGGGTGTAGGTGCGGTTCGCTTACACGGTCGCTGCTGTGTAGTGGAGAGAAGGATAACTTCTCGTTGTCGCAGGCAGGCGGATGGATGGATGGATGATAGAAGTGGGACGGATAGGTTAAGAAGGATGTTCTGGTGACGGCAAGCTTTGGTGGGGCAAAATTGGTAACCTTGCAGCCTTGGAAGCTAATAACTACATATGTAGCTGCGCTCTAACGTTGAGATGTCACTTGGCAGCCAGCCGACGGGCATCTGCTGAGTAGCCTACATTTACTTTCTTACCAAGTACCGATTCGAACCACTTGTGTACTTATCTCTGAAATTAGCATGCACAATTCGCTGTTGAGCTATATTGTCTGACTTAGAGTCTATGGAGTATAATATGTGAAGCACAGAAATCACCAAGATTATACGGCTATTTATACGTCTCATGATACCTCCCCAATCAAGTTACCTACCAAACAGTGAGACTACTACAACAAGTGGGATGCCATTAGGTATAGCTTCGACATTAGTAGAACACTCTTGCTTGTTTACAACTATCTCCTAGGTTTTACCCTTTCAAAGTTTATTTTTATCCGTATATTATATGATTATCTTAAGTGAGAGAACAGAGGATTCAGCATTGCGAGAGTCAGCTTCAAACATGCTTAAGTATCCACCTAACAGTGATGACTTACCATGTACACTAGGTAAGTAAACGTAGGAATGGCAGCATGAAAGCCATATTAAGGTATTAACTCTCTTGGCTGTGGTACTATAAGTACTACTAATCACCCACTGACACTGAAGACGCCGGGACAGTTGTAGAGACTTGATCAAGTGCTACGTAATATTTCGTCTCCTCGGCACTCGTTGCAGTGCTATGACCATACAATACTAAAGGCTTACATGGTTTTACGGGCTCTCCCAGGAAACGCTTTTAATACGTATGAGAGGTCATGAAATAGAGACGTTATTATTTCCAATCTTGTAAGCCCCTTGACCATCAGAGTGAAGTCTACTGGTGTCCGTAAACATCATGGTCCGAGACAACCAACTCATAGGATGAATGCTTTTGTGACTAGGGGGACAATATGATTTATCGTCACTCTTGGACAACTATTTATCTATATGGCATATTACGTCTATGGCTATATGTCACCTTAAACGCTCCTTCACTATTGCTAGGAGAAGAAAAATGAAGAAAGATAGTGGAATTGAGCGTAGCGAAATGTCTAACCTATCTATCCAGTGTATTGTGTGGCGAAGCAACATGGAGGACCTAACAGCTATTTAGAGAGCAACGGTATTGCCGTTATTATATACTTTTGAAATCATCTTGTGACCCTTAAAGTAAGCAGTTCGATCTTGATGTGACATGGATATTGACAGATCAGAGTTGAAGTCACTTATGCTCAACAACTCTCATATGTTCCTGGCTATATATCTCCAAGCCTTACACTGACAGGATGGAGTGGGTAATGCAACAACTAGCAGCTTAGAGTAATATAGTTAGAGTACAATGGGTCTCTATGATTCAAATACTTGATTGTACGTAGAGATGGTGATCCCGTGCACAATCAGAAAGGGTTATAATTGAAGAATGGACTTGTTGATGTGTATTGCTACTTATCATCCTCTGCAAGACCCTTCTGGCCGAGGCACCCAAGAACATTTTTTTTCTTGCCAACTCTCATCATCATAATGTCGTCAAAGCGTAAAAACCGATATGATCGGTTGTGGATATTTCTCACTTTACCCCATCCCTCGCTTTCAACTGGAGTCATTGAGTACTCCCCCCTTTTGCGGTATGGTTATCCCTTGGGCAACACACTGAGCTAAATCAAGCCGTGCGTGCGGAGCTTCCAGGCCCTCCTTCTTGCCAGATGTATGTGGCGAGTAAATAAGTGGGTGTCGAGTTGCATAGGCCGTCAGGGCAGTCCGGTATATCTGAACTGCGTATCGTGGGTATCGCCGAGCCGCTTCCGGCCATAAGATTGATTGCTCAGGCGTATTTCCCCAAAGCAGATCCGTCCCGTGTCGCTGTATCCTGCGCGGCCCATGTCGTTGGAACTCGCGCGCTCCTAGACTATTATCCTAGCTCGAGTCCTAGATTATATATAGTCGTACTTTACCAAACCACCAGCATCTCGTTCACAAGTAATATTCCTTAGAATAGGGGTGGGGGTGTTGTTGAACCAGTGGAAGTTCCTGGAGCTGCTCTTCTTCCAACGACGGCTGGAACCAGCGTTCCTTTCTGTCGATCCGACCGCACATGCGCGGACCGCACTGAGCGAAGACGCAGATAAGCGCGAGGAATGCCACCGTTACCGCGGCCGTGACCGCGAGTGCGATGATGAAGTCCTTGGCGAAGTTTCCGCTGACGGTCGGTCCGGCCATATTGCTTTGTTATTCAATGTGTGATTAGAAGTAGGAGGATTGTGGTAGTATGACACCAGGCTCACGGTGTTTTCGGAGAGGTACAATGACGTTAAGGAGCTGTAGCATTTGCCTCGTAATCTAGAATCGAGGGTGTTTCGAGAGTTGCTCTCTACTATAGGTGGCTAGTAAGAGGTAAACGTAGAAAGGCCGTGTGCTGTCTTACGCGAAAGAGGTAGGACGGTAAGAACTCAACCTGCAGAAAACCATCATGAGGTGATTTAAGGTCATTGATATTCCTGTCATCCCCATACACCGCGCCTCTCACCCGCATGCTCTGAATCTTGTCGCCTGCTTACGCCTTGCTCCAACTGGGGAAACACGACACCTATTCTTGGTCTGACTATATGCACACAGCCTTTACATACTACTCATTACAGGGGTATTGGGGTTCCTTTAGCCTCCGCTGACAGGCGGGAATCGTGCAGCTATGATGCCCCCCTTATGGTTGATTGGTCCTTTTGCACGCTACACAGCCCGACAGATTGCTTGGCCAACATCCTTACAATGGAACTGCAGGATAAAATGTCCAATTGTATTTATTGTGTAATATGTATTTCAGCTGCTTATCCACACATGATTCGAGAGGCGGGGGGCCGTCCCTTTCTCGGGCTGCTTTCGAACGATTACCTATAGAACTTGTTATTTATATAAGCTTTATTCACAACGATTCCGAGTTTGAGCATCGTGGGTTGTTGTCGAGATAACCTTGCGAGCACTACCTAGGTAGGCAACAGCTTGTAAGATTTCTATCTCTATCCGCTAACTGAATTGTTTCTGAGACGATCCTCGAGACAACGCTGTAGTGAGAAGGTCGGCTGGGTCATCCGGCCTGGTCGTTTCATGGTTGTTGCCGTCGGCCCGCTCAAGGTGCCAGGTTATAAGCGCCACTCAGCAAGCAGTTAGGTAATACTTATTAGAGCGTGTCTTTAGCCCATTTGGGCCAAACACATATACCGCGTGTACTGAGTAAGCTACTTTGTATGCACAGGCTTTACCTAGGTAGTCATCTAGACTTAAATCAAGTTATATTATATATATACAACACCGTGAGATTTATCTTGACAATATAGTACAAAGGTGCCTGGAAGAAACGACCGACGATAACCGCGGCTGGCTGGCGAAATAGATCTTAACTATATTATGTATTGCATGATATCTATTATATTTCAATGCTGGTACTACTCAGTAAATCATAATTAACTAATGCTTGTTTATTATGAACCAACAATTGAAGACTATACTTACTATAACGTACTTACAGCTGTATTAAAGTTCATTTGTATGGGTAGGTGTCTTGCACAGATGGCTATAACACGGGACCCGTAATCTGGAAACAACTGATAGTTAGTAGGGGTTTTAGTATGGACACTTCTTTGGAAAGATGCTTCCGTAGTTTACAAGACTAATCAATGATGCACAGGTTCACAAAATTGCGCCAGATGATAGTAGGACCATCTTCTCCAACACGCGGCGAATCAGCTGGTCCATTAACTATGTACTGAACCTATCATCCATCCTACCATCGATGCTAGCAATACCTAGAGATGAAGCTTCTGAGAGCTACTTAGGTTTCCGTCCGTTATCATCCATTACGAGCCTTGCAAGTTGTGCCATAATAACACGTCGGCATCTAGTATACTATGTCCTCGCCTAAAACCTCGTGAACATTTTGGCTAGGAAGTGACCTGCTGGCATCGTTCATGCACTCGATGGCTTCTTGAACCATGTGCACCGCGATGTAGTACTTGTGCTCCCTGTAATACACCTTTGCCTTGAGCAGGTCCGACGGCTCCCAGCGGTAACGACCCGCGCTCCAGAAGTCCGGCTTGAGAGACACCTTCGCGTTCTCGAAAAAGGCATGTGCCATGAAATTGGCCAGGCTAGGCGCCCCGTTCTCTATCTTGACGACTTCGCAACTGGCGATGTTGAGGAGGAACAGACAGTATAGCTCGCCGACGCCGTCGAGGAAGGCCTGGCCACCTCGCGCCAACAGCCGGGTCCAAGAAATGCTGCCGCGCACGCGCTTCAGCGTCCGCCAGCCGCTGTGCCAGGCGGCTTTGGCCTCGGTGTGCTTGTCTTCATGGAAAAGGGAGTTTCCGCGTTCCTTGATTGCCATCGCCTCGTCTACAACCTTGGTCGGGTTGGTCCACTCGTCTCGAGCCATATGCTCCCGAACAGCATTGGCAATCTCATTAGTGACTCTGCCGCGAACCTGAACGTTCTCCGTGCCTCGGATATTGTTCTGGAAAGGGCGCAACAGGTTCCGCTGCGTGGTCTCCGAGAAGAAACCTTCGAACGCGGCGCGGTCGGCGACCCGAAGCTCGTTGAGGGGCGCGACGGAGATGGAAAGGGTAACACTCCGGCTGAACTAGCTCAAAGTGCAGTCGCCGTACCTAAAGCTCTTAGTGAAGCGGTCTAGGTCGCGGCCGAGGAGAATGCAGCTGTATGGTGGGAGCCTGCTTAGGAGGTCGCTGGCTCGTGCAGGGTCTGGCATCCTCTCTGCTTCCACGGACATGGACAGGGAAAGCACATAGCCTTTGAATCGCTCGACATACTCGGCCTTGTCCGTCACCACGGGAATTTCTTGAAATTCGAGGATGGTCCGGATAGGGCCGCTAGTAGATTCGACACGGACGAAGCGGTTGGTCTTCACCATGGTCGTGGTGGTGAACCATCTTGTTCACACAGAGAATTGCAGTGTTAAGGGAGCGTTGAACCAGACGAACTTTGAATAACTTATCGATCGGTGCCCCTGGTTGGTATGCCTTCGATTTGTCTACAGGGTCGGTAAAGGAACAGAGTAAGATCTTATAGATCTTCTCCCGGATCTCACCTGGGAGATCCATGAAGCGGAACACCTCAGAAGATTCGGTCGTCATGATGACTTATTGATCGGTGGTGTAGGAGATAGGGTGACTTGGAGAGGGAAAAGCTTGGAGAGGTATGTTTACGAGAGAGGTATATCTACGGACTATGTGGTTGAGAGAGGGGCCTAGTTGAGAAATTATCTGCGTTGGCTCACCTGGAGCTGAAATGGTAACCGGGCAGCGACGACAAGCGAGAAGTTTGTATCTTGCATACAATTTTAGTTTGATGTAAGGCTAGTTTATTTTTTATTTACGCTCTGTTTTTGAAATTTCTGTGCGTGAATATAACGTGAACCAAACGTAAAACTATGGTTTATTTGCAGCCACGAGGGTGGGTAGGATACTTACATATATGTAACTGAATACTAACATAATAGCAATACACACATCATGGGGTATTAAATCAAGCTGTAGACAAACCAGCTCAAAAAATTCAACATTTGTTCTTGCGTTGTCGGCCATTTGTCTATGTATTATGACGGGTTCACTAACCTTATCACGATTAATTTGTCAACACATAACGTACTACGTATTCCTGGAAATATGAATCTTTAGGTGCTGGGTACTCTTAAACACTCACCTTAACTCAAGATATACTGCATAAAAGCCACATCTTAAATGAGCTACACATGTATAATTAAGTTTTAAGTGTGGAGGTAACTATAGCTATTTAAATATTGTCTCTTTTAACAGCAAAGAATACATGGAATATACTTAACCCTTTAAAATAATGTTATTTAGTAGTTTTTATAATAGATTTAAGCATTATTTCTTAAGAAAACCCTGAGGCACTTAAGCCTGATTTTAAGTATAGAAGAAAAAAAAAAAGAAGAAAAAGAAAAAAAAGAAAAAAAAGAAAAAGAAAAAGAAAAAAAAGAAAAAAAAGAAGAAAAAAAAGAAAAAAAAAAAGAAGAAAAAAAAAGAAGAAAAAAAAGAAAGAAAAAAAAAAGAAAAAAAAAAGAAAAAGAAAAAAAAAAAAGAAGAAAAAGAAAAAAAAAAAAAAAAAAAAAAAAAAAAAAAAAAAAAGAAAAAGAAAAAAAAAGGGAAATATTTTTTCTTATATAATTATGCTTTTAGAATACTTTATCCAGCCTTGTTCATATTAAGACATTACTTTATAGCAGGCTATTCTTGCTATATCTCTCTACCGCAGAATTGAACGTTATTTCAGGGGTCGGAGTGTATATATATTATTATAGTAAGACAGTCTTATAGATGCGAAATGGTTCTAAAAGCTAGGTTCATAGTTGGATTAAAGTTTGACTCTGAATTTAGAGCGTCATCCACACAGTAGGGCGCATATAAGCCAGCTGCTCAGAGGGACTATAATTAATTGCCTGGGTAGGTCTTGTCACAACTCACGGGTGGTGGCATGGGGGTTGGGCATAGCTAGATTATAGGTATGTAAATAAGGTGACATTAACTAATGACGGTGCTTATAATGCTAGACATAACCACGGCTTATGACTTCGTTCTCAGAAAAGCTCAAGAAGTTATGAGATTACATAGGTAGGGGTATAAGTAGAAAATGCATATGTGCTTCTTAGGTAAATAGAACAATTATGTGTAGTTGAAGATTATCATTATCTATCACGTGTTTGGCAAATTGGACTTGGGCTATACATGTATGTACATGTACTGTCAACTGACAACGATGCATGACGTCACCAGCGAAACAAGGCAAGACAAGGAAGTCGTACATGTCGTGGCTTTAATGGGGCGTCTGATCCGACGGCTTTCCACCAAAGGACGCTGTCACCTGCATCTGCATACCTACTGTGTAAGCCACAGGGTCTTTCCATAGCAGCCATGACGAATACAAAAACAACAACAATAATTGACGGTCTTCCATTCGAAATAGAGCAGCAATGTCCTATGCCGTCAGGATATGCTCGCAGCTCACAGCCTCGAGTACTTGTATAAGCATACGACGTCTTGCTGCCCGCGGTCATCCTGGTCCTGCTAGGGCTTCATTCCGGACACCATTGCGGTGCTTTACTACTACATTACAGGCAAGGAAGGACTTGAGTGGTGAGGAGACCGTTCGCGAATCTGATAAGCGAGAACAAGCTGCACGCAAGAAACAAGTCGAAGCCAGCATTGGGGATGCTACCAAGCAACAGATCAGACGCCCCTGGCAAAGGGAGGGCGCAGACGAACCTCCTGTCAGTGATACAAGGCGACTCACGGATAAGGGTATGACTAAAGGTGGGAGTTCTACTGCTCTAAGAACCCAGGAGTATTCAGTATTGCTGATTGGCCACTAGGGAAGCTTCTCACTACCCCGACCCGACTCCTGAAGCTAATCTTACCTCTCCCGGTTGATGCTCTGCATGATGAGCATGGGAACAAAGGGGAGTTTCGGTCGCTTGCCCAGAATGAGGAGTATGTAATGAAACTCTACTTCCGAAACCATATAGAAGAAGCCATTACTGACTTGAGACTGTCTGTCTATAGTATCCAGCCCCTCGCACTGCTGGTCCACACACAGCAACCGCTATCATATCTCGAACGTCTCATCCAGGCCGAGCTTCCTCCAGTCCGGGACAGCGAAGGCCGTGAGAAGATGCCTAGCGTGTATTTCCTCGCGGAAGGATCTGAGCGAGATGAATCCGGGCGCAAGGTAGAGAAGGATGGGCCACACATCGCGTCGTACTCGGGCCTGGGACACGAAGGAGCCGATACGCCGGCGGAGCATAAGGAATGGGTAAGATGGAGCAGCAGCACCGAGATCGGCGATTTTATCCGCGACGCGGCTAGGGGACGGGAGTTCGCCATCGAGATCACCGGCCACGACGCGCAGCTGCGCGTCGGCGTGCCCAGCTTCAACGACCGGACGTACTACATGCGCGTTCGGTTGCGGCGTATGTCTCGTCAGATCGACGAGCTGTCCAAGTTAAAGCAGGAGTGCGACGTGCTCGCCCACCGCGGTGCCCACCGGCTGGCCAAGGCCGGGTTTGCCGCGCTGGCGGGCTGGTGGGGCACCGTCTACTTCGTGACCTTCCATACCGACGCCGGCTGGGATCTCGTAGAACCCGTTACTTACCTTGCTGGCCTCACCACCATCATGGGTGGCTACCTCTGGTTCCTGTTCATCAGCCGGGACCTCAGCTACCAGGCGGCGCTGAACATCACCGTGTCTCGCCGGCAGCACACGCTGTACCAAGCGCGCGGCTTCGACCCGCACAAATGGGACGTTCTCCTTCACGATGCAAATGCGCTAAGGAGGGAGATCAGGACCGTGGCGGAGGAATACGATGTCGAGTGGGACGAGGCGAAGGACCTCGGCGGGGAGGAAGTGATGGAAGTGCTCGAAGACGAGGAGCAGAAGGTCAAAGAACACGGCGAGAAGAGGGAACGGAAGGAAAAGAATGTGGAGGAAGAGAGATGACCGATAGAGCAACGAAGTAATATTAGATGATACCCGAATACATACATTGCGAGTTAAGAGAATAGGGAACGCGAGCCCGTACGACATCACCCAGTGGCTCCAGCGGATCGGCTGCGCGCGCTGCAGGTGCGTGTACCCCGGCATGACGTGCTCGAATGACTCACTAGACAACGACGATGCTGGGCTGGCTAGTTATTGAAATAAAGGCGTCTGGATTCTGAAAATTGTTCGAGTAGAAAGTACTGTGTATCAATTGATGCATATGACACAGCGTTGGAGGGGCTTCTTACAACTCCCTACAAGCATTATGCCTGTATATGCAATAAAGGGTTGGATGTATTGGTAGTCTGTGTTGAGATGCTGTTAGGCCCTTCCAAAGTTCCCATTTCCTTAGGTAATCATCCGCCCCTGCAGGTCGCGGGAAGAATATTTAAGTGGGATGGACACGTGCTCTATTAATGATCCCGCATTTCCCATCTGCTCCGCGTACCCAGCCTTTCTTCTGCAAGATCTGAATTCTGAATACCATTAGAAACCTAAGGTTCTCCATTCTTATGTTGGCGAACAACATTTCCAGCAACTTGTCGTCTCCAATTCAACATGGCGAGCTGAAAACTACCGCCACTGTCTCGATCATAAATCGATTATAAATCGATGAAAAAACTTTCGGTGCCGAGCCATCACTGACTCTCCCAATCGACAATCAAGGGCGTTGAGTAGGGAGAGGTCACAGGTGGTAGGTAGATGGAATCCTACCTGAGAGCCTCAAGTTGAGGTTGAACTTTTCTACTACTCTGACTTATACATGCATACTACGTATCTATACCACGTATACTCTCGAGTGAGGTGTCGGGTATATTCTGTACTATGGGTGTATTGCCGCTTGGTTGGCAATCTATATGTGCTTATTGGATGCCTACCTACCTTACTTGGGTATGGTGTTCACATAGTGCTACCTACTTCTGCCATACAAACCATGTTCCCCTAGGCAAGTCCCGAGGTTAAGTGTCCTGCAGTGGCGACGGTGTATAACACCACCATTCTGTGATATGCATTTCCCCCTCGAATGACAGGGGCAAAAAAGGCAAAGGGGGGCAGGGGGGATAGCTCCGATACCCCCACCATCAGGTCTCTGCAGGTGGTTTCATGGCGATTCAGGACAGTCGAACGTTATGACGTTCGTGATGTGTGTACCATAAAAAGGAATTGCCATCAATAAGCGTCAACCAGTACCGACTTTCATCATTTGCGTTTTTTTTTTCATTTCCCCTTCTTCTTCAAAAAAAACTTCAAAAAAAATCTTTTAAGAAAAAAAAGAAAACTGAAGCATTTCCGCCGTAAGATGGGTTCGATGGGCTACGCCGTTTACCCTAGGTACGGAGTAGAATCTATCTAGATCATAGATAGGTAGGTGGTATAACCCCGCCCTCCTTGCCTCGCTTCACGTCTCTGTTCGTCTCTACCTCTCTTTGCGTCTTTACGTCTCTTTGCGCTTCTTTGTGTCTCCTTGCCCTTCTTTACTCCGCCTCTTTGCATCTTGTACAAGAAGAAGCAGAAGAAGAAGATGGCGCCGTCCATTGTTCACCTGCCAGACGGCCAGAACTTTACCGTACAGCCGGTCTTCTCCGGTCTGTTCTTCAAGTCTAACGATCTCAACGCCTACCCGACGCCTTTTCCTATCGGATGGACCATCGTTCTACACAGCGAAGATCACCCTAATCATCAATCGCAACACGATGGCGAGAACGACCAGCGCTCTAGACGAAGCCATATTCATCCATACATCACGCCGACCCTACAGAACGACACGCTCTTCATCTCGTCCATCTCGAACCCCTCAAGCAGCGAGTACAGGCCGCATTCTAGCCCGTCCCGCCAGATAGCGCTGATGCTTTGGGTCACGCTTTATTGGTACTTTCAACAACCCGAGCCATCACCCTATCTTGAAACCGAGCAGTCTATACACACGCCGCTAGAGGCGAAGCCCAAAGGTGAGTGGCGCATCAGAATAAAACGGGATGGCATTCTTCGCACCAGGAACATGATCCCGAAACTTGAAAGGATGGGCCTCATAACTACCTTGGATTCTTCTATTGGAGTGGGTGCCGAGGAGAGTAACCATGCGTGGGACCACATGTTCGTCACTCGGCGCATGTTTTGGCAGATACACAGTGGGCTGTTTCTCTTCACCTTGCAACCGATCAAACAGAACAACTCATATGTTGAGTCGCCGGGTGCGAGCCAACCCACCTCACCAGCAAGGCCTATGGGAGGAGACCAAAAAGGCACACTGTCCCCAACACTCTGGTCAAATAATTGTGTCGCAGATGTGCTCGGGTCACCAATGCCAATTACTTTTACCGGTAGCCCGACTTTCCCCATGGGGCCGTATTATTCTTCGTCTCACTTACCGACATACTACCCTCCTGCTCCTTTACAGTACACAATAACAGATGGCGTCCGCCATCCGCTCCGACAGAAGCCTCCGCACATGGGCGAGATATTCTACTCGCGATATGTGCCTAGCGTGGGCAGGTACCTTTCATTCCGAGTAGCGTCACTTTCTCCGAAGCCCGTTCCTCATCTGGGGCCCGTTAGACAGGCCGATACGGAACACGTGCACTTAACTATGTTATCCGATACGTCACTTCTTCAAACGTGGTTGTCTAACCCTCGGGTCACGGCTTTCTGGGGGGAATTCCACCCCGAATTTCTGCCCAATGCTTTTCAGTCGCGGCATTCGTTCCCAGCCATTGGGATGTGGGACGGCGTGCCATTTGGCTATTTTGAAATATATTGGGTAAAGGAAGATACCTTGGGACGCCTTATGGGCAATGATGCGCAAGACTTCGATAGAGGGATGCACGTGATTGTGGGAGAAGGATGGGCAAGAGGGAAGGTAGATTTTTGGCTGTCGAGTCTTGTACATTGGTGTTGGCAGACGGACTTTCGGACGATGAATGTCTACCTTGAGCCAAGGGTCGACAACACGAAGTGAGTCGGAAGCTGCTGACGAAGCGCTGCGTGAGTAGTACTGATGTAGAAACAGGTTCATTGGGCACCTTGAGAGCGCGGGCTTCTCGAAAGAGAAACAGATCACGTTCGCCCACAAGCAGTCATGGCTCTGCCGGCTGAGAAGGGATGCCTGGGAGGGGCCAGCCCTGTGAACGGTTGAACGCTAGTTACTCGCATATAGATGGATTACCCCTTGCATAGGACGGCGTGATGGAACAGCATAGGAGCTGGAGCCGGCCTACTTTTTTATACCTAGAAGAAACGCGCAATGATATCTGATGTTAACATAACGGTGAGCTTATGCCACCACGAACTGAATATGCACTAATGACGCGGATTCACAATAGAACTTATACGAGACATCAGATTCTCAATACCTCTCTGGCTTTAACTCATTCAGTTAGGGGCTAAGAGAGGTTTTCCGTCATGGGAGTGAATGAATGAACTATCTGGGAAAGATCGGCCTCCGATTTCAATCCTAACGGAGGGCATCCGCTTCTCATTGAAATCTCTCAAATGACGCAAGCAAAGGCAACGGAGGAACTCGGGGTGAGAATCATGTACCCGAGTTCCGTAAATGTCCAGGGGGGGCTGCTAACCTACCTATACCTCGGCGACCGAGAGCGTTAGGTTAGGTGATTGTTGACGTGACATGGGGACAGCCGCGACGAGGGCATAACCTGCCTGTCTGTGTGAACCGCAACAAAGCTTCACTTTCCTTCATGGAACTGACTTACAGTTGGAATTGCATACATAGGCCTCAGACGGAGTACCTAACCTACCTAGTCAGGCCGTTACGAACTCGAAAAACTGTTATGCATAGACATTCGCTAAGCACTTACCTAACGTCGTTACAGCACACAGGCAACCAACCAACCGACTCTCTATAATCGGAGTCGTTTGAAAGCTACCTAGGTAGCCAATCATGTTGTATACTCCATAACTTACTTTACTTTACCATACTTAGGTAGACCATTCAACACGATACCTACCTACTAACTTAGGTAACCTAGTAATTAGACTGTTTTCTAGATCTATAAAAACTGAATAAAGAAACGTTTCTCACTTGCAAACCCCCCTAAAACCGCCATCTTTCTATCTATCTATTTATGTACCTACAATATCCGCTCGCCCTCCCGCACCTCGCTGTCGGCAACTACTGTAGCTCATATCACGTACATGAAGGCGCGCCGCCGCGTTTCGTTTCGGGGTCGGCCGCTGCCGCTGCCGCTGCCGCGGGCGTGGCGTGGGGCTTCCCGGTATGTACATATATACCTATCTTAGGTACTTACACTGACGAATAAAACAACCCGGTCTGCCTTTCTTTATTATCTTTTTCTTCTTATTTGAGGGAAAAAAAAAAAAAAAAAAAAAAAGTCTTCGTTAATACCATGCCACTTCGTAGAGAAGCGAGGAGATGCAAGTATATTATGGGACTACACTCGGGGTCCGCGATGCTCCATTCGTGTGTATGTAGTGTAGGTATATGAACGGGTGCGCTACTGTAGAATGGGAAGATTGCCTAGAGGAAGAAGACCACGATCTCGCGTGCGGTGCGGGGCCACAACCTAGGTAGTAAGTATGTAGGTACATGATACGATACAGATCTTGACGACCGATTGCTTGGTTGTTCGGCTTACCCGGTAGGTGAAAGATTCTCTCGTATCGGGAGCTACCAACCTATTCCATAAAAAGCTAACGCGATATGATACCGAGAACACCCCGAATGGGATCTGTTGCTTCTGGAAGGGTACTTTACTTCTATTACCTTACTGTGTACTGGCATGATACAGTTCTACCTAAAATATTCTCTATCCGATGATGCCAGGATATTTCCGGTGATACTAGCGGTTCTACCTAAGTACATAACCAACCTACCCTTCAATCGGCGCCTCTAACTCAACATAGCGGATTTTCTGGCCATGGAATGCCTGCGTATTCGCCCAAGACTAGACTAGACTAAATTGACATCCGATCTAATACTCTAGGGCAGACTCTAGAATGTTCTAGGGCAGACAGAGCGAAGCCGTAGAAAATCCCACAAACTGTAATGTTAGGCGCACTCTATGGCGGCGGCCTACGAGCTTCTCCGTCCGTACGGCTCGAAGGGGAAGAGGGCGCTGACGGCAGCCAGGGCGAGAAAGAGCGCCGCGCACACGTACATCGGGGCGACGGTGCTGGTGTCGGCGAAGCTAGCCACGACGGCGGAGACGATGCCCATGACGCGGTTGCAGGCGACGGCGATGCCGTTGCCGGTCGCGCGGTGCGCGCTCGGCAGCACCTCGGGCGTGTACGCGTACAGGGTCCCGTAGTAGATGTTGAGGCAGAAGGCAATGGCGCAGCTGAGGCCGACGTTGGCCGCCGGCGTCGACACCCTCGTGTACGCGAGGAAGAAGACCATCGTCAGCAGCGCGCCGACCACCATCGTGTACCTGCGGCCCAGCAGCCTCGTGTTGCACATCCCCGCCGCCAGTATCGGTCCGAAGACGCCGGAGACGTTCGTCAGGGCGTAGTTGCGCCACGTGTCGAATTCGGACACGCCTTCGTATGCCCCGCGGCTCTCGAGGTACGTGCTGCAGAAAGAGTCAGATGTCACAGCCCATGGCATAGCAGGATATATGTTTAGACAACTCATTACCTTAGGAAGACGTAGAAGAGCGGATATCTGGAAAGACGATTAACGAACCAAACACGTACGTACGTCCTTAGCTTGAGACATACGCGAGTCCGACCATGGTCCACGATAACCAGATTAGCAAGGTCGAGAGGCCTAATTTCCTGGTGGCGAAGAGTCCGTAAAGATGAACAACGGTCTCCCGAAGGGAGCGAAGGGAGAAGCCGCGTTTGCTAGGTACGCTCGTTAGCTCTCCGCAGGCCTCCAACACCTCGACGGTGAGCGAGCATGGCCGATTGTATTGCTCCGCAATCGACCGCAGCGTTTCGACCAGCTCGGCCTCCTGTCCGGCTCCTAGGTGGTACTTTGGCGTTTCTTTCAGACGCACCACGAGGATGCGTGCCAGGAACATGGCGAAGACGAGGGCGCCCGAGCTGAACATGACGTATCTCCAGCCGTAGTTCGTTTCCTTTGTGCAGACTTCGACATCTGTGCAATTCCACTTATCCGGAACTATACTCCTATGAGCAGCTGAAACATGCATAGCAACGTGTTCGATGGGGTTACTTGCCCAAGAAGCCCCAGCAGATGAAGCCCGTAACCGCCTGACCGAGGCCCCACCAGCAGGCCAGAAACGTCAGCGCCCATTGCTTGTAACTCGGAAGATACTCGAGGAAGACCGTCGTGTCCAAGATGAGGTTGCCGCCGGCGCAGAACCCAATCATAGCTATGAAGATGCCCAGGGGACCCCAGCTCGGCATCGTACCCGCCACAATCGTCGCCAAAGAACAGAAGCAAAGCGTGATGTTGAAGGCCGTACGCCGTCCGAAGACGTCGGCGGTGAAACCCCAGAACGTCGCGCCGGCCAGCAACCCGGAGTATACGGCGATGGTCAGGCCGTTACCGAACCCCTTTTGGCCGAATTCCCGGAAGGCTGGCGCGGCGATGTTCGACTGCAGCAGGAGCACCAGGGAGTCGACCGCGTAGCTAATAATGATAAGCCATGTGAGTATGCGCTGCGGCGTTCGAATAGGTACCCGGGTCAAGTGAAGCTCTTACCCGAATCCGTTCAGCGCGAAGAGTTTCCAGTGGTAGTTGGTCCAGCCGATCTCGTCAATGGCCTGAAATATGCGGGTTAGCTACACTTATAAACTGGAACAGCTGCTACCTAGTGGAACATCTCTCACGTCATTGACGAGGCGCATTTTCGCGACCATGACCGGATCCAAGCCCTGGAGGGCAAGGATGTCGGCCGAATCACCCGAATGGCCAGTATCACCGACATCGCCAATATTGCCAGAATCGCTGACCGAAGTTGCAATTGTTGAAGCCTCCTTAGTACCACCAACGCTCTCCTCGAAGGCAGCAATGTCTTGCTGGATAATACTCCCGCTGGGCGACGCTTCTTCAGACATATCCGGATCAAACCAGGCCACGAATTGCGTTAGGTTGGGCGAGTTCGGGCTGGTATGTATGATGATCGCGAAGGCTCAAGTGGACACTTGTATTAACATGCGAGCAGTCTAACTAACCAACCCGCGAAAAGCGAAAATATACTACTAGACAAGATATAGACCGGAAAACGCCTAGAGAATGCCTGAGTAATGGCAAAGAATAAGAGAAATCGAGATTTGGGGGACTTTTCCAAAAAGTGGTATTGATGTGCTTATCGTCAGTCAACTATTCACCGTAGACTGTACCTGAATAACCTGTAGAACTCGACCGGCTGTTTCCAAGTCAGATAAAGATCGCGCCCCTCTTGTATGCATAATGCGGGAGATCTTATGGGAAGTCAGCGAGCGAACTCTTCCTTCCAAGAACTCAACTTGAGAATTCTTAAGTACGCGTAAGTAGGTAGAAGATTAGGTATGCATGGTTATGCCTGTATAGATAGGCGTTCTTGCAGTATCTATCAACCGTGTGTTACACATGCTTCGTTATAATAGGACGAAAGCTATCTATTCATACCCACGCTATATACTTGAGCAATCTAGATTTTGCGACACTTTAAGAGGTGCCTACCTGCTGGCTGGTACATGTATGGTTACCTTGGCTAAATCATGCGGTCATCCATGATTTGGATATGTGTAGGTAGGTGGGTAGGAACTCGATCTGTTAATAGCTTCTAAATGCCACAATGTGCCTCGTTAAGTAGTCGAAGTTTTGGAAACCTTCTAACCCCAATAAGTCGGGTGCTTGAGGCGAAAGGGAAGAACGAATAACTTGTTCATGTCTAGGATGACCCTATATCGTCTAGCCGGACTATAAGAATAAGCCTTAAGTGCAACGTCGATGGAATAATCTTAATTTGTTTTTGTGTATCATGGTTGCGAATCGAGTGAGAGGGTAGACCTACATAATCTAGTTGATAGCACCGATATATTGCCAACAGTCCAATTAGGGGCTCTTCCACTCCCCACGTTTCAATGCTCCATCATACGTAAGTAGGTAACTCATATGTACGATCACGGAGATCGCGTATTCCCGAGCGAACCTATTAGAGTGTGTATCTACGACTTTAATTAATACCCTCAGAAGCATCTAATTATACACTTGGTACTTATATCCCGCGACCTTCCATACTTTCATATACTATCTTCGAGTTACCCCTGTTATGTTGGAAGCCATATATAATACATAAGTAGCATCCCAACTGCGTTGCTCGGAGCAGCTTGGGTAACGTTTGATTGTAATCCTCCAAGTTGTGCAAACCCCGAGTCTACAAATGTGCCGAACAAGGACGACTTGGATGGAATCTGCTTAGAGACGTGGTATACCTGCTATCTATCCATCCACCCCGATGATACCAGACGCAGATGGGGTGAACGTGTATTTACGATCTGTGCGGGATTCTATGAATAATGCTGCTCTAGATTTCAATCAAATAGATAGCGTTGGCGCCACCAACAAGTTAAGTTCCTTCTTGACTTAATACATATATGGTCATGTGTATACGTAGTATACTAGTACGGTGAGAGTAATATAACAGCTAATTTGCTAAACCAAGTTGTAGATATTGTTAAGTCAAATAAAAAAACTAATTACTTAGCTTGGGTTAACTCAAGTCCGGTTGATACTATATGTCATACTCAACGTCGATGCCGCTTAACATCGATGGGCGATTGGCTTTGAGGCTCCTTAGGCAATTCTGTACAATCGCTTCGAATAGTGTTTAGAGGGAAGATTTGCGAGCCATCGGAAATATGCGGTCGTGAGAATCACTGAATTTGATCTCGGTTAATATGCGAGGACCTTGAGAATGACATAGTGACCCCTTTGATACATGTAAACGAGGTCCGATACTTGCCGTAACCGTACCTCCGATGGAAGCCAGTTGCGGCTGCTAGGTACCATTTTCTGTTAGCAGTACATGCATGTACCTAGATACCTCTTCTATATATATATATGAAGCAGGTAGCCCTACCGCTACCTCAGGTAGCATTTGAAGTTAGAACCAGCTCGTCGGATCTCACCCGAATAGGGAACTTCCCGAAGAATATCATGTTTGAAAAATTAACCTACATAGACATATCACCTAAACTTCTTCTAACCGTTTGGGAATAAAGAAGGGGTAAACACAGCGGTTTAAGATACGTTTGGTTAAAGGTCTTTATTGGTAGTGTATGCCGGTAAACATCTTCGACACCTTTAACTAAAATACTTAGAAGACCAATGTTGATTGATACATCTATACACCTGCAATTGTAGTCTAACAGTGTACCTACTACGTAAGTATCAATACTCGGACTTGCCAATTCTGGCCATGCGTGGTAGCAAGGATACCCCATGTGCTGCCCAGATCTAACTAGTGTACGTATGCAGCAAGCCCCTTCCGGTATAGCGGGGTAGGTCCCTGAGAACCCCCCTGTAGGTTGGGTATAACCCCACTATCAACATTTCCAGCCCGCCAAAAAAAACAATTCAACTCTACCTGACCGCTCCCCTTTCTTTTGTTTACAACCCAAACGCCTTATTCGCACTCGCACGGGATTGCAGCCATGGCCGACAAAATCTACAGGGCGAGCACCACCGCCCCGGTGAACATCGCCGTGGTCAAGTACTGGGGCAAGCGAGATGCCAAACTGAACCTGCCGACCAACTCGTCGCTCTCCGTGACCCTCTCCCAAGCCGACCTGCGCACCCTCACCACCGCGACGTGCTCCGCGAGCTACGGGAGTAGCGAAGACACCCTGACGCTCAACGGCGCGCCCTCCGACATCACGGGAGCCCGCACGCAGGCCTGCCTGCGCGAGCTGCGGTCCCGCCGCGCCGCCCTCGAGGCCGCCGACCCGTCCCTGCCCAAGCTGTCCTCGATGCCCCTGCGCATCGTGTCCGAGAACAACTTCCCGACGGCGGCGGGGCTCGCCTCGTCCGCCGCCGGCTTCGCCGCCCTCGTCCGCGCCATCGCCGACCTCTACGAGCTGCCGGACTCGCCGACCGAGCTCTCGCTCGTGGCCCGGCAGGGCAGCGGCTCGGCCTGCCGCAGCCTGTTCGGCGGGTACGTGGCGTGGCGGGGGGGCTCGCAGGCGGACGGGCTGGACTCGAAGGCGGAGCAGGTGGCGGCGGCGGCGCACTGGCCGCAGATGCGGGCGCTGGTGCTGGTGGCGTCGGCGGCCAAGAAGGGCGTCAGCTCGACGTCGGGCATGCAGCAGACCGTCGCGACGTCGGACCTGTTCCGGGCGCGGGTCTCCGCGGTCGTCCCGGCCCACATGGACCGGATGGAGGCGGCGGTCCGCGGCCGCGACTTCGCCGCCTTCGCCGAGGTCACCATGAAGGAGTCCAACTCGTTCCACGCCTGCTGCATGGACACCTACCCGCCCATCTACTACATGAACGACGTCTCCCGCGCGGCCGTCCGGGCCGTCGAGGCCATCAACGCGGCCGCGGGCCGCACCGTCGCCGCCTACACGTTCGACGCGGGCCCCAACGCCGTGGTCTACTACCTGGGGGAGAACGCCGCGGCCGTCCTGGGCACGTTTTACACCCTGTTGCGGGGAACGGAGGGCTGGAAGGACGGCGTCGAGGCCCATGCCGCGGCCGCGATACCGTTGGATGAGGCGACATCGGCTATTGTGAAGGGCGGCGTCAGTAGGGTCATCATGACCGGCGTGGGCGAAGGGCCCGCCAAGACGGAGCAGCATCTCGCGTAAGCGATGTGGTTATGTGTTGGTTCTATCTATACTTAGACGTAGAGCGTATATAGAGCGAGGTACCTGTCGTTAGAATTTGCCCGAGAGTTTGTCTGGGACATATTTATACTACTAAACCTTAGATATATATGATAGCTGCTAATAGAAAGCCGTTTGGGATGAACTTGGGGTATTATCGTGGCTTGGACACCCCGTATCGAATAAGCGATGAAGGTTTCACTCCTAGTGCCAGTGTGGCTCTTTCATTACGCTAGCATAAGTTCGTGTTGTTAAAATAAACGCAAGTTATGAGTGTGAAATCAGTTATTATTAGAGAAGTATCCTCATTGAAGTGTAGGAGGGCGTAGGTAGCCTCTCCTGATATAGCCCTAGAGTTTCTCCTGGTTGGGTATAGGGTGGCAGCGCAGTAATTTTGTAAAGTTCTCGTAATAATCTGAAAGAGAGCTCTTTAACAAATTACAAATAAACCTCCGGACACTTGGAAATACGCAGTGGAAGCTCATGTTGCATCTTGATAAATAGAGCGGACGGGACCGCGGGACTAACCTGGTAGATCCGTGCTCTTAGTTACCTAATCGAGAATAGACGGAGGTTGGTTGCCAATCAAACACCCTGCACTGGGAACTCCCCATAAAAAAGTTTCAACCCGCGAATTCTTCGTAGCCCATGTTAGTTAGCCGTTAGCCGTTGGCCGTTAGCTACAACATCGACATGAAGTCCTCTCAAACTACGAATTCGCCAGCCAAAATGATCTGAATACGCTTTCCGACCTTGTCGACTTAATCTTCACCAAGTCCAGAAAACCATCAGCGTGTCTCACTCATCCCACCAAGTGCCAGCATGTCCGAGGCGAAGGACCAGGGGCCGGCGGTCTGCCCCGTCGACCACAAGAGCAGGGAAGCATGGCTATCACAAGCACGAGCATCCGCTTCAGACGGCGCCCCGTCGTCGCAATCACCGCCGCCGTCGCATCCCCCCATTCCGACCATCGACTCGTCCCCGAATGCCGCGAGCTGTCCCGTAGACCACAAGGCGCGCGACGTCTGGCTGCGGCAAGCCCGCGCAGCCGATAGCGCCGCAGAGCCCACCCAGCATCCCCCACCGCCTATACTCCCGACCTCGTCCTCGTCCTCGTCCTCGTCCTCGTCCTCATCCTCATCATGGACGTCCTACCTACCACGGATCCCCTTCCTCTCCAGCAGCAGCTCTCCGGCCACAGCACCACCATCATCACAAGCAGCCCGCGCGGCCCCGACGCTCGCGACCGAGCGCGAGATCTCGACGATCCCGCGGTCGTCGAAGCCGGGCGATACGGCGGCGGCGGCGCCACTAAACGGGGAGCGCGAGACGGACGCGGATGCGGACGCGGCGTCGGGGGGCAACTGGATCTACCCGTCGGAGAAGATGTTCTTCGAGGCGATGCGGCGCAAGGGCCACGATCCCAGCGCACCCGACATGCGCACCGTCGTGCCCATCCACAACGCCGTCAACGAGCGGGCCTGGGCCGAGATCAAGGCGTGGGAGGAGCCGTGGGTCCGGGGGTCGAGGTGCGTTTACCCCTTTCCCCTCCCCTTCCTCCCTCTCTCCTTCCCCTATCAATTTTTCCCCCCCTTATTCTTATTTTTATTCTTATTTTTTTCTGCGCGAGAGCGGGATGAATGAGCCAAGTGAGTGCTGACACGCCCTTGCAGCTGTGACGGTCCCCGCTTGCACTCCTTCTCGGGCCTGAGCACGCGCATGTCGCCCAAGGCCAGGCTCAACACCCTGCTGGGGTACCAGGCGCCCTTCGACCGGCACGACTGGGTCGTCGACCGGTGCGGCAAGGAGATCGAGTACGTGATCGACTTCTACGCCGGGCGGAACAGCACGGCGGACACGGCCGGCAGTAGCAGCGGCAGCAAGCTGTCTTTCTACCTCGACGTGCGGCCTAAGCTGAATACCTGGGAGGGCGTCAAGATGCGGGCTATGCGGGCTACCGGTTTGGTATAGAGAGGTAGCTAGCTAGCTGGTGAGTGCTGATGATGATGTGTGTAGTAGTAACATTGTGTCAATAAGTGCATGTATTGGATTGTATCGTATGGCATATAGAGGTCTAGCTGGAGCATGGAGTTTTGGAAGCATCATCACCTATCATTTCACATTTGCTATGCACCTATGTCATAGTCGTTTGTGTTTCTTCCTTATTCACTGTGGCAACAGTCTTGTTCCAAAATCATCGCATTATGGGGTATCATACAATATATCTATTCCCAGCGCCCGCCCCCCCCCCCCCCCCCAATAAAAGCAACCCGTTTTCCGATCTGACCTTTCCAGTCTTTTTTTCACGCCGATCCGATGTTTATCCTACTTCGATGCGGATGGTAGAACCCGTCTCGATAGCATTGGAGTCCAGATCCCAACCGGCACTCTCAAGAGCCTTCCAGAACTCGCTCTCGAGTCCCAGGCTTTCGCTCGTGTAGGCATAGAAATACGCCTGGATGACATCTCTAGCCCTGGCTCCCTTCTTCATGAATACCTTGCGCCAGCTGGGTTGGTAGGTGACGACATATCTCACAAAGTTGAACTCCTTCAGGGACTCGGCGGGAAGCTCGTCCAACTTAGGAATCCTGCTGGCAAACGAGATATTCGGCCCCCTCCACTTCAAGATGCACTCCCGCGCCGCGACCTGGTCCGGGCGCAGGATGACGCCGTGCCGGAGGTACTCGGCCACGATGATGGTGGCGCGCTGCCGGTTCAGGGTGCGCATCTGCACGGACCGGACGGCCCGGTAGTTGGTCCACAGGTGCAGCACGATGAGGGCAGCCATCGAGGCCCAGACGGCGGGGCGCGCGTGCACCACCTGCACGAACAAGCTCCCGGCCAGCATCCCCAGCAGGCTGATCACGGTCTCCTGGCTGCCGTCCTTGGCGTTCAGCTCGGCCAGGTTACCGTTCTTGGCGAAGTGCGCGCTCAGCGAGGCTTTGGCAGCGCCACCTGAGACGCCGCAGAGTGCTCGTAGGATTCCCGAGGCACATAGGGCCATCACCTTGGGGTAGGGGGGTAGTGCTGGTGAGAGGATGTCGAGAACTAGTGCTGAGTCGTTCAAGATGTCGGCAAGGAAACGGTAGTACTTGCACTCTGCCTCGATGGCTCGGCCGCACCGGTGTGCAAATAGGATTGTGGCCAGTCGACCTGTGGACTCCTGTAGTACTGTCAGCAGCACCGCCGCTGTGGCCGTAGAGGCTGAGTCGCCGACACCGAAGCCCTGCAGCACAGCACGCGATGACAGTAGACCCGCTATTGTACTGGAGAAGGCCTGGAGGGAGTCCTGTTCATGTGTCAGATTACCTCGGTCGGTGATCGTTTCGATGAGAAAGAAGTGAGTGCTTGCTTACGTAAATTTGATACGGCGTGTAGTCCGCCGTCACGGTATGGGGGTAGCCTGCCGGGAGAAAGACGTCTAGGATCGATTTGGCAAAGCCGCCAATCGATTTTCGAGGCACGATTACCTTACCCTCCTTGTAGACGCAGATGACGCCGGATTCGTCGGTGCAACTGATCAACTTTGGAGAAGTCATCTTGTCGAATTTGCTTGTGAAGAAATCATGGGGGATTGTGTTGATGGTGAAATGGACCGAAATGACGACGACCTAAATGGACTGAATTAGGTACTTAGCTAGGTACCCCACGATTATTGTTAGGTGTTAGTGAACGTAGCGGGATCCACTAATTATCATTGTGCTTGCTCCTCGATAGGCTAACACTCATTATTGTTGTGTTTGCTTCTCAGTAAAGCAATCCAGTCACACAAGCAGTGAATGGATTCCGCCATGTTTATTTGCTTGGTGATTAGTGTACATCACTCTGTGCAAGTTTATATGATTATCAGTTATGAGACACTGAAGCGGCTACTTATCTTTATTGTGCTTCTTCACAAAGCCTAACGTAAAGTACGTACCAAGTGTTTATTCAGGATCAGACTTCAGAATCTTATGCAAAGATAAGGCAAATGTTAGTTGAATAAGTAATGTGCTCATTTGTATAGTGTTCCATTTAGGCATTTTAATACCCGTAGAATTTACTCATAATGTTATAAAGCTATAGCCTATACCTAGGTAGGCAGTAACTGCTAGTTAGCAATACTACTAGTCTCCTGATTTAACAGCATTAAATTTAGCTAAAGAAGCAGTTAAAGAGGAAATTAAGGCTATTAGGCATAAACCTTAATAAAAAGTTCTAAGCTGTTAGATTATAATATAAATAGCTAATTAATTAAAAAATAATATTATTATAATTTATATATAGAAACATTAATAAATATATAAGATATATAAATATAAAGCCGTATTTAAATAAGATTTATTAATAATAAGAAATAAAAGGGCAACACTCTATTATGTACCTATTTACTTATAGCTAAAGGCAAAGCAGTCTTTTAAGTAAACATAAAAACACATCAAAGTGAACAAGTGTCGGTGAACTGATACTGTTCTATATGCTTAACTGAAACTAACAGGAACATAAGGGAACAAACACATTAAATAAACTGCAGTTCATGTCATTTCATTACTATCAATATTAACTCATCAGCCTCCACTAGCTCATTGTCAGCTCGAAACTGTCACATAACAGCTAATATCTGTTGTATTCCAGTGTGTTATTATGATTTAGGTAATTACCTATGTTCTGTATCACCTTCCCCTTATTAACCCTTCCCTGACTTCAGTTGCCCTCCCGATATCAGTCTGGTCATCTACTACTTTATACTTAAGAGGAAGAATCCAATCACGCTCAATAAGGAGCCACCCGAAGGATATGAAGAGTACGATATTACGCCTCAATGAATTCGGGAACGACCCATTTTGACATCGAAGACAGTAGGTATGGGTTGAACCGAATGATCTCGAGTTTATTAAAGGAGTCTTTGACCAGCTCAAATCAGTGGGAATCCGAAAGGCAAGCCTATAGACCACATTGCTGGAAATATGCAACAATTCAGGGCGAAACAAGTCCAATCTTCTTCGGGGACAACGCGATGATTATTAAGGACTGACGGTCACCATATGGCTAGATAGTCTACAATGGAAACAAGACTGAGCATCTTACCAGGCTGATCAACCGGGTATTCTCCAGTGTGTACGAGACGTTAAACTTGGCCTTCTCTCTGAAGTGGGCAACATGATACGGCAGCTGTCAACTTTCCAATAGTCTTGTAAGATGTTGAGAATTCAGAACTGGGAGTCGGGGCTTTCCTATGGTAGCCTAGAAATAGTAAATTATTTTGGTTTATGCCTCGTAGTTCAACGGAGAGACAGAGAGCTCCCGCGTACGGTGAACATTGCATTTTACCAGAGTTTGGGGCATGCATTTATCACGATCTATGGTTGAATTCGAGGATACGTGCATGATTAGTTAGGGTTCACCTTTGGTGAACATATATAGTCGATGAGGGCGATCATCGAAGCATGAATATGGTTGCAGCAACATCTGTGTTCCTTAAATTAAGCGCTAAACGGGCGAGTATTCTTATGGCACCCCGGTTATCAGCGCCTCAGTACTTCATATTTGTTTCTCTGCGCCCAAGTCGATAATATTGTATCTAAAGACACTTGCCTCTTTTCGAGTAATTTCATTTTCATCCCTAACATCAATCCAGCCCGTAGGCTGGTACATAATCGTCTGATTTAATGGACATTTAAAACCTCGACATTCCCAACTACGAGAGATTACATTTTTCAATATCACTAAAGTCTTATTAAGAACTATTAGAGACACTGACTTTGAATACAGAGATAATTCTCCTTAAGCAAACAAAATGTGTTATTGTAGTTATGTAAATGATTTACTTAGAGTAGCTCAACTTGCCAGTCCTGATGTCTTATACTCCTTAGATAAGTAGCTACTCATATAATATAGGTATGTGCGCTGGACGCTTGCTCTTTCTAAACCATACCCAGGTAGATGATTCGGTAACTCACCCAAGTACAGAAAAGTATAGCAAGAATAGAAGTTGAAGGTGCTATGTAGACGTAAAGGGGCAGCGTGGTAAAGCATCTACGTCCATCGTACTTTCTTCGAGGCAACAACTCATCCAGGGCTTTAAACCTTCAATCCATATCCTTTCTCGTTTACTCTTTCCCATTTCTCCCTTTTCACTTCTCCCTCCCCACTTCTCTCTTCCCATCTCACCGCTGCCATTTCTCTTCGTTACAACTCATCCATAACGCTACCACTCAAGCTCAACATGGCATCCGATGAAGCCGATATCGTCATTCCAAATACACCCCCTCGCCCAACGATGACACTAGGATCCGCTTCGCCGGACCTTTCCCACAAGCGGTCGGCCAACGACCGTCCTTCTGATTCCTCTGATGCAATTCCTGCGAAGCGTCAGAAATTGAAGAAATCTGCAGACCTGAGTGATGATTTGCTACCTCTAAGGTAACTAAACAATGAAACCCTTCTCGAAGTATCTATATTGATGCCTTTCAGTTTGTGCAGTCAGGGAACTTTCGTTTTTGCCGTCGGTCCTTCTCTCAAGGAGTTCACCATCCATAAGGAAGCTTTCAGGCCGCTTTCACCCTATTTTAAGACTCTCATGGACGGTACGATGCGAGAAGCGCGCGAGGGCCGTGTGGTGTGGGACGACATCAAGTTCGAGTCGTTTGGCCGTCTTTGCCAATTCGCCTACGCGAACGATTATTCAACACCAGCCGTACCTCGTGCACAGTGGGGTAGCATATATATGACCAGATTTGGTGAAATCCCAGATGATGATGCTCTTGACAAAGCCGAAAACTTGTCAACCTGGCATCATATAGCATTGCATGAGCATCAGGCACTGCGATCAGAGACTCGAATTTCTGGCCCATTAACGCTCGATTTCTACGACAAACATTATGGCAATCGACGCCATAACTCAGTTTCTCGATTAGTTTCCCGATCCGCAGAAGCTGGTAGTTATATCGACAACCTTAGTTGCAACGCAGAAGTGTACGTCCTAGCCGATAGATATGACATCCAAACGCTCAAGTTACTCGCGCTACACAAACTTCGTGCTACTCTACTTTTCATGAAATTCAGCTATATCAAGGAGATTTCATCTGTTGTGCAATACGCAGTCGCAAACACGAGAACAAAGGATGACCTAAGAAAGCTTCTCGCCCACTATGTGGCATGCATTATACCGAAGAGATTCCCGGAGATTGATACTCTCCTAGACGACTTTCCCGAGTTCGCTGTCGAGGTCTTCCACCTAGTCAAAGCAAAGATTTGATAGAAGGGGTCTGTGAGGTGGAGGTTGTCAGTGCCTAAGGGGTATGGTCTTATCATTGCGACTAGCATGATAAGGATGCTTTGATATTCAAAGGGAGTCACTTATCTAGTATTTCTCGCTTTGATTTAATGGACAACATGTTGCTTGATACTTCTGCGTTTATCTCATCGTTGATCTACTAGGAGTGGTGGAATGAGACTAGTTAGTTATCATCAAAATTAAGATTAAGAAACCATCTGTTAACTTGAAGACAGTCGGTATAATGTGCTAAATCAATTGATAGAAGTCCAGGGGGGTATGGCTGAATGGGCAAGATTCAACTGGTAATCCGATCTAATAGCTTAAGGTGGCAAGTAAGCGCTACAGGACTTATACCTAGCTACCTATGGCATTCGGGTTAACTACGCTGCCCTTAAGCAACGTTTACGGGCTTTTCACCATTTAATGCGTGCTCTAACGCCAGATGCCTTCTTTAATTAAGTTCTTAAAGGTTATTAGAGAATTAATAAAGCAGGTAATATGTCCAGTAGGCTTTTAGAAAATTCAATAGGCGTGATTTTCATAGTAATAATCTCAAGATATTAGCTATATGTATTACCTACCTATATCTAATTAACGAGTAGGATGATTATGTATAGTTGTGTGTTTTGTTTCTTATGATTCCCCTATCATCCGAAAATATTATATACAGAAAACTTCTCTATACTTCGTGGGTTGAATAACAAGAGAATTCCGGTTGCAGTCTTCTCACAACTGCTACGCTTCCTTAAAGGGGTGTTACTTACATAGATGTACCTAACGCCTTAGATGTAAGGCTAAATACCTAGAATGTCTAACCTCAACCAGCTTAGGCTCTTTCTTTTCGCATGTCATAAGTTGATCTAATTAAACTGACAGTAGGGTAGTTCTAATGAGTAAAGTCGGTTTTTTTTGCGCAAAAGGTGAACCCTCTGCTTCACCATACTGTACGTTATCTGCTCCACGCGCGCATCGGGCAATTCCTGGCAATCTTCGTCAGACATCTTACGATCCTCCAACGCTGGATAAAGTTGGACTAAGTTGGATAAGTTGCCAATACCTGGCACACTTTCATATCAAAGATAAGTATCCAGCTCATCATGTCGAGCGCGGCCAATTGGAGAGATTCGTCGAATTGGCGCAGCGGAGGCGGAGACCCTCGCGCCTCAGCCACCGCCAAACAGTCCCGACCCGGCCAAGAGCTGTCGTGGCGGGCCAAGGACGCGCGCCTCAGCGAAGCCCGGGCGCCGCGCGACCGGAAGAACTGGCTGCTAAGCGGGAGCCGCCCCTACGACCGCGAGCAGCAGAAGCCGCGGCCGCACCACCATCGGAAGGACGAGGAGGGCGCCGCGAGGGCCATCGCCGAGGGCCGGCGCATCTACATCGGCAACCTGCGGTACCAGGCGAAGCCGGACGACCTAGAGGGGCTGCTGACCGCGCACGCGCTTGGCAACTTCGACAGCATCCACATCTCCATCGACCCCTTCACGGGCCGCAACCCGAGCTACTGCTTCGTCGAGTTCCCGGACCGCGCGTCCGCGGACCGCGCCATGGCCGTACTGGAGGGCAAGCTCCTGCTCGGCAGGGAGGTCAAGTGCCGGCCTTGTCAGCCCAAGGGAAGCGGTTCCGGCGGTCGGCGTAACGAGGGCCTCAATCGCTGGGGCAACTGGCCGAACGGCAATGGCGATGCTGACGTCGAGCCCGGCGAGATCGCCACCCCGGACTCGCAGCAGGACGCGCGGGACGGGGGGGCGCCGCCGTCCTTCGCTAGGTACCGCGAGGACTTCACCGGCCGACGCCTCTACGTGGGCGGTCTACCCAGGATGCTGGACCAGGCGGCCAACTTCACAGAGATGAGTGAGCTGTTCCGTAGTTTCAAAGTGTAAGTTGCCTACATACCTGCCTGCCTGCCTACTTGCTTGCTTGCTTGCTTGCGTCCATTCATCGTGACCATCTCCCTCTCTTTCGGTGCGCCATCTTGACGTAGCCCATGTCCATCTAGGGAGGCAATCAGTAAGAGGGTCAGTGCGCACGCGTCAGCGCGCGCCAAGTCGGGCCGCCACGACTACTGTTTCGTCGACTTCGCCACGCCCAGGGAGGCCAAGGCCGCCGTGGCCGCCGCCGACGGGAGGAGTTTCCGCGGCGGCCGCTTGAAGGTGTCGCTGGCGAGCGGTCGGTCTAATAAGTGGCAGGAGAGGGAGGAGCTCGACGACTCAGGGGTAGTAGGAAGGATGACGACCGAGAACGGGGATGAAGACGGAGGTGTTAAGGTATAGTGGCATGGTCGTGGGTTAGACTACGTAGGTCTTGTGATTGTGATATTGTCCGAATGCTCATAGGTCAGAAGATTCAGCGTGTGCTCTCCAACGTTAGTAGATCTTCTGCGTATGGTGAAGTATGATCTACATCTATTTTAGTTATATATATGTGTAGTATATAAAATGTAGTATTACACTCATAGGCAGTCTCCCCCCCTTGCACACAACATTTGTAGAATCACCGGATTTCACGGCTCATAAAAACAGGAAATAAACACTCTGTTATTAGATTATGCAGCTTCGGAACGCTATCTACTTAGCCAGCTCTCGGTAGTTAGTAACGTTAGAATATCACGGTTCCCCCTATTTAGGCCGTCCCTGCGTTACCTACCTTCTCGTTCCAAAAAATGACGGTCCCCGGAGTATTAAGCCCCCCTATTCAAGATAACCTAGCACCTAACCTTACCGCAATTTGACCTTACCTACCATCGGACCCCGAACACGCCATACCTTGACCTTACCGCTGGGCCGCGTTGTCTTCGGAGTGTCCACCGTCGACTTACGTGCGATATTTCGCGGCCGTGTTGCTCCCCACGATCTACCCATGCGAGTCCTGCCCCAGACGATCCTATTCCAGCATTCCCAGCAGAAGCCATTCTTATGGTTCCTCGTCCCTTCCGCGCGGTGTGAAACACGGCGATGGTTTCGGTACGCATGCCCGCATTCGTAGATTTGTATGGTCGCGGTTGCGTCCCCGTCGTCACCCTGTCTGTTTTTGTATGCCGGTCTCAGACTGGCGATTTGCTGGGCCGTGAGGTGTGTGCACTCGAGCCCGTGCAGAATCTCGCATTGGGGGCAGGACTCATCGGATCGCGTTGGTGCTCTCTCGCTTTCCAGCTGGGCGTTCATCAAGGCGGCATAGGACGACATCGTGTTGGTTGGTCTCTACACAAGTAGGTAGTCGCAAATTTCGCGTTTCGTCAGGTTATTACGAAGCTAGTGATGTTAAGCTTCGATCGTTACCTACGGAGAGAATGATATACAATTCATAAAATACAATGTTCACGATGCGAGACAAGCCACTTATATATACCTTAATGGCATTGTTAGTTCGTATTTATCCCTTTGTAGATTGCGCACAATACCATATTCCTTTATATAGGAATGAAAACAAAGACTTGGGTTTGACTGAAACCTCCCTCTTGATTCAATATCTAAAGCACAAGGGGGCCATATATGCGGAATTCTCGGATAAGCTCTACAACGACATTTTCCGGGCTATTTTGTAGGGTCTCTATCCTGCGAACATGGTTCCAAATAAACGTGTATTAATTTCACCGGTTACCAATATGTTAGATGACATGACCCATAACATTATGCAGCATGTTTTCGCTCGCTTCGTAGGTATAGATACTCAGAATAATAATAAGGGGGGGGGGGAGCAAATTACCAATATAGCCAATATACTACCTAGCCAACGTTCTCATCAAGAACCATTATAAACTTAATATTATTTGCCGAAGTACACTATTCAATAGAAATACCGACACAGTGTAAGAATAATATCTTTCCACAGCTAGTGCCATGATCGGGATCAACCATCGTAATGAAGATATTCGTAAGACGATTGACAAACAAATGCGAGGTCGCGACTGGCATTAACTAAGGGTGTGTTCAAGCCAGCTACTTATCTTATGCTCTAGGTCAAGCATATACCTTCCAAAAACAACTAATACGAATACACAGATAGTTCCTGCGTAGCCCTGTAACATTGGGAAAAGCTAAAGGGATGGCAAGAGCTTCTTTGCACCGACCCAACTCTCCATCCTCAAGTTCGCCGTGGAATACAGCACACTAGAAGACATCTTACACCACAACAATTTTGGAACAACCACTGAAATTGAAACAGCATCTCAGGCAATCATTACTCTTACGACATTGTTTTTCAACCTAGTTCAGCATCAAGGGACATAATATGTACGACGACACAGATGAAAAATAAAACGTTCGGGAGGGTGTGCTGATTTGGATCTTACCGAGAAAGAAAAAGACATCAACCCTTTCAACGACAACGAAGGCTATTAGGCTTCCTAGCATCACAGACTCTAGGGGAGTTGCTAAAATTTTGGATTGCGTCCACATATTTCCCGCCCCTAGGTATATTTTGCCCATACTCATACAAGCACAATGTCGAAGAAACCCGCTGTCCAAGCTTTCAGGATACCCTCTCCGGAGAAGATGAACCTATTCACTGAGCCTGAAACCTATCTTCGCCGATTCTTTACTTTTGCCGAAATCGATCCTATCGACGGTGACGACGAAGATTTCATACAGTTGAAAATGATTAACGAGACAAACTGCAAAGTGTCCAAATTGCCAAAACCTGCAGTTTCTATGGTACTTATATCCGAATCCGACCCAGTCCTAGATCCTCAAGGTCCGCAGGTTGGACCAGTTATATTTGACGGAAAGATGAGCACCCTGCCTCTAGAATTCTACGGACAGCTCAGTCAGATACGAGATGAACTCAGAGCTGATCCTGATGAAAGACTTCGAGACATAGCCATCTGGGCTTTACAGATATGTGCCGATCCCGACGACAGGCCTGAGTGGAACGTCTATGCAATTACAGACGCATTAAAAAGGGCCAAGTGTGGCGCACTTTGTCTCCGACAAGACGACAAGTGTTGCGTGCTTCTCGACGTGCTTCTCCATGGACTATGGGACTTCAATATATTATACCGAAGACCTGTATCGCCTTTTCAGGAAGCTATGTGGGTGCTTGCCGACACAGTATTCCGCCGGCCGTTTTTTTCCAGAATGATGCCTATCATTGCGGTGTTTCTTATTTCTTGGGACCAGCCTTTCAAGGATATTGACGGAATGATTTTTGTTTGGATGAGGGAAATTCAATTATCATTTTTTTCCTTGTACCAGTTTTGGAAGTGTTGGAAGACTTCATCTCTCAGAAGAAAGTCCTCAGAAGACAGCCAGCGTCTAAGAAGGTCAGGACTCTTCCACAACTATTCTTTCATCCCAGGCCTGAAACAGATCCGAAAAATACAACCCAAATTCGGAAAATCTGAACATCCATCGCTACTCGAAATGGTTGTGTGTTTCACCAAGGCAGGGTTTCAGTTCGAGCGTGACATAGATGCTAGAGAATTTCTCTATTTCTGCAGGGGCTTGTCTATGGTAAGGACAAGACCATATATCTATCATCCCGAGCCCCCGTTGAATGAATTTTTACGGCTATTAGGACGCGAGGTACTTCTGGTAGATGGAATCAAAGCGCTCAGCTATATTCGGCCTGCAGACAAGAAACGGCCGGGGCTACTCTCGTGGGTGCCCGACTTGCTTCACTTCTCAAAGCACAGTTGGCCATTGGCCGAGGCCGCCACCCCCTATTCGGCCGGTCTACAATTCAACAATAAATTATGGGACAAATTCAAGGCTCCAGCAATATTACAGACAGAGCCCTGCGAGATCATAGCGATGGGTGGTCCCACCACTGTGAGCGGCTTCATATATGACACAGTAAAGTGGTTCGTAGACGGCCCGGTGATCAATGAAAACGAGGGATGCAACGCTGAGTGCCGTCGAGAGATCCATCGCCAAAACTACAGTAATGCTCTCAGATACATCAAGCATCATTGGATTACAAAGGCGCTGTCATAGGAAGCAGCCTTTGGATCTACGGAAGAACGTGAATCGCTTTGGCGGACGTGTAAGTAGCTCCCAAAAGACATTCAATACTCCCTTCGCCCTACCCGATAGGCAACAAGGCTTTGCCCCAGTAAAACCCGAAAGCAAATACTCTGTTATAGTCGCCAAAACAAGCAGCCAGGGCAGCAACTGACTCTAAGTGCTGCAGTGATATGCAATCGCAGCGCCTCGGGCAAGAACGACGTGACAGCTGAGACAGAAGGAGAGCGCTTCAACCAATGGATAGCCGACGCCTTTCCCGCCTTCGAGGAGGAGCACAAGGGGACGTGCAACAACCGCGAACCTGACAAGGGCAAGGGCTTCGTGCATGAGTACACCAAGCTGGTCGCGCGGCGCTGTTTCGACCGCGCGCTGATCTCCACCGATGCCAATGGAGCCCTCGGCCTGGCGATCCGCGGCGTCCGCGAGGGCGACTCGATCGTCGTCGTCCGCGGCGGCCACGCGCCGCTGGTCGTCCGCAAACTCGAGGACGGCACGTGGTATCTCGTCGGCGAGGCGTACGTCCACGGCATCATGGGGGGAGAAGCCGTGGCCAAGGCACTGCGTGATGGCTCGGAATACCAATCGTTTGTCCTGGGCGGAGTGAACGGCGAGGAGCATTGCAGTTTGGTGAGGTGGTAACCATTGCCGGTGCTTGATTCCCTACCTACGAACGAACAGTCAGGAAAACTTTTGTTATAATACAGCACAACAAGCGAATTTTAGGATTGTGTTTTTTGTGCTTCTAAGCGAATGAAGAATAGCGAAAACAAATAGCATAATATATCAAATATTAATAGATATGTATCTTGGGTGCGTGATTTCGCTAGTTTGTAGCCATTCGTATCTTTTATCTTAGGCTCATTTCTCAGTATCCTTTCGTTGGTAGATACAGAGTTGAGAATAATCAGCGATGCCCCTGAGCGGCCCCAAGTAATGATATAATAGTAAAGGATTCAGAATCTCTGCCATTATACGACGTGGTCCGTAAAGGGATTCAAGCTGCGATCAATCTATTTAAACCATTAGGTTATCTCCTATGCGGATTTTCTCCTCCGCGGTCACTCATGATCGCCGTCGAGATCCTGAAGGTGGCCTTCCATAGACGTAAGAATCGGGTATATCAAATTCTCCGCCTAGTACTCGTCCATCTATGTAACTGTGTTATTCTAACACGTTTTAACCAATTTTCCAGGGCATAGAAGCTGTTGAATAGTCGGTAAGCGACACTAGAAGAATTCAGCAAAACGACGCGTCGCATCGTCCACGCGCAGCCCGAACCACCACCGCAGCGCGTCTTCTCCACCGGCTTCGACATCGCCATCAGACACGAGCAAGGGGCAGCATCAACGATGCTAATAGCACGCAAGTAAAGAAGTGCGTCCTCGCCATCATCATCACCTCAGGCCTCCCCATCCGCGGCGACAGCCCGCTCTTCGAAGACGCCGTCCTCGCGATCGAGAACCAGCTCATCGCGTGGGTCGGCGCGCAATCGGACGTGCCGTCTCAGTACGCGGAGTCGCCGCACAAGCCCTATTACCTACTCGGTCCCTTACCTGATGCCGGGGCTCTGGGATTGACTGCCACACGCACTCCGACGATGAGCTCGCGGACACGGCCGGCGGCGGCTCTGTGGGCTTCATCAGCGAGCAGCCGGCTGCCGTGGGGCTTCTGGGAGGCGCTGCAGCGGCGTCCTGCGCCGCGACGACGACCCGCCGTACGCGCAGTTCGGCCGCGAGAAGCCGCGCATCAGAACCGCGCTCGTTGTGGCCCACGTGTACAGAAAACCAGAGATCTTGGCGGCGGTCCGGGCCGGTGTCACAGGCGCGGACTACGTCTCGTTCGCGGCCGAGGATTGCATCAAGCTGATCAAGGAGAAAGGTACTATACATCGCTACGCGCACGATGGTCGATTTGCTATCGAAGTCGGTGGGAAGGGGTGTCGCGACAGCAATGGGAGAAGGCGCAGTTGTGTGGAAGTAGGTAATCACTTGGCTGCCTGCAAGTTGGCCATCGAAGCAGGTGTTCCAGTCGCGTGGACACACCGCCGGGCCTCGATATGACGATGGAGCTAGATTATACCGTGAAGGCAGGGCTGAGTAGCTTCGAGGTTATCAAAGCGGCTACGGCCAATGGGCCCCTGAGTGTGGGCGGACAGGCCCCGAAGACAGATCATTTGAGGATAGGCATTAGCTTGACTGAGAGCCCGGTCGAGGATGTAACAGTGCTGCAGAACAGGGAGACTATCAAATAGGTATCCTTACGAGTCAGCTACTTCAGCAGATTTAGGTCACTAAAGTATTCTTAGCATAAACATAACCTCTATTTCAGCGAATTAGTATTAGTTTGCGATGCTTAGGTAGGCTTCCAAAGGGTTAGATGGAACTTCCAGCCTGGAGGTGCGAAAGGGACAAGTTGGTGAAAGGGGGATGTAATGTGCTGGTTGGTGTTTTCAATAATGACAAGTTAAATTAGGTCACAGAGAGCGAGAAGTCAAAGTAAAGGTTGAGGTAATATTGGAAAGACATTCTACAGTATCTATCTGGTGTGTGCAGGGGAAACAGGTCTTAATCAACTTAGTCTGCTTAGGTACTCTCTCAATTATGAAAAACTCGAGAAATCCTATGATCAACAAGACGCTTCCGGTTGTTACCATTACGGCTTTTAACAATATCATATGCCACCTAACTCGAAGCCCATACACAATCATGCTCCCGAAAGAGCGCCGAACCGGACGAAGTGGGTGGTGGGTCTCTGGAGAAAATGTATCGGAATCAGTGATGAGCCATCGCCTATGATGTTGCATGCATAAATGAGCTCTGTCTAGTCCGGGCTATATCTAGTCCATATTTGAGAAGCTACTAATAATAACGATGCGTAACTCAATCTCCAACCGTCGTTCAACACTGACATTTAGACCCGCGAACTCACTCGAGAGGTTTAATAGATATCATGTCACCATCCGCAATTACACCTTCGAAATCTTACAGTATCGCCTCGATACCTGCAGATGGTATTGGGCCTGAGGTCATTGAAGCTGCCATTGCCGTGCTCAAGACTTTGGCGAAAGTTTTAGGCACCTTTGAGATTGACTTTACGCACTTCGACTGGAGTTCAGAGACGTACAAGAAGACGGGGAAATATATCCCTGACGGTGGACTCGAAGATTTGAAGAAGCATGACGCAGTACTGTTCGGCGCAGTGGGAGCCCCCGGTTCGTCTCTCATCCGTCGAATGAATGGATCTATGACATTGGCACAGCGCGAGAGCTGATTAACTTAGACGTACCCGACCACATTTCCTTATGGGGTCTCCGCCTGGCAATCTGCCAACCATTCCAGCAGTACGCAAACGTGCGTCCAACAAAGGTATTCCGTGGAACCCAATCCCCTCTACGGGATTGCAAGCCCGGTGACTTAGACTGGGTCATCATCCGTGAGAATAGCGAGGGCGAATACGCCGGTCAAGGCGGTCGGTCTCATCGCGGCCAGCCCTGGGAGACGGCCACGGAGGTCTCCATCTTTACCCGTCATGGCGTCGAGCGCATTATGCGCTTCGCCTTTCAAGTGGCCCAAAGCCGACCCCGTAAGCTCCTTACTGTCGTGACCAAAAGCAACGCACAGCGGAACGGCATGGTCCTCTGGGACGAAGTCGCTGGGGAGGTGGCAAAGGAATTCCCGGATGTGACTGTCGACAAGATGCTCGTCGATGCCATGACGTGTCGCATGACGCTCAAGCCACAGTCGATCGACACGATTGTTGCCACGAATTTGGTAGGCGTTTTTCCCCTAGCGTTGCACGCATTCTTCAAAGCCACGGTACTAAAGCGCGATGTTTATAGCACGCCGACATCCTGTCCGATCTGGCGGCGGCTTTGGCGGGCTCCATCGGCATCGCCCCAACGTCGAACTTGGACCCGACGCGTAGAAACCCGAGCATGTTCGAACCGATTCACGGATCCGCGTTCGACATCACCGGGAAAGGGATTTCCAACCCCGTTGCGACATTCTGGACTAGCGCCGAGATGCTTGCATGGCTAGGTGAGGATGATGCAAGCCGGAAGCTGTTGGACGCCGTTGAGAAGGTTTGCGAGAAGGGTATCGTAACAGCAGACCTTGGGGGAAATGCCAGAACTGCTGATGTCACACGGGCTGTCTGCGAAGAAATCATCAACGCGCATGGAAATTCCAGCAAGGGCGCAGAATAGAGTACTTAGAATTAGCTATAAATATAGGTAGTGAATATAAAGACGGGGTAGAGCAAATTGACCGGACCAGGTGCCAGATTATGCGAAGTTTGAGAAATTCGATACATTAAGCGGATCTAACCGCTCCCCAAACTCAATGTACTCTGTTGTGAGGTGACCCATAGCGATCGATTGGTTTCTGCCGGCTCCTTGATCTCAAGATGATGCTGACTCTCTCAGTTGAGTTGTGGTGTCACACTCCGCCGAGACATGTGCAGCTCCTGGGTAGTTAGTACCCCTGAACGCCGTAGGACTCGCAAACCAAAGTCAATTATTTCTATCAAAAATGGAAGAGTCAGAAGCCTTATTTTCATCAGCTTACCACTGTATCGGGCCGTTGGAGAGACACCAGCTAAGAAGGTAGCATGACTTCTGTTGGGATTGTGTCCTCTGGTAGAAAGATGGGCGCTCACCGCAAGAGAAACACCTCCCATATCACTCAAACGCGGAGTAAGTCATATGTTACTTGAAACCGCCGCATTCCGGTGCCCTTGATCTGCTACGTCCCGGGCTTTATCGTGCTTCTGTTCAGTGAAGATAATAGGGGCTCCATCGCAATTGAGCACGAGTCCGACCTTGTCGCGTCCCGATCTGCTGGCTTCCTAAGAATATGAAAGCTTTTCATTGCATATCTGGAATAAATGAAACGTAAAAGCATATCGCTATCTAATCATTCACCCTGCTAGAGTGTTGAAGTATACCTTCGAGCAGAATGAGTTGAAGTTGCCCCGCAAATGTAACGTATGTCAGGACGAAATAGCTCAATCAGACTGACCGCGTGAGTAGCGGCCACACTAGGATGCCATATGAAGAATTTCTCAGAGAATTTCAATGGCCGATAGGTGTCGTACTGTTGCGAAGGCATCTTGTCATGGCACCTATGAAGATCATGCCATGCGGACAATGAACGCCACCCCCCTTCCCCTTCGACATGATGCTGTGTTGAATTTCAACATAGAGACCAGTATTGTTCTACACACAAGGCGGTGTAGACATCCTTCAGCGAGGCTGGACAAGGTCGCGAGTCAACTGAAATGACACACAACCCCCTGAGATAGAGGTCCGGAATGCAGCAGATGTTACTCGACAGGCGCAAGTAGCTACACAGACGCCAGCCGTAATGATAACAGAAAACACTCCAAGAGCGCAGTCATTGGAAACTCTTGACACAGACCTTCTCATGGCAATCTATGCTAGCAGAGACATAGTCGAGTTGTAGTAGAATATCACAAGGACAGAGCTGCAAGGAAAGGCCAGTTCAGGCGCTGGAAGCAACGTAATCATCGAAGTCCTCATTCTCTAAGATATTCCAGAAGAGGCAACCAACGATAGTTGTTACCACTTTCTTTCAGAAATTGAGATGGTTTGAAACTGTGTGCTTCACTTGCCGAGATACATTTAGAATCCGAGAAAACAAGTTGACTACACTAGATTGGTGCATATTCGTTATTATGGCTAAGAATAAACCAATATTCGAGATCTTGATTGTACCTAGGTTGTATTTGGGTTGAAAGGATTCAAGGAGAGGCGGACCGAGGTCAGACGTAATCGCCCTTTAATCCTTCTGCGTCAAGATGGATATCTCCAACAGCGTCGTGGCGTGTACTGTTTAAGGTGTCATTTTTAGAGTACTTAAAATCACGGCTTCGTTTTTGTGACAAGGAGCCTATCTGATTTTCTTTCTTCCTTCGTCGTTACTATCTTATGAACACAGCCACAAGTTTCCAAGAATAGATTGTTCCTTATTTATCTAATAGGCAGTAGAATCTCCAATAATAGTGCGGTATTTGACTACTCCCACGAAGTAACTAAATGTAAAAGGAGCCTTAAGGAAAATTCAATTCCAGATGGAGACTGATTCTTATTTAATACCGTCGAAGTTAAAAATACCAGCCGGCCATGTTGTCCACATCATATTTGAAATTTCGTAAAAACCCGTCGGTGAAGTAATGCTGGCCATATAAGTGTGGAAGTTTGTCGCATCCTTCGCGCTAGGCTGATTAACTAACCCCAACTTAACAGGTTAAACTAATCATGACAAGTCTTACATGTTAATGATCTTGGTCACTAAATCTACCAGGTGGGCTTGATTTCGAGAAGTAGCCATCTTGATGATGTTCTGTTCCACCGCATCAAGGCATCTTCCATCAGATGGAAACCTTTTGGCAGGGCACTGATCAGAGTTGGATGGATCATAACAGCCTACCCACACAATCTAGCCAGTGTGCTCATACTTGATAGCGAGCATACTTGCAACATGTCCACATGGTATTCTGCTCTAAATCCTCTCCGGAATTCGCGCCATGGTGACTTCCCTACGAGCATACGAAGGTAGCGCGACACATATATAGGCATTGTGATGGAAAACATATCTCGCTTAACACTACGGCCCTATTGCCGTCGGCGTGTAGTGTCTGTTGAGAAGGCCGTACGTGATCATGAGCCTGCCGACCGTTCTGTCGTTCGACCGCGTGTTGTTAAAGAGCATATGGAGCTTCCTATGCACGCACAGCTTCATCGCTCATGTTCACAACGATTATGGGCTCATCGGTAAGATCGAGATGGACGGAATGGGACGAACACCCGCTTTCCTGGAAAGTTCCAGTGGCATTTCTGCCGTCCGTGGGGTGACGAGTCAACAATCAAATGAGCTTGTCGGTTACATCGTAGCGGTCGTCTCGACTAGGCCAGCGTTGGCTCTGTCGATGAAGAGAACGGTCTTATCGAGTACATCGTAGAGCATTTCGTGGTAGGGAGATCGCAAACGGAAGTTGATACTGATAATTTCTGAAGACGACGGCTGTGTTGAGCTGCTGTAGAATGTGATTGACATCTTCGTCGTGAGCTCTCAATGTCTTTACAATGCCCATGTTCCACTGCTTGAGATCCTACAGCTTCCGACTACATATTACTTCGATAACGCTTCGTACCAACACGTCAGTCAATAGTCGGAGCTGCAAGCGCTCGCACATCGCAGATGTAGCTGGTTCTCTTCGCTTGAAGTTACTAACTCAGCCGAGAAGTATACAGAATCGGTTGCTTGATTCTATTAGCAGTGTCCCGGCGCCGTTGTGACGGAGCTTTGAATGCCGGCAGGTATGTTGAGGCCGCGAGTCTAATCCTGGGATATAACAAGGTCGATCAAGTTTGCGACACGCTTCTCACACCTCCTTACCCCTATGCCCCCCCTAGCCCCCGCAGCGCTGGTTTTAATTCGAGGAAGATTTACATAGCGGTGAATCCATGGCGATGATATTATGACAAGTTGAGCTCTTTCATGATAGACACAAGAGGTTTTATTAAAGAGTTCACTTGCGTAGGTTGGGTTCTCGGTTCGTTCGAATTACGCTCTACAAAATAGACGACAGGTCGCGATTAGAGTTGGGTCGAGACTCGAAGCCATGACCATAAAGGCTTATTGTACATTTAAAAGGAATAAAAAAAAAAAAAAAAAAAAAAAAAAAAAACTACGTAGTCACTGTGGAGGACACGGTGGGTTCACCTCTTGGCGATGGTCGGAGTGCCCGTCTTGCCGTCACATCTCTTTACAGTGTACACCGGCAAGGGGTTTGATAGAGAATAGCCATCTGAACCTCGTCTGAGCATGGTTTTTGTTGTGGGTCAAGATCCCTCCGAGACACTATTAAGCACTAGGTAAGTATGTAGAATTTGCAACACTCTGGCAAACGGCACATGTAAAAAAAGATATTTCCCCACAGCTCACTAGCAAGACATTATTGTAAATGATTAAAATAACAACCACGCGACGAAGGGAAAAGGATTCATCATTGGATAGAGTCCCATTTCTTCTATATGACCATCTAATAAAATAATCCAATTGCTATTACTACCGGTGACAACAAGGTAGGTAAAGGTATTGCTTTGGAGGGGCTGTAGGGCCGTCGAAACCTGTTTCCATGGGCGACCTGACAGGCGGGAAGGCAGATAACACAACATGGGTGTGCTTGATCAGGTTCCCAAGCAAGTCAGGTACCTAGATATTGAGCATTTCGGGAGACTGCGGAACACCTCCATATTTGAGTAAGGACATCTTAAGATTGGCCATATAGCGTGGCATTGGACGCAAGGGGGGTATTTTCGACGTCATGATAGACCCAAATGAAACCGCCCCCAAGTGATCATACTGTTAAATTTAAGCTTTCTAGTGACGTAGTTAACCAATAACGGTAAAGGGGTTTTTGTTGCGACTCTGACATGATAGAGGGAGATTGTAATGATAGTGAGGGCGTAACTAAATCCTTCACTAATAGCTTATCTACTTCTTATTTTCTCAATAGGTTCGAGAATACCTAATACTATGCCTCATGGGATCTTAACCCCGGCCCTATAGAAGAAGGATTTGGCTAGAAGCAAGGGCTCACAGCTGATACTAAGTTGGGAGGATCACGGCGAAAAGGGGTTAAATTACGCCTGGATGTTGACAGTGCAGGGCACAAATTCGCCATTGCCAGCATGAAAAACCTCAATACTGTCTCGTTACTTTGCAAGTAGATACATATTCATTTCTCGATGCCTAACCCTTTTGTATTTTGTTTTTTATTTTTTATTTTTTCTATTCTTCGTGATAGACTCATGGACACATCTAGATCACATCGCAACGGGTGTATGGTAGGGCCAGGAACTCCGCTATTAGGCTTTGAACTCATTAAATGTGTGGAGTGTTATTCCCCTATTGCAAAGATAGGACAAATGACCGAGGCCGCGTTGGTCGTAGTCAGTAAAACACCAAGAAGAAAAAGTGTCCGGCAATTGAACCGACCACGTGCCTGCGATTCTTTTTGTTTATGTGGTGGTTCCGACGTTTTGCGTAGTCAGGAACTGGTGATGATCAGCCAGGTAATTAATCGTGTGATAGTCTTCAATACTGCAACTGCAGCTTTTTGCGATAAGCTACTCTACGCGTAGTAATCATTAAGGAGAAATCAGGACTAGCGACGTGATGCTAGACATTCATTCATTTCGAATGCAGTTGATCAGGTCTGCATTGCTACGACGGCAGTTTTCGGTAGCCTCCCGCATCCTCCAATGCGGCTTTTGAGAAGAACTTCAGGCCAAGACGCCAACAGTGTGCTACTTGCCGACAACGAAACTGCCAATATAATTATTACCCACCACCATGGATTCCGCTGGGGCTAGCACTAAGCCGTTCAGGAATAGTTACGGACGGTAACATTAGGATCAGCTCACGTTGTGCTAGAAACGGAGAGGGCCGTCCTAGACTACCATTCAGGTACCCTGGACTAGTACGCAAGGCTATTGGTCCGTTCTTTTCAAAATGCAGTCGATGATTATCTTCAGCGGATACGTTAAAAACTCAAAGCGTTAATGAAGATAGCCGTTGTCCTGGTATCCATTTATGTCATGCTTAATCCATGCTGCCAAGGGTTTGAGCTTGACCTCTAAGTCGCCGACGGGGGAGACGAGAGGACCGAAATGTCCATCGCCATACACGTCCTTGGTAAGTGACGCCATGAGAAGGGCGCCCGGCCTTGTTACCCAGATGAGCGGAGTGGATGATCGTGGAACCAATATTGATCGAAGGCTCAGGGGGGGGTCACCAGCACGCAGGTATATATCTCCCATCACTAGCCCGTTCAACTGGGAATTTTTCTCATCCCATCTACCAAGCAAACGATCAGCTTTCGAGTCTCTCACTCAGTCATTCTCTTACTCGTCCAACTTAGTCACTCTTTGATATCAAGCTTTTCAGCTCCGCATAAGCAGCTTAATCCGCCTTGCAACCAATAATCGCAACGATGCAGTTCACCAGCTTCGCTCTCGCCGCCCTCTCAGTGGGCTCAGCCTTCGCCGTCCCGGCTACTCACATGACCGAGGCCCGGCAACTCCAGATCCTCAACACCGCCACCAGCGCCGTCAGCGGTGTTACCGGCAACGTCCAGAAGGAGTTGGAATCCCTCGGTACGGCTCACCGCTTCCCGTTCGTTTGGGTTTCATAGCTAACAGGGTGTTCAGTCAAAATCTCCGTCAACAACGTCACCCTCGACGTCGTCCCCCAGGTTGAGAAGATCCTTAACTCCGTCGCCGGTGAGGTTACTGGCCTTCTGCCCTCTGTCACGCCCCTCGTCAGCGACCTCGTCGGCACCCTCACCGAAGGCGACCTCCAGGGTGTCCCCAACTTGTTGAAGGATGTTCAGACTCTGGGTGGTGGTATCGTCTCTACGGCTGACAAGCTCGTCAAGACCCTGCCTGCCGGTAAGTGACTCGCATCTGTTTTAATTCTGATCCCTGTGCTGACAACTATTCCAGAGGTCCTGAAGGAGGTCAAGCCTGAGCTCCAATTCGTGCTTTCAACCGTCCAGCCCCTGGTCAAGCCTATCGCTTCTTTCGCTCTCGGCGCCGTTGGTCAAATCGCTGGCCCTCTCGTCCAGGAGGTCACCGGTCTTGTCGGTGGTGTCCAGACGCTGGCCGGTGGTGCTCTCCAACCCCTCACCGGCCTCGTCGGTGGCATCCTGTAAACAAACGAACTTTTCACCCTTCTTACTATTGGCCGTTGTTAATGATGATTGATACCTCTTATCATTGGCGGATTTTTTCTGTGGAACGCATTTCAACGGACAGGATAATTGCATGCTCATGATTATATGCTTGGATATCTTTAGCATTTGGAAATAATACCGCGCGCGCAAGCCGACCTTGTAAATCTTATCTCGGCAATCCGTCCGTAATGGAGTTGATTGTGCTTTGTTATGATGTGACGTGTCTTATCACCGGTGAATTATCTGCAGATGGTCGTAAATTTTAATGTCTTACTGGTGTCTTGGCTGGCACAGTAGCATAGGCTTCGCTATCCACCCAACACCATTTCTAGGTACTCTTCATATATCCGAATGATTGTAACGAGTAGCTGTTGATGCTTAACGGAATTAAGCCAATGGCGAACAGATAGGCTGGTCCACGTTACATACGAGAATAAAGGAACTTTTGAACTTCAGGACAGCACATCCGGTCGGGTCTTCTCAATTTGATTGGGTGAGGGTTCGATAAAGACACGACTGTAACAGACAGAAGCGGAAGCTCATGACCACCTGCGAAGAATGTAACCCCATCAGCGTCAATCGCACTCATCCAGCATCTCGTTACAAACTCAAGTTCTCAAGGTCTGTTACACACAGGATGGCGGCCCTCTATAGCTTCGTGCGACGCAACTGGCAAATAGCCAAACCTCCAAATACAGGCGTCCCTAAGTCGGCGGCGCCACTCCGGTTTGGCATTCTGGGCGCCGCGGATATCGCGTAAGTTGGGATGCGGCCTTAGGCGCCAAAATAACCCAGAAGAGGATTTTGCTGATAAGTTGATCATTTCGTACGTCTCAGACCGCGGGCTCTCATCACCCCAGCGAAGAGCCATCCCGAGGTCGTGGTACAAGTCGTAGCGGCCCGGGACCCCAAGAAGGCGAAGGCTTATGCCGAAAAGCACGGGATACCGGAGGTAGCGACGACGTACCAAGGTGAGCAAGCCCCCCGTGTTTAACGGCTACTCATCGGTCACTGACAACATGATGCACTAAGATATCCTGGACAATCCCGCTATCGACTGCGTCTACATCCCCCTGCCCAATGGGCTGCACTACGAGTGGGCGCTCCGCGCCCTCAAGGCAGGGAAGCACGTGCTCCTAGAGAAGCCAGCGGCGAACAACGGCATGGAAGCGAAGCGTCTCTTCGAGTCGCCGCCACTGCTCACCGCGCCGAGCCCGCCGGTGCTCCTCGAGGCGACGCACTACGTGTTCCACCCGGCGTGGACGGCGTTCCTACGGTACGTGACGCCGTCGGCGGTGGCGCGCGCCCGCGCCGTGCTCTGGGTACCGCGGTGGGAGTTCGCCGACGACGACATCCGGTTCCGCTACGAGCTGGGCGGCGGCGCGCTGCTCGACCTCGGCGTGTATACGGCTAGCGCGCTAACACGCATCTTCGGGGCCGCGCCCGAGGCCTGCGAGTCGTGCGACGCGCGCCCTGGCCCCTACGACGAACGCTGCGAGCGCCTCTACAGCGCGCGCTACCGGTTCCCCGGCGGCGGCCGCGGCGAGATGGCCGGCGACCTCCGGGCGCCGCTGACCCGCCTCGCGCCCGTCGTCGACGTCGAACACCGGCCCGTCGTGGTGTCGGGTGCCGACGCCGGTGGCGTTGAGGTGCCCGAGGGCCGCGAGGTCGTGCGCACCCGGCGGGTTAAGTTCACGACATACATCCAGCCCGCCTTCTTCCATTCTATCCAGGTCGACGACGAGTTTGTCCTGCGCACGGTCGGGGACAGCAGCCCGGCCGTCGTCAGGAGCTGGCGGAAGAGCAAGACGGTCAAGGCGTACACGTTCAAGGAAGCCGGCGTCGAGCAGCCGGGGGAGCCGCACTGGCTGACGTACCGGTATCAGCTGGAGCAGTTCGTTAATAAAGTACGCGGGCGTGAGGCGCAGCAGTGGGTGACCGGGGCGGACTCGATCAATACCCTCCAGATGATTGATATGGCATATGAGGCCGCAAAGCTACCGTTGCGGCCTACGAGTGAGTATAGTTAGATAGGCAAGGGGGTTGTGGAATGAAGAGAGGCTGGACAGCATGGCGGCTCTGATCGGCTCAGAGAAACGCGTCGCTACTAACTAATGTTCGGTTCCGTCCATGCACATAAAGTCAGGACTTTATAACATTGCTGTATCTAACTAATGGTTATACCTTAACGTAGTATTTGATGGACAAGGAAGAATGTACTTGGCTGCGGGAAGTTCAACCCCCTCGCGCCGACCTTTGTAATCGTTAAAATTTTTCTTTCTTATATGAAATACGTTTATCAAGGTGATTGTGTAAAGTGTTGATAGCCATGAGCTTCTTATCTTTGACTAACTCCGTGGCCGAAGGAGGCAGATTCTAGTTGCTTCCTGTCAAAAAAAGAACCTTGTCATCAGCTTCTCTTCCATGCTCACCAGGGTCAGTCTCTGTTGCCGATCCCCCATGTCAGATCCCATGCTAGGAGGCTCCAATAAGGTGAAAGATTTTCTGAAAACTTCACCTAGACAGCCTAATTTTGGAGGGTCGAGGGGACTGAGTTTAGTTCCGAGTGTATATGGCTGTAGGTAGAGAGCGAATCCGCCTTGGATTAGGGAAGAGCCCGAGATCGATATTCTTATCGTGCCGTACACCTTTTGGCGCTCTTTTACGTATATCTACCTTACACTCTGGGTACCGAGATTCAAAATACCGTCTTGCTATGGTCCTATGAGAATTTCTCTAACTTGACTATCAAGTCTACTAGTTCCGCCTCAGTGCATTATTGATTAGAGAAAGCACAGTTAACTAATGAAGAACTAGAAATACGTGAGAGCCATGTATTAACATTTGTACTTCCCACCAAACTATACCCAACCCATATACATCTACTTACTGTATGAGCTTGTCAGCTCTTCCACCCTGCGTCTTTCGAGGGTTGTCACCGCTTTCGCCTAGACTTCACTAATCTTAGAAGCCAGACTAATCTATCTACTAGGTCTCGCGACGTAACTGCGTGTATTATATATGATAATGGAGCTGTTCTAGAGTGCCTCCGCCAGCAAGGTAGTTATCAAGTGAATACTCATCAAGAACCGAAACAGGAACGGCCAGCTTCTGAGTGAGAGACATTTAAGCTTGACTCTAGGCCACTGGTCTTTTCACACACCGCTACTAAGAGTGTGCATAAGTAATATGGTTGTAGCGAACGCACCATATGCTGTATCCTGCCAGAAGAGGAGTTACCAGTCACGCCCTGTCCACTCATATCCGAAGTAACGAAGAGGACTACTCGGTCCTCGTAAGAAGGTACACTAGTACGTGGATGGGCGATCCGTTGGTTTGGGCTCTGATCGCGATGGATGATGGAGGAATTCGAAAGGAAACGAAAAAGGAGTTCGAAAATGGATATATCGGCATCATAGCAGATCTATATGATTGTATTGTGCCCTGCATCCATATCGCTCTCAGTTCGCTGGGTCGAGGTGTTTATGCGGCCTTAAGTTCTTGTTTGACCCCGTTTACAAAAAATATCTTGAAAGTTAGGAGGCAGAGAGGAAGTTTAGACTTATAATGCGCGGGATATTGTTAGTATTTTGAAACTTCATATTATGAAATAATTGTCAAGCCATTGGGTTTTTATTTTTTTATTTTTATTATTATTATTATTTCTTTTTAAGGCAAGGGGGGAGGTGGTGGTCGGTTGTTGGTTACGGACGTTACAGGTTTAATCTACGTGATACATATTTTATACAAAAGGTAACACTAAATACCAAATCTCACGCAGTACCTAGTAGTGAAAGATTGCAGGAAATAAGTTGGGTTAGAAAGAGAGTAAGTCATCTAGCTAGCTCAGGAGTGTGAGACATATAGCCCAAGACATGTGAACCCTAGTGTATCGTGTGCCAATACTGTTATCCCTAACACCCGGTGAGAATGAGTTGGATATACATCCAATGATTGAAGGACGCCTTGTAACGTGTCAGACTAGCGGGGTGAGTTGGCCAATAAACCTCAAAATCGCATCTGAACGAAGGGCGATGAAAAAAAAGGGGTGGGGGGCTGGGCTGATGCAGTTCCCCTTTCAGTCAGACATGAATGAAGAGTGGTAATTCCTCCCTTATGAAATCTGTGATTGCAATTCATCCAAAACCTTGTCCTGATCGGGAGTTTCAACATAATTTTTGCGATATTCATCGTGTGAGATATGTTGAGGTTGAGCCTTGTCCTTTTCTGCGTATATCTGCAGACCAGTAACCATGGTGCCCGTCCGTCCATGGCCAAAACCACACCAGACCAAAGTACCAGCACGATGCTTCCGGTACTCCTTATTGCCGGTGCTGAGGTCGCTTAGAGTGGGAGCATGGTAGTCCTGCACAGGCAGTGGGGTGTACGCAATGCCGTTGCTCTTCAGCTTATCCGTGATGTCTTTGTTGTTCGCTTGGCTGTTCAGACTGATCACATGCTCGATCTTGTTTTCCTTAAGGAAACTGATAGAAGTGTCGGTCAACTTTTGGCTTGAGTCGGTGTTCTGATAGTAGGGTGCGGAAGAGCGGGCAAGCTTGTCGCTATCTGGAATGTGGCCTTTCACCCACTCGAACCGATAGAAACCCGCAGCATCCGGGGTAGGCATGTTCTTGTAGATGAGAAGGGTGAACGATATATCTAGACTCGTCAGAGATAAATCATGAGCCGCTTGACAGACAAGAACACATGCCTCGTCGAAGTAGTAGATATTGCGGTAAATTCGAGAGAGTGTACGCCCTTAGCTGGAGAATTCGCAAGTGTTATAAATTCTCGCACTAAGTAGGAGTGATCTTCAGATGGCACAGTAGGTTGATTCTAGCTAGAAAAAGAGCTCTTGTTTCTTGGAAAAGAGCAAGATATATATACACCAACGGGCTGCTCAAGTAAAGGTCTGGTCGCGGAGAGCATCTGTCTAGATTGTTGCGGCCTTAAACAAGCTATCCATGAAAAGCCGCCACCCGAACCTCATCGAAGCAATAGAATCCAATGTTGCTGTTGATCTGGGCATGCTTTTGGAGGTACGGTGAGTCGGTCCTTTACGAATACTTCCACCGCCAAGTTCATAACAGGGCAGAGAAATGTCTGCCTCCCGATAGATCGACTCACGATAATTTTATGTGGGCACTTGTTCAGCTGTCCACAACTACAAAAAAAAGCGTCATGACGATAATGAAAAGCCTTTTCCCGCAGCCTCAGGTAAAAGTATCCATTGAATTGAGGCCCAGCAAACTTTGATTGGGTCCGTAATCCGAAACTCCCTTTGACCTTTGTACAGCTGTCGGCGAAATCTGTCACAGGAACACAACAAATCCATTACGCCCTGGTCAGACCGCTGAGTATCTTTCCGTAGTATGCCGTCGCCAAGCATCCGGACTGCTTTTATGGTTTCGTATGGTACCATGGGGCGGATGAATTGTGGTTCATGTGTAGCATGGCGAACTAGCAGAGAGCCGGTTGGACAGGGAGAACCCGATCACATATCGCGTTCGGTGATTTCTCGATTTTTCATCTTTCAGCACAAAGTGAATTATGTTCATCATCATGTCCATAAATTCAGCAACTGTCCTCTCACGACACCACTGACAAGTCTTCTGTGTGTTTTTGGACTTTGACGCACCCCTACTTACTGCGTACCCTTATCCTTTGATCTCTTCTACACGTTATTTCCGCTGCTCGTTCATTGACGCATTCTATCTTCTCCACGTAGTCATGGCGCATGAAACAGGACACAAGTCGGCTTTTCGTGGCCGGGCTCGGGCTCAAACTCGTTCTGAGCTTCTCCGACTTGAATCTGGGCTTGACAAGGACACTCTCCCTGGAGTGTCGGTCATTGGGGCTGGCTACGACCCCTTCGCCGGCTATGCTAGCCCCCACTACGTTGTTGATGTGAACATCTTCGACTGGAAGGATGCTCCACAGGACACCTTCACATATCTCGGGAAGACCTACAAGAAGCCGACCGCGGTCGGCGCCATTGTGTATTCGGATTCCTCGTCGACCAACGTCGTCGGCGCCGACATCCAGAGCTACCAGGAGAAGCTAGGTGCCAGTGTCAAGGTTGACGGCTCATATGGCTTCTTCTCGGGGTCGATCTCCACCGAATTTGGATCGGAGTCACTGACCAAAAGCGAATGCGAGTTTTCGCGCTTCCAAGAAAGCATCGGGACGTGGGCGCTTGAGCTTACCCTCGATTCTAAGATACGTGAGCTACTGAGTCAGACGTTCCGTAGTGAGCTTGACGACCTCGACATTAGCGACATGGACACTTGCCAGGAGTTCTTCCGCCGCTACGGAAGTCACATCCTTACGGGGATCGTACTCGGCGGTCGTGCGCTACGGACGGCATCCACGAACAAGTACACGGTGGACAAAAAATATGAGCTCAGCGTGACAGCCGAGGAGGCCTATAGATTCGAAACAGCGCAGGTCAGTGCAGAAGAGAAAGCGAAGTACGAGTCTGCCGTATCAAGCTTCAACACCAATTCCTCGGTGAAACGAGACACAGTCGGTGGCAATCCTCAACTCGGTAACGGCGTCTTTGCAGGAGAAAACTCGACTTTTGCGGAGTGGAGCAAGTCGGTGATCGAAGACCCCGTTTTCGTTGACTTCACGAACGATAATCCTTTCACTCCCATATGGGAACTCTGCGCCCGCGATGACAAAGGAGAGAAAGTGAGGTCCGGTCTCGCCACCTATTACAAGGATCACTGGGCGCCAGAGTACGCGGACACGCTCCGTCTCCGGCCGGACTATATCGATGCGCTCACCTTTGTTGAAGGGGACAGCAGCACGATCGCGCCGACCTCGGGATACGAGAAGCTCAATTTCGACCTGAACCACACGGTGGGCGGCAAATACATCTATCTCTGCTACCACAAGGCGAGCTACAACTCGCTTGGCCCGAACAAGCGGGCCATCACCGACCTTGCCGTCATCTTCGACAACGAGGCCACGCCTTCCGGCTACGCCAAGATGTCGACTGACCTGAACGACGGTGCGGGCGGGAAATATGTCTATCTCTGCTACAAGACGGGCGACTACAACCCAGACAAGGCAATCCTCGACGTCACAGCATTTAGCGGCAGCAAGTCAGGCGTTTCCCCGCCGTATGGCTTCACCAAGATCCCGCGTGACTTAAATGCCGGCGCAGGCGGTGATTACATCTTCTTCGGATACGCGAAGAGGGCCATTTGAGCATGGGGTGGCAGAGCATGAGATGGCAGAGCCCTTCCCCCTCCCGTGATGGCTAAGCATTCCGCTTGATTTCCCGGGCCCCTCCCGGCCCCTCCCCCTTCTCCCCCCCTTTACTATACGTCTGGTCATCTTGGACACTCTTTGAACACTGGCCGTCGGAGGAATGGCTATGGACTTGAATATGATATAAGCGACAGGGCCAGGAATCTCTCGGCCCTGTCCTGTCTGCACTCTGCCCCGTGTCAGCTTTACATGTACCTATCTACACATACACTCGCTTGTTAGATCTATGAAACTATGATTGTCCTCCATTCAAACGACAGACCGGGCGTATCGCATGACCACTTGTAGAATAGTTTCCTAATTACGTACCTGGGTATAGAAGCTAGATTGTCTCATGTCATGATCTGTACGAGTTCTTGAGGCACTCCTTGCATGAAGGTGCAAAGTCTTCCACCATTCAAAGCAAAATATTCGTCCGCCGTGATGTTGAAGTAAACGGCCGCTTATATCAGACAGGCTCGCCTAAAGAGTACTACTACCCGAGTCGTAAAGCCAGCACTAGACGTGAACATTCCCGCGTTTCGCAAGTAGGTAATTTCCCACGGTGCCATGGGGACCCGTGGCACATAAATTTTGCTTCGTACGATTTCCTACGAGTTGTTATAAGAGTTAATCGGCGAGAAGAAGAAGAAGAAGAATAATAATAATAGTTACTTCCTGTGGTAGTGGTCCGTGCGCAGCACTGTAAATCAGGAATCCCTGGAGGCACCTGTAATTAGTCCTCCATCATCCTTACACCTCCCACTGCTATCACTTCCATATTATTTAATTTTTTGCATTTCCTATGGGAACCCGTGGGAACCCATGGGAACCTACGAAGTTTCTTTTATTTACCATGGGTACCCAACCCATTATCCACGGCTAGCCAGCGCAGTACAGCGGAGGAGAGGGTACATGTATGTACTTTGCGCGATGGTCGAAAGCTGGCCTGTGCCGTGGAACAAATGCTGCCCAAGTGTTAACGACCCCCCCCACTAGGTCAATTTTGGAGCGGGACCATAGAAATTACAGTCCGTATGGCTTCAAATATTAAGCATTTCTTCTTACATGTGTGCGACTGATAGAACAATGGCGAATGATCATCTTCCCGCAAGCCTTGGCTTCCTCACGGACGCCGCGCATCTCCTTGCAACATCCGCTCCCGAAACTTCAGCCTACCTTATGGCACAACGGAACTCGTTGATGTTCAACAACGATATACTGCAGTCGGATGTGCAAAGGCAGCACGTCTGCGGTTCTTGTGGCCATATTATGATTGCTGGTCAGGGGGAAAAGCTCAACATAGAAACTAACAAGGCTTTCCGCAAGAAAAGTAGGAGTAACATACAGAAACCTCAATCGGCAGTAGCTGCAGCAGCATCGTCTTCGATTTCTACGTGTCGAAAACGATTCACTTGTGGGATGTGCGGGCGGTATACAGACATTGTTGTCCCACCACCTGCTCCCATCTCTAGACATCGTCAAAAACAGCTGGCCAGATTGTCCGGCGCGGCTACTAAACATCTGCCAGCGAACATGCCTTCAAACATGACTGCTACTGCTGCCAAATCTTCTGCCACGGCAACTGCGACAGCCAATGCTAGCAGCAAGAAGAGAGCGAAGAGTAGGAAACAAGGCCTACAAGCTCTCCTTCAACAGTCTCAATCGTCGTCATCAAAGCCTCAGACGGGACTTGGTCTAAGCCTAAGCGACTTCATGATGAAGTGAAGCGTCTCCTGAAGGTACATATGAAGGTACATGTAACCTGTTGACCTTAGGTACGTACACGTGTACTGGCCTGTCCTGATTACCTAAGCTACGTTCAGGGGCAGAGAGAGTGCCTGTGGGTACCGCACTATTCGAACACAGTCCATGGCAATCTATCCTAGGGCTGCTAGGGTGATCGATCTGTTACTACATCATAACCCCGCCATAGGCCGAATTGCCCCTCCAAAATTTTCTAGATCAAACCAAACTGGAGCCGATGTCAATCATACTCACAACCCGATAGCAATTTGATAACCGACAAAACCAGCAAAGAAAGCCATCACAATGTCTGCGACTGAGGAAAACCCGGATCCAACCACAGTTCACTCCTCGTCCGACTTCTTCGAGTCCATCGGCCACAAGGTCGGGCATCTCGACCCCACCACCAATGACACGACCAATGGCATCACCAACCATACGAACAGCACCAACGGTGTTACCCGTGCGAACGATGATGAAGAAAAGGTCGTTGAGGAGATCGAATCCCTCTGCATGAACTGCCACCAGAATGTATGCTCCTATATTCTCTTATTACACACCAACTATCCCACTAACTGCGCTCAGGGTACAACGCGAATGCTTCTCACTTCTATCCCCTACTTCCGCGAAGTCATCCTTATGTCCTTCTCCTGCGACAAATGCGGCTTCACCAATTCCGAGATACAGTCTGCCGGTACGATCCAACCGAAGGGTTCGAGCTACTTGCTACGGTTGACCGAAATGCCCGACTTTGAGAGACAAGTTGTCAAGTCCGACACTGCTGTTGTCAAGTTCATTGAATTAGATCTCGAGGTTCCTGCAGGACGCGGACAACTCACAAACGTCGAGGGAATTCTGTCCGCCATAATAGACGACTTAGCGCTTGGCCAAGACGCCCGCAAAGAACAAGCGCCCGAGGTCCATGCCAGGATCGAAGAAATTATAACGAAAGGCCGAGCGATGCTTGCCAGACAGTCATTCCCCTTCCGAATTTTGGTCGATGATCCGGCTGGAAACTCGTGGATCTCTCCAAACATGAAAGATGGCGTGGGAAAGTGGGAGAAGCGAGAATATGTGCGGACTCCAGAGCAAAACGAGGCTCTTGGTCTCGCCGCGACAGGCGCGGCCGCTGGCGCTGCTCAGTCCTCCGTAGACGACGACGACATCATTCCCGACCAGGTCTACGAATTCCCATCCACGTGTCCTGGCTGTATGCATCCGTGCACGACGAACATGAAGATGGTCGACATCCCCCATTTTAAGGCTGTGGTTCTGATGTCGACTGTCTGCAGCGACTGTGGATACCGGTCCAACGACGTGAAGACAGGCGGGGAAATCCCCGAGCTAGGCAAGAAGATCACCCTGAGAGTTGAGACTGCGGAAGATCTTGCCCGAGACATTCTCAAGAGCGAGAGCTGCGAGCTTGAGTCTCCTGAGCTCAACCTTCAGGTCAACCCCGGAACCCTGGGTGGACGCTTCACCACCGTCGAGGGTCTGCTGACACAAGTCCGGAACGACCTGCACAGCCAGATCTTCGAAACAGGGGAGGGCGGCGATTCTCTGAGTGCCGATGAGAAGACACAGTGGAACACCTTTTTCAGCAACCTCGACGCCGCCATCAAAGGCGAGAAGAAATTCACCATTATCCTATCCGATCCGCTGGCGAGCAGCTACGTCCAAAAAGCCGTCGACCCCGACCAAGAGGACCCGCAGATAACGACGGAGGACTACGAGCGTTCCGATCAGGAAGAGGAGGATCTCGGGCTTCGCGACATGAAAATAGAGGGATACGAAGAAGAAGAAGAAGAAGACAATAAAGACGAGGCGGAGGAGGCCGGATGAATAATAAATACGGTATTCGCGTTGGCTTATGGCATGGTTTATACGAGTTGCGGAGCAAAGATTAATTAAGTACCTGTGCTCATAGAGTTAGAAGAAGTAATATGTCGGAGGAGGCAATGCTCCGATGATGAAAAGATAGGGTGGGTAATCGCACCATCAAAACACACACCCCTTATCATGTTTGTTTTTGGCAGATGTATGTATGCATACAGTATGGACCAGCCAGCGTGAGTAAGGCTGTGTTCCAACTTTTGTCAGTCTTCCGCTTGATTGGTGGCCACATGCCGCATAGAAAGAGTTACAGCTACTATATCATGACTACGAGCCGGGATAGGTAGTGAATCATGATATTTCCCCGCTAGGTGTGACTTGCTCTGTGTGATAGAGTGTACTATGTGATAGAGTATAGGATATACATATATGACATGGCATCTTCAAGAGGCCTCGGGCGCCGCAGCGGGATCGTGATGAGAAGTGGAAGGGTTGGGGGATTAGCATGTAGATCCCTTACCCCCTATTAGCCTTCCAAGGATATGATTGGTATGGGATTGGTTTATGAGGGCGACGTTTGCATCCCTCTAGAAGTTATCTCGCCAGATTATATATGCATATGTCGTGCCTTTCTTCATCTATAGGATGTAGCTACATGTATCCCCGTTAAAAATCTCTGCTTGTTGGGTGCGTACACCTCCTTCCTTCCTTACCTTATCGTGTGCGTCTTGCCAGCATGGCGTTTAAAGAGGGTTATATTCAATATGCTAAGCCTTGAGACGGGTGAAGCTTTTCGTCCGATATTTGCTTTGCTGCTTCTAGTCTTCGTCGTCTGTTGGTACAATGCTACTATATGTTGTCTATGGTGACCAAGTAGTAGTTCGTTATACGCCTGGTTGCTACCGTGAATCCAACGATGCGCATATCGGGCTTCTTCGACCGACACGCGATGCGAGCAGCGAGACGTGAATACTGCCTAATGCCACGGCATCTTACAGAGCCATGTGAGTATGTGTCCGGGCATACCTTGGAGGCGGACACTATGCCCGGACAAGTAGCGACACCAATAACCCTGCTAGCAAACCATCACTTCCCACTTCCGACCCCGTCCCTATCACCTAGGTTAGGAGATATCCTGGATCGTGATATTCAGCGCGCTCTCCACGAGAACCCACTCGCGGTCCTCGATCCCGGCGCGGACGCCGTCCCAGTCCACCGGGCTCGCGGGGACCTCCCGTTCGGCCCGCCAGTTCCAGCCGGGCTGCGGCATCTCCGGCTTTTCCGACAATAATGTTGGTGTAGATTGGGACGAGGTCGCCGGCTCCGGCTCGCGGGACCGCAGACTTGCTTTGAGATTCTCGAAGTCCGGTAATGGCTCGAAAGTGCAAGTGCTATCGTCGTCGTCGTTGCTGTCATTGCTATTGTCGCTATTATTGTAGCTATTGTTATCGTTATCATTGCCGTTATTGTTGTCGTTGCTGCTGTAGACGCCGTTGTAGTTGTCGCTGTCGCTGTTGCTGTCGTTGTCGTTGTCGTTGTTGCTGTTGCTGTTGCTGTTGTTGTCGGCGTCGTTGTTGCCATTGTTGTTATCGTCGTTGTTGTTGTCGTCGGCGTGCTTCTTCTTCTTCTTCACCAGGCCGTATTCGTTCGGCCCGTAGAAGAACTCGTACACGATACCGCCCGAGAAGACGTCCGTCATCGCGGGCGAGAAGATGGCCCGGGTCTCTTGGAACAGGCGCGGGCTGCGGAGGTTGGCGCCGTATTCCGAGAAGAAGACCGGGATGCGGGTGTTTGCGAACAAGGCCACCTGCGTCACGTCAGTAATGTTCGTTCATTTGCTGTTGGAGTTGCTTGGTAGGTAGGTAGGTAGGTAGGTATGCTATCACTTACAAGTCCATCGTATCCGGACATCGACATCGATGATTCGCCGCACCAGCAGTAGCTGTTGAACTACATAGCAGACGCGCACAGACGCAGTTAGCAAGGCCGGTAGGCACAACACCCACAATGAGTGGTAAATCCATCATCGGCTGGTATATACTCACCGCGTAGAAGTCGATCCCCTCCGCGTCGCTGCCGGCGCCGAAGTAGTCGAACTGCGGCTTCAACAGACTCCGGACGTCCGCGGAGCTGACGCCGACGGGGAGGACCCGCTGGCCCCATGCCGCCGCGAGGCCCATGTACCTCTTAACGTCGCGCACGACGGCGCGCACGACGGGCGCGGCGGCCGTGGAGGGGATGCTGTTGATGACCTCGTTGGCGGCGACGAGGCCGAGCGTGTTGGGGTACGCGGCCATGCAGTCCACGGTCTTGAAATGGCGATGCAGCAGATCGGCCGTGTATGACTCAAAAGGGGCTTCCCGATCGATTGCGTTATGGGGCGTCGAGATGCACTGCTTGCGTGAGCGGGTGAAATTGGGAGAGGCAGATATTGTGATATTCGGTCGCGTTTGACTTACGGCGAGCACGTATATACCGGCCTCGGCCAGCATGTTCATCGCAGCATCGTGATTCTTGCTCGCGTCGATGCAGACTGCGTACTATGAGTGTCGGGTATAAGACATGAGACCTTGTCACGTACAGACAAAGAGGGTATTCAACCCGAGCTCCTTGAACAGCGGGATGCTGCGCTCCAGGTCGTCGAGGTACTCATTGGCCAGCGGGTCTGCGGACCGAGGAGGCCCGGACTTGGCGCCGATGGCCTTGTACAGCTGGTATACGACTCCATTCACAAGGAACTTGTAGATTGTGTGCGAGTGTCAGCGATGAAGCTGGATCGCAGTATATTCTCTGTTGGTATTTTTTTTTTTTTTTTTAATATCTCACTTACACGTTCGTTACCCTTCCAGAAGTAACGGCCGCTGACGGTAATTGGTTTTATACGGTGCGCCATGCTCGATACCTGCTTATTGACTTGGGTATGATGATGGTCTCTCTACTTCATGTTTACTTACGGTGAGTCTGAGGCGAGTTCACCGTCTTATATTTATTATATGGGACGGCTGTCCTTCTACGTCATTGGGTACTTAAGTATGTACCAGATGAGCTAATAGAGCGAATACATGTACCAATAGCGCTGTTAGGAATCGAACCTAACTCACTCTATTAGCCACAGTAACTGTACCGTAGGTCCCACTTAATTCTGTAAGCATTTGCACTAATCTTTCTGGTCTCCCCTGTCGGCCATGCCATTTTAATAAGTAGTTTTATGATTGAGCAAAAGTCTTCACGTATGCTGTTTCATTCTAACTACATAGAAAACTCGATTCAGAAAAATGTAAATTTATGCCTCAAAAATATTTTGCTCTTTTGTTACATGGACTACGTTTACATTAGTCCATATGTATTAAAAAAGAATTAGACACAAACTGCAACTCATTGATTGCGATGACTTAGAAAAAAGGGCTGGGAAATGCCATTTTTGAGACGATCGATACTCGTGTTGAGTGCAACCAGGGCAGGCGGAAGAAATAGAGGAACAGGCGCAAAGATCCTTACATTTAGCGAGTGTGAGGCAAACCGCAGTGGGCTCTTTAAGCGATCGATTTAGCACTAATAGTCAGATTCTAGGTCCGCTGAGGAGAACCTTAGCTTCCAAACCTCCAAAGCACCAGCGACAATCTAAGAAGTTCGGGGCTGGCAGCATGGAGAGTGATAAACACAAGGCCGAAGGTGTCCGAGTTGCTGTCGCAGGCTGTGTAAGTAACTTTATCTTTATCTTGGGGCTTTTCTCATTGCGAATATCTTCTGACTTGATCCATTCATTACATAGGGGCACGGCACACTCAATGCCATCTATGCCGGCGTCGCAGCGTCCTGCAAGGTGCGAGGATGGGACGGCGTGGATCTGGTGATCATCGGCGGCGATTTTCAAGTACGCATACAAAACCAAAGCCCAGTGAGTGCGTTCTTAACTGACTAAAATGGCAGGCCACCCGCAATGCCGCGGACCTGTCCGTCATGTCGGTGCCGCTCAAGTATCGCCAGCTGGGCGACTTTCCCGCCTACTACCGCGGCGATAAGACGGCACCCTACTTGACCATATTTGTATCCGGCAACCACGAGGCCAGCTCGCACCTCTGGGAGCTGTACTACGGCGGCTGGGTCGCGCCCAATATCTACTACATGGGCGCGGCCAACGTGCTGCGTTTCGGGCCCCTACGTATCGCCGGCTTGAGCGGCATCTGGAAGGGTTACAATTATCGCAAGCCGCATCACGAGCGGCTGCCCTTCAGCTATGCCGACATCAAGAGCTTCTATAGCGTGCGGGAAATTGACGTGCGCAAACTCTTGTTGCTGCGGGAACAAGTCGATGTCGGTCTGAGCCATGACTGGCCGAGAGGGATAGAGAAGCACGGCAATTCTGAGGCGCTGTGGAAGATGAAGCCGGATTTCGAGCGGGAGAGCTATGACGGCACTTTGGGGAACCCTGCCGCTGCGTATGTGATGGACCGCTTAAGACCGGCGTATTGGTTCTCAGCACACTTGCACTGCAAATTCGCTGCCGTCAAGACCTATGATGCTCCCAACAGCGCCGAGGTATCTACTGATGAAGCGATAAATCAAGCAAGCGCCCCGGCGCCACCATCAGAGGAGTCTGCCGCGAATCCAGATGAGATTGAGTTAGATATGGACGAGGAAGACGAAGGCGACGAAGTAGCAACTGCTGCCGAACCAACAAACGAGGCCGGCCCTGCGCCGTCTACAGATACTACAACAGCAGCAACAACAACAACCGGCGGTATCTCCGACGAGCTACGAGCCCAACTACCCGCCTCCTTCGCCAAACCCGCAGCACCGGAACAACCCAAGCTCAACCCCGGCGAACCCGTCCCGCCCACCATCACCAACACGACGACCCGCTTCCTGGCCCTGGACAAATGCCTGCCCGGGCGCCATTTCATCCAGCTCTGCGACCTAACCCCCGTCGACCCGAGCCACCTGCGCGAATACCCGCCCACCCCCTCCCGCTCCTTCACCAGAACCTCACCATCGTCCCCACCGGGCACCCGGGACCGCCGCCGCTACCGACTCCACTACGACCCGGAATGGCTAGCCATCACGCGCGCCTTCGCGCCCCACCTGCGCATCGGCGGCGACCCCGGGGCGGCCGCAGCCCCCCCGCCCGAAGACCTAGACCTAACCGACGGGCTGGCGCGCGAGCGCGCCTGGGTCGACGAACACGTCGTAAGGCCCGGCCGCCTCGCCGTGCCGGACAACTTCGCGCCCACGGCGCCGCCCGACGCCGCCGGCCTGCCCCTGGAGTACACGAGCCCGCAGACGGCCGCCTTCTGCGACCTCGTCGGCGTGCCGAATCTCTGGGATGCTAGCCCGGAGGAGAGGGCCGAGCGGATGGCCAGGGCCCCGCCGCCTGAGGAGGATGGAGGTGGAGGTGGAGGGTATCGTGGGGGAGCTAGGGGTGGTAGGGGTGGTGGTGGTGGTCATAGGGGCGGTGGTCGTGGTGGCTTTAGTAGAGGAGGAAGAGGAGGCGGCGGTAGGGGACGTGGTCGAGGGGGTCGGGGAGGGGGACGGGGTGGGTGGAATCAGGTGGGCGAGTGGGTACATAGGAGATAGAGGTATCATTACTAGCATGACTGCATACCTACGTAGGTAGGTATGGGACACATGGGACTGGAAGGGATTGATTGTGCGGGTGATATACATATGCCCGAGTAATTCTATTGCTACACTAGCTAGTACGAACGATCCTCGGCGATCCCTCAAATGAAAATAATACTTGGGAAAAAAAAAAAAAAAACATGAACAACGGTGAGTATTAGTACCAAAACCTAGAATATAAAGGCTTGGGGGAGCGGTCGTCTATCATGATGTATCCCCTCCTAAAAAGCATGATCTCCATGGAGAGAAAACACAAGTCACGCAGAGTGACGGGGGATGGATGTTTTGTTATCACCATCATCAATCTTCCATTCCGTTGTAGACATTCAACCCACGGTAGAGTAAAAGAGTTGAACGTATATGCTCAGATGGGGGAAGGTGACTGATAATACTGAGGAAGAAAGAGAAGAATCACACAAAAGGTTTCGCAACGCATGTCTTCCTACTCCTTCTTCCTAGGTAGCTTGCGTTGGAGATTACTTACGGTGAAGGCACAAACCCCTTTGAGTAGAAGAAAGAAAAGAAAAAAACTTGTTTGTTAGATTCATGCAATGTTATTACACACTGTAGACCGTCTCTGGCTCAGTCTAGATCGGATCGGGTTGAATCGCATCGTCTCGTATTGTAACGCCGGGGTATCATTATCATCATCATCTTAACCGTGGTGCTAATCAACGCCTTACCAAAAACCCATTCTATCATCGTTCCGGTTAACCCCCCAAAAGTCCAGGGTTGTTGAATGAACCAACGCGGGTCATTGCTGTAGAGATTTTCACGTTTGTCCTTGAGGCGGGGGGAGATATTTGGTGAGCTTTTCAAATGTTGCGCGGCATGCGTGGAGGGTTGACCTTACTGTCGAGCCCGAGATAGTCCGCCGCCATCAGGAGCTCGAGACAGAGCTCGACGGGGATCTCCATGTCCGGGACGTCCTCGCTTTCCCGGTGCTTGTACCAGTAGTGGAAGTACTCGACTACCTTCTCCAGCACCATACCACTGTGAGTGAGGGTGGTCAGCTTGAGCTTCATGCTGACTGACCGAGGTGGACGACGCGTTTAGGGCTATAAATATCATGGAGGCAGGTAGGAAGGGAGGGGAGGCAAAGAAGGATGTCTCAGATCAAGTGTAGTTTGGCTGTCATCCAGACCAGGGTTTGGTCTGTCAGTAAGAACACAGCGAAATATTTGTGATTCATCAACGACGATGTGCTATTGTCGAGGGAGAGAATGGGAAAAAGCTGTGCAGCATAAATGAATAGGGAGGTACATAGAAAAAGTTGCCCAAATTAACTCACTTGATCTCTTCAAAGACACATCTACCAGTTCGTGCCTCCTGGAATTGACCTGATATATACCTGGATTAATCCCGTCCGGGAAATATCAAAGGAAGGCATCACCACCAGATGAGCGGTAGGGCGAAAGACAAAGGCTGAGGCTTGCTCACTCACTCTTGGGATCCAACATGCTCTTGATGGCCGGGCTGATGAAGGCGGCTTGTCGGAGCACGACAAACTCGAATCCATCACTAGAGACCAGAGTTATGTACTTGCTCTGATTGGGGCTGTTGACCGCCATGTTCGAGAGCCTTGGGAAAAGATTCTTATGTGTGATTTGTTCCAGGTCTGGGGGTCAAGGGAAGACAAATAGAGTCGTCGATTTGATGCGTGTTTTTTCTCGGTGAAGGAAAATTTGGGGGTCTTTGGGGGTTTAGTGGAGCGGTGACGGCTGGGTTTTTAGCGGCGGCTTAAGTTGCTCCAGTGGCTTGGGTGGATATTGTTAGCAGTTAGGGCATAGTGTATCACGGCTCGGGGCGTTTCTGGGTGTGTATGGATCCGTATCTATATATACATCTTGTACTGTAATTGGTGGTGTATACATGTATGGGAAATGATATATGTCAAATTTATGGTGTTGTACAGATCCATATGTACTTCGTCGTGAAGAAAGAACGAAGACGGATATCAGCTTGGCAATTGCTTCAATGGATGGCCAAGACCAACAGTGGCTACCTGCTCGGTACATAGTACCTAGAGTGGCTTGAGTGATTGGGTAAGTGGGGCAGATTTTGTTTCAGCATTCAAGTATACCCGCGGTTGCCCGGCCGACCCCAATGGGCTTTATTGACATCTGACGAAATGCATGAACAGAGCCAACTGACCAGCAACCACGGTTCGAGTTCCACAGTACCAACCCACCTACACCTTTCTGCTGCTACCTGCTTTAACAATCCCGCCTCCGTCCCTTCTCTAATCCAGACCCTTTCTTCAATTGAAAGTCTCACCTCCATTCCAGCCAAGTGCGCCGCCGCAACCTTTTCAACGCATCAGGACTTTAGGGGACAGACAAATTACTCAGCATTTAGCTTCAGCATCGGTATCAGCATCGCCAGCAGCGGCAGCAGCGGCAACAGCAAGAACCCGACCGTCAGTTTACCTACAAATTATTGACAGCGCGCCCAGCATGGGGTCCGGCCAATACCGTAATTCCTACTACGGCAATAGCCAGCCCATGAACGAGAAATACGATAATGGCATCCAGCGAAGGCCGACGGGTGAGCGTAGAGCAGAGCGTAACACGCGGTCCAGCGAAGGCACCGTCAGCACAGTCATGAGCGGATCGACGGGTAGAGAATCGTCGGCGACGCATATGACAGACGCCCCCGCCTATTCGAAAAAGATTGTCGTGGTGGGCGATGGTGGATGCGGCAAGACTTGCCTCTTGATTAGCTACAGCCAAGGATACTTCCCCGAGGTACGACTTGACCTAACCTGACCTAAACTAAAACATGTAAAGAGACGCACGAGCAACTGCAGATCCTAACAATGCCATCGCAGAAATATGTCCCGACGGTCTTCGAGAACTACATCACCTACCCGACTCACCAGCCGAGCGGTAAGACCGTCGAGCTCGCGCTATGGGACACCGCCGGTCAAGAAGAGTACGACAGATTGCGGCCGCTGTCGTACCCCGAGACGGACCTGATCTTCGTCTGCTTCGCCATCGACTGCCCTAACTCTCTAGACAACGTTTTGGACAAGGTATGCCCTTTCTCCCCCCCCCAATTCTCCACGCCACCGATATGATGCTGCAGCTGACCGGCAATCAATGACAGTGGTACCCCGAAGTCCTCCACTTCTGCCCGTACACCCCTCTGATCCTCGTCGGCCTGAAATCGGACCTGCGATACAAGAAGACGTGCATCGAGATGCTGAAGACCCAGGGTTTGACGCCCGTCACGACCGAGCAGGGCATGGCCGTGGCCAAGAAGATGGGCGCGCAGTACATGGAGTGCAGCAGCAAGGAGATGAAGGGTGTGGACGAGATCTTCGACCGGGCGATCAACACCGTGGTGGCCAACGACCGACGTAACATCGAGGCGGCCATGACCTCGGCGCCGAACTCATCTTCCGGGCCGTCTCCCAGCTTCGGCGGCGGTGGTGGAGGGGGACGAGAGAGCGGAGGCATCCCCGGCATCCGCACTTTTAAGAAGAAGAAGCGGAACTGCAACTTCTTATAAAGCCCGGGGGGATGATTTCGACGATACACGAGACGAGACAAGACAAGACAAGACGGCGAAACACTATTGCTTTTATACGGCTGAGACGTTAGAGCACGAGGAAGGCCTGGTAATGATTACTTTGCATGCATGACACATTTCTTTTCTCCGCCAGTTTTTTTCTTCTTCTCTCTCCCTCTCACTCTTCTTTTTTTGTTTTGTCATTATTCAGCCCTCCCCTCGGAATGGGAAAGGTAAGGATCACTGTGTGTATTGAAGAAATTGTCTGTTCATCTTGCATTCGATCGACATCTTCGGTACGGCGCCCTCTCTCTCCAGAGGGGGCCTAATGGTGAAGGTTCTCAGGGGAGGGAAGGGGGGTCAGGGACATGGTGTTCTTGGTGTCTACAATACTTATGTTTGGCTGGTCGTGCAGTCGAGAAACGGCAGAAACGGCAGCAGACACGCAGACCTATATTGGCCGTAGAGCACCGGACGCGGAAACGAAATATGTATCAATCACGAGCATGTTGACTAGGGATCTTTCCTTTTATTGTATGATTCGCTTGGCATTCATCCATTCATGGTCTGGAATAGGGAATAAAGAAATCCATTATAATCCACATCCTCATCCGATGCTCGCCATCGAGTATCCTCGCCGGGAAACGTGTATGCGTACATGTATATGTATTGTATTGTATTGTATTGTGCAGTGACTTCAACAAGCCAAAGCGGGTATCGTAATCCATTTCATTGTCGTCGCCCTCTATCCCGCATTCGCCACACCCCAGACCTCATATTCCCCTGTATTTACTCCTTCGCTGCCGGCGCTGGCGCAGCCGCGGGTTCGCTCTCGCCCTCATGCTGTTGCTGCTGCGGTGCCTGCCCCTCGCCCTCAGACGCCCCCTTGCCTTCCTCGGGGTCCTTCGCCATGACGTTCTCGAACTGCGACCAGAGGGCCTCGACGGAGGAGAACTCATTGCCGACCTATATATACCACGCCCCCAGTCAGCAAGCATACCCACCCACTAAATAGGTAGATAGATAGACGTCGTCCCGTAGACTCTTCGGTGTTGTTGTGTGCATCGTCCAAATGAGATGATATAGCATTACGTACGGCCACCACGGCCTCCAGCGACCGGTTCAGCTTGTTGATGTTGGCGAGGACGTGCTCGAAGCTCTGTTATCGGATTTGCGGTTGCGTTAGCCTTTGCCTCTATAGACCGGTCTTCTTCTTTTCTCCCCCATCTCGTCTCGTCGTCACCTCCCACCTATATGCCACCATGTCGCATGCATGCATGCCTACATGGAAGGGGAGGGATAGACACGAGAACACAAGAGCAAGTAAGGGAGCAAGAAGGGAGACGCAGAGCGCACACACGCACCATAGCTATCTCGCCGATCAGCGCCTCCCGCTGCTGTTCGAAATAGGTCTTCTCGCGCGTGCCCATGGCGGAGGACACCGAACGCTGCGGGTTCGAAGCCATTGCTTCCCGTTGTCGTTATCTTCAGTCCTCGTCGTCGTCGATGCCACCGCCGCTCCGCTCTCGTGGGCTGATGAATCGTTGTACAAATGGACGGACAGAACCTAATCGGCAAGACGCGTTCGGGCCAGCTGCTGATATTACGGACCGAACTTTGCGGTAGCTATGGTGCGGGCTTAGTTTGGTGGGGTTGAGGTAACTACAGATGTAGGTACTTGGCACTCAAGTTCCTAACCCACGATTGCACGTATCACGTATACATATCCCGAATGTACATGTACATGCATACGTACAAGTACGGAACTGGGCGGGATACTTAGCCCGTCGGCTCCAGTCCACATCGTTACGCCGACGTCATCAGACTATTCCACGTTAAGGACGGTTGATGACCACATGCACTAAGTAGATGTATGTACCTGCTCAGCACGGAGTATACGATACGGAATGACTTTTACTCATGCTCACTACACAGCAAAGGCGGGAGCTACATAAGACATCTCAACAAGCAGATAAGAGGCATCACTACGGTCACTTTATTAGCAGAGGATGCAGCAGCAGCAGTATGTCTGAATGTCTCGCATTCGGGGGCTATTCACAAGCCCCCGGGCCTATCATCGGCCCACGTTGGTGCCGCCCGACCGGGCCAGGGCCGGGTTCTCTCTACTATATATGTACAATGGGGATGGGAAATAATTTTCCCATCCCCAACCAAATGCTCTCATTAATGCCGAACCAATCCCCCTTTCTCCCCCCCCCCCACCAAAACGCCGTCGTGGTATCAAAAGCATCGCCGTGGGGCTGTCCAAGCACCCACACACTTCCTCACAGGAAGTAATCTGACGGCCCACGCCGTCCTGCCGGCACGTGTCGCATGTCGTCCGGCACCGCGGAGAAGATGCTGAACTTCGGGTCGAGGTTCTTGTCGACGCTCATGATCGATGCGACGTTGCCGCACCGATAGCAGTAGTTCGGTGCCGACCACACCGTCACGACGGAGTTCTGCTTGAAGTGGTACTATCCGTCGATGAGCGGATGAACATAGTGCGCGGGGAGTAAATAGTAACAGCTAGTAGAGCGAGTACATACCTTATAGCCTTCATTAACAAGCTGGTGAGCACGCGCAATCAGCTTCAATCCGTTGACGTGGTTGAACTCCGTGGCGACCTTGTCTCCAAACAGCCACCCGGCGCCCCGCGGGCTGATAGCCCACGTCTCGACGTCCTCGGGGTCGCTCCAGACGAGGTCACAGAATGCTCCCTCATGAGGAATCTCCTGAGCCCGCGCGACCACCCGGATCTGATCGATGGTACGAATCTCGGGGCTGAGACCGCCGTGAACGCATAGGACTTCGCCATCTACGATGGCCGCGAGTACCAGGAAGTCGAAGACCTGGCAGCAAGACTTCCAGACGGAGGCGTTTCCGTACTTCTGTTGGCATTCCTCGTAGAACCCGTACACCTGCGTGATCTGTCGCGACTCATGGTTTCCCCGGACGAGCACGATCCGGTCGGGATACCTATACTTGTTAGAAAAATCTTCGCGGACGGCTCTCTTGGGTTTCTCACTTTGCTTTCAGACACATAAGTAGGGTAAACGTTTCCAGACTGAAGTAGCCGCGGTCGACAAAGTCCCCCAGGAAGATGAAGCGAGTATCCGCATTGCTGACTGGCGAAGCCATCTCCGTTGATGTCGGTCTCGACGAGCTCGCAGGTTCTGTACCCTCTTCATCATCTCCCTCTATGGTACCAGACTCATCACCCGTTGCATTAGAAGTATCACCAGAGCTAGTCTTCTTCTTAAGCTTCTTTTTTAGCTTGGGGTTGGTGATCTCCGTAGGGGGCTCCAGATCCGCGGATGTGATGACTGAGGTCGCAGTCGCAGGAGGTTCGGTAGCTGGTTGACCGGGCATGCCGCCACTGACCCGAAACAGCTCCAGCAGATCGTAGAACTGGCCGTGGATGTCGCCGCAGATCGTGACCGGGGTGATGACAGGTTGGATATTGGACTCTAGATTTGGGGGCCGGGTCAGATCGACTTCACCGGGACTTCATTCTTCATAAATAGAAACATACCTTCCATGAGCACTTCCTTAACGATCTCACACAGCTCCTTCATCACCGGCTCAGGCAGATAACGACACTGTCTTGCTTGCTCCAGCCACTCGTCCAAGCCAGCTCCTTGAGTAAGCTTCGCAGGTCCCGGTTTGGGGACACCAGCACGTGGAGCACCCATCGCGTCGGAAGTAATGTAAGTAGCGTTGACACCTCCACCGATGCTCAAAGTGGGAATGTCAATAGCTGTCTTCGCAGAAGCGGTTGTGGCAGCTTCAGCACCTCGGAGCGAAGACAATGCGTGTAGAAGAATAGTGATCCCAAGGAACAGAAAGAAGTAGGATACCACTCGGAGGAATTTCTTGAGAAACCGATTGTTCCGGACACGGGTAGTCTCAAGGTGAAAGTGAGGTTCGTGTGAAGCTTGGTCAGGAGTCACGCTCCGGGACTCGAGGTCTTCCTCGCTCGACGAATCTTCCAGGTAAGGATTGATTAGAGGTTCGTTCGCCTCAAGAAGGTAGTCCAGGGAGTAGTATGGAATCCCGGATGGTGTAAAGTGGGAGGATTGGAATCGTTGAGGCCGAAGGTTGTTCGGCTGGAGGTCCTGAAGCTCTATGGCTGGCTGTTCGTTAGGTGGCGGTGGTGGGTATCTGATCGCGGCCTGGGCCAAGTTGGCAAGCCACATCTTGATCTTGCGGAGAGCCATTGTCGGTCGGGTGTTGATATTTTCCGAAAAAGTGGCGATGCGGGGGAGGCTGTGCTTGTGTGGCGCTGTGTGTGGCGCTACGTGGTTTGTTGGCAAATCTACAGCGTGAATTTGAGCAGTGGCGGTGCAGAATTTGGCAACTTCGCAGTTGTGGGGGTGGCGGTGCTTATCCGGCGTAATTGAGATGGACATGGGGTAAAATTACTGTCCCCAAGCGCTGTAATCTTAGGGCTTAAGACATCCATACCTTTATCCCAATTTTGAACTCACCCTTCAACTTGCCATCAACAAGCTGTAAGAGGTACGTGTTAAATCAGACATTTGACGTTCTTATTGTCATATTGATTCATCTCATTGGACTGAAACTGCTTGGTTGATTGTGAAGGTGCCTTGGCCGATTTCTCAGCCTGAATACTTCTTGTGACCATGTCAGTTTTCCGTGTACTTGCTCTCATACGTGGTAGAGCAGTTGTTCATATTTCCCGTGAGTTAATGAGAGGCCTAAAGTCCAGGATTAACACAATTTAAGATTCATATTGCACAATCCATAGCTGTCTGTATCCCGATAGACGTGGCAGACAGATAGCGGGTGTGTGGCGCCAGCCAACTTCATTTCTTTGACTTCTTATATGTATATCTGAAACTTAACATACTTCTTGACTCTTACCCTCCAACTCAGAACGACCTAAGTAACTTGCAATGATTCTCCTACATTATGGAATACGGATTATACGCTTGCTTTAAGATGCTGTCCAAAATGCCTAACCGGCCACTACCTAGGCACTTACATGTCTTAGGTAATAGTTGTCCATATCTGTATAATGCTAACACATATAATATTTGGCGAGAACTACCATATCTCGTCATAATAGTACTTTCTAGAAACTGGCACAATAAATAAATACACTGGAGCTGTATGCCAGGTGTGAGCCAGCATCATCGCTCATGAATACAGTAGTTCATGACATCTTCACACTATAGCTAACATGATACATTTAGTATAGAGCAAGCATAATCGTCATAGTTGAAATATACCAGCGATAGTTGCCAGAAAGAGTATCATCAGCAGGCTTTCATAACGTTGATAAATCTGAGATACACGAGAATATGAAGATGAATCTACTTGTGGGCTGCTCATAATCAATAACGTGTATATGGGCTATCTTGTGCTGGACAAAAGTCAACAAATGAGTGTGGTGGTGGAAGGTGCTTACACGTCGAGATAGAATATATCATAAGTCCTATGTCTCTCACGGAGCAGTTGAAAATAGGATGTGGCATCGCCGAAACATTCATGAAAAAGTACACCAGCATAATGCTTTACGAGGGTGATGAAAACCCTGGTTACTTGATCAGTTCACTTACATGCTATCCCCCGTAAGCAACTGTACTAGGGAGAGCACTCAACTTGATCAGGGTTTCAATAGCTAATTGGCTTCGTTCCAGTTTACCTGCGTCGTCTTCGCTTGACTCGCATGATACAATTACTGGGTTTAACCGTTTAAGTCTGGTAATTAGGTGGACGATACGACGTGGGAAATGCAGAAATACAAAATGGTCTCACTACTTGCCCCCGGAGAAAATATTCCTCGAATTAGGGCACATGCGTTATCTGGTCTATACAAACCCAAGAGCTCGGCTTATGGAACTTTGTCGATTTCTTCGTGTAGAAGATGAGGATAATCCGGAGTTGCAGGGTGCGTTAGGCGAGGAATAGTAAGCTCGTTCTTGAATCCTTGAATATAAACAGTAGTAGTCAGAATGTGACTAGGAAATAAGAAACAAAATGGTTTATTCAGTTTACAGTGAAGCTAGAAGAGGGGGGATCCATACATACATATGAATAGCTGACGATAATAGTATCGTTTCCGTTATATATTCTTAAATCGGAGAATCGATGAGTTCGGCTTAACTGTACTTCAACATTATCGTTCACTCATATTAGTACCTGGGACATTTCCCTCAAACTTGTTGAATCTTACCTTGGGTATTGGAAATTGAGATTGTGTTAGGTAACTGCGTTGTGCCATAGGTGTGGTATGGCCTCAAACCTATCAGCATAAAATATTATAAAAATTATAGAAGTTTGGTAAGGCTAGAAAAGGGTTGTAGGAACGATACATAATGAAATACTGTAGACGCCGATTGTTTTAGGAAGGGAGCTTCCACCTATATTACCTGAGCCACAAGTAGGTACTTAAGCAGGCTTACCCCTATTCCGATATCCGTGTCAAGATTCGTAACAACGATGACACTGAGCCTCATATGACAGCTAAAATGGTGTCCCTAATATTACCGCTCGCCTAAACACTTTTAGTTACGGTTGATAATTTCGATCATGGTAGCTTCAATAGGTTAACGATGGAATAATTTCTCTCTGGTAGTGAGCACGAACTCTTACGTGCATTTAGCGTCTTTCAGGCATTTTCGATATTCTCCACGCAAAAAACTTAATAGGACCCCACCGCTTTGCACGTCCTGTCCCGGAAAACCCCCGTAGCGACGGAGCGAGGCACGCTACTCATCTGCCTCTTGGCTGCCTCCAGTACATTCTCCATCTCTAAGGGGGGCTATGGGTTCCATACTTGGGGAGACGGTGTTCCCATGCAGCTAACACGACTGAAGACTGCTTGCGCTTGTCTATCTTTGCGCCGAGGGACACGGCGGAGGGAGCTATATCGGACGCCGTCAGCCACAGCATAGTCTTGCGAGCTGGCGAGCATCTGGGCTATGGGGATTTATCATCAACTGACGAACAAGTGCATATGCGCGGCATACTCGCCTCTGCAACCTAGGAATCTATAGGGGCCGGTCGCGGCAGACGGCAATATTTCTTTCGCCACGATCATGGCCAAAACTAGATCCAAGATGATGGAAAGGACAGCGGATAGCAAGGTTGAGAAGTTAGTGGGTAATGAGTTGGGGGTTAAGATAGGAGCCCATTCGACTGATTTGAGACATGTAGATAGTCACACCATGATTACATGTGAGCATGTTGATTTAATATCATCCTTTTGGTAGCTATCCGGCAGGCTCTACCACCTCGGATTGAGGCGTCATGATAACCCTATCATCATGATAACTCATACTATTCCCACCACCTTATCCCCAGGAGTTCCCCGTTTTACTCTGGAGAATTGTATGGTCACGACCTGGTTCAGGGAAGTTCGAACTTCACATCCTTCAGAGTGTCTCTGCCGGCAATGAATCAATAGTGGCCATATTTCATTGCTATATTTATATCTGGTAAAATGCCCGGTAGCTGTAAGGATAAAGCTAGGTCGGGAAACGGTTGAACTTGGCGTCTAAGTAGTCACCTTTTCTAAGCTGACATGTTTACACGATGAAAATCAGAGTGCTGCGTACTATGGATTTCCGCCGCTCACTAAATTACCTATTCTGGTAAAGCTATCGACTTGTAATCCCTTGAAGGAGGTACTATGAGAGGGGTGTAAAAAAGTATCTGTAGCTAAGTCAGTTTGATATCTCAAACCGATGGATAGGCTAGTTCTTAATATGTACCCGATTGATGAATTACTGAAGCAGATTCTCGTCTTGTTAGGAGATAGATTTAGGTACAAAACAACTGCATTTCAACTTGAGTAAAGGGTTGAACCGCCTTATTTGAAAGGATGTTTAAACTTTTTCCGATAATGACGGTCAATGCGGATTTTCAGCGATTAATGGTTGTTAACCAAGAGGTATCTTGCAGTTATTTTGAGACGAGGTACGGATTATTAAAAGGTTCTTTCGGAAATATCACATGAATGAAGCTGCGTCACAAACTTATGGAATTATACAGTATAACCTTACCTGATTTTGAATGCAATTATTGTAAATAGGATCGAAATGTAAGTATTTCTAGGCCTCTGAAGTTAAGGTAGGTACCGAGTCTAGAGAATGAGCTACTTATGTAATCTATACTTACAAATTACATACTACTAGCAGTACATTTTTGTAGTGTCTTTAGCACATCCCAATTGATCACCTTCCAGTGGACCTGGTACCGGCGTATCTACCTAAGGTATACACTAACCTTGATATGGTGGGGTACAGTTTAGCCTTACTTATCAGCTTACTGACTTGACTAACATTTCAATTGATTCCGATTTCACATAACCCAGCAATACCCAATACCATCACAGCTCATAATTCTTTCGGCTTCTGATAAAACACCACGCGCTGGCCATTCATCATGGCGAGCGCTTCGACTCTCCGTAAAATCAATGGTGTCTTACCAGTCGGCACCGGTCAAGCCAGTAACGAGACCCCCAAAGCAACCAAGGCTAAAGTCCCACCTCAGGGCAAGAAGATCATCATTCGCCGACTCGCACCTGGCATGACTGAGGATGAATTCTGGGCTATTCTGGGCGATGAGTGGAAGAAGGGGAATGGAAAGGTTGACTGGGTCAGATTCCACGAAGGCGAGATTTCGTTAGAGTTAGTATCGTTTCTACTCGCTACAAATTTACTACAGATTTGCTACAGATCCGCTATAGATTTGCTTTGAAAACTGGCTAATATTTTGGGTCATTACCAGCCCGTCTGACCCTTCTATCCCGACACGATGCTATCTTCACCTCATCCGAAATGAAGATGTCCCCATCTTGGCCGAGGCCGTTCAGAAAGCGACATGGGAGGATGCGAAACATACGTTTAATGACCAAGCCCTCGTCGGACCCCCGTATCTGGATACCGCGTCCTACCAGAAGGTCCCAACATCTAAGCGTCGTACGGACCCTAGGCAGGGCACGATTGACCAAGATCCCGACTACATGGCTTTTCTGCACAGTCTCACTCAGGACACGCCCACCAAGGAAGTCGACAGCGACCAAGTTGCAGAGGATATGGACAAAGCGAATATGAAGGTTACCACTACGCCTCTGATTGAGTACCTTAAGGAAAAGAAGGCAAACAAAACCAAAGAGGCCACTAGCACCAAGAGTACCAAGCATGCTCGCCATGAGTCTCAAGGTGGGAAGACAAAGGGTGGCCAGGAGGATTCCAAAAAGAAGGCTAAGGAAGCGAAGAGCGAGAAGGCTGAAAAGTCTGCCGAGAAAGAAAAAGAGAAGGCCAAAGAACCCGTGAAGCTCCTTACAAAGAAGGCCGCAGCTCAGGAGGCGGCCGAGGCAGCAAAGGCCGCCATCGGTCAAGCTGTTACCGGCAAGACAACAACGGAGGAGACGGCACCCACCAAGAGCCGACGAGCCGGCATAGCCGCAGCCGCCAAGATCTTGCAACGGGATCTTGGTCTTAGTCCAGGGAGTGCGCACAGGAGAGCTCGCCAGGACGCTGCCAAGGCGGAAGCAGCAGCGAAAACTGAAGCTGGCAAGGATAAAGAAAATAAGGATGTAATCCCTTCGGCCCCAGCTGGTCCAAGTCAGTCTGCAACATCAGTGCCTGCATCTGCCCCGACCGCCCCGAAAGCTCAATCCGCCGAGGGCTCTCGCCGGTCCCGAGGTGGGAAAGCCGCCAAGCAAAGTGGTTCTGGTGATGCTACCAAGAGCAAGGGGAGTGAGAGCGCCAATAACACTGCGAAGTCAACGCCTGCCACTACACCTGTAATCTTGAAGAGAAAAGACGATAATACCTCGGCCAGACCCGGTTCAACAACCCCTACAGCTGCAGCTTCTACACCAGCACCACCGACCGGTCCGAAGGCGGCCACTGGTAAGGCCGCAGCGTCTGGAAAAGCAGGCCCACCATCTCAAAAGAAAGCATCCGGCCTATCGCTGGTAACTGCGGGGGCCACACGGGCTTTCGTAAAACATGCCAACCCTTCGCAAGGCGTCAGTGAGCCCCTTCTCAAGCAAGCTATGGAAGCCTTCGGGTCTGTCACATTCGTTGAAATTGATAAGCGAAAGGGATTCGCCTATGTTGACTTTGGGGATCATGATGGGTTGGTCAAAGCCATCGCCGCGAGTCCAGTGTCTGTTGCTCAAGGGACTGTACAAGTGCTCGAGAGAAAGGAGACAAAGAAGCCGTCGGCACCTCCAACGCAGCCAGCCAGCGAGAAAGCAAACAGCGATGGACAACCCGATCGTCCTAAGCGAGGTGGACGTGGTAGAGGCCGAAGAGGAGGCGGCGCAAATGCCAACAACGCAAACACAACGGCTGAAGCATCAAGCTCAACCGTTCCACCATCTGCGCCTGCTAGCACCGGTGAACCCACCGGTCCTGATTGAAGTGGGCCCTTGTCAGTTGTCGATCACGGCCATTATTACATGCGTTACAGTGCTTTACGCGATCAGTATATGCAGACTATGAAAGTCTGGCGAAATACGTGTTGATGCAACATGTCGCCTTGCCAACGCAACACTTTTAAACGCCGGGACATTGCCTTATGGACCCGTAGGAATATCACACAGGATATGCCGCCCTCAACAGGCTTTCGGTGCCAGTCTGAAGAAGAGCAAAGCCTAATACAAATTTGTATTGGTATTATTCTCATGCCGGTTTACATTCACCAGGTCATGAGTGGCCTAGCGTGTACGTTAACACTGGCCTCCACGATATAAGATGGAGCAAGGGGACTTCCGGGGAAGACAAACTACGATACTGTGCTGTTGTCCTTTCGGATGATTACAAGATACCAGGCCAATTACTAGTATGGTAAAGGGGATGAACATAAGGCAATCCTAATGCGATGTCGATTGCATCTTTTTAATCCAGCATTGTTTTTTACGCTGGTTTTTCAGCACGCCACCTGTCCGATCCTCATAATTATTCTTCACGAGGAAGATAGGCAGATAGTTAGCTAGCCGCGTGGGTTAAGTGTTAGTTTGTGGTGTCCTGTTCAGGACGACTCGCATATACAGTAATAAATGTTGCAGAATGAATTATGAAAATACCTACCTAAGTACCTACTGATGTAATATCGTGGATGTCCGAGTCGCAATTATCTGTCTCGCCATGGTTATCGCCACCCCTATCCGCTACGATCACCGCATGACGCCCAGTATTACTCGCGTTCCAATGGGATCACACTACATCCGCTAGGAACAACACAATATCTAACTCCAACATCGAGAAACCCGCATAATCTTCGCAATGGAAACAGAACCTTAAGAAAGGTAGTCAGAAATCCTGTATCATCAAGCCCCGCCGTCCTTTCCATACCGAGATTGAGATCGAGATCCCGAATATAACCCGCACTAGTTATCCGTCTACTGCATGTAGGTAACGTGGATTTATCATCTGTCCGCTTCTCTTGCATATACGTACGACTCGTCGCCGTAGTCCTCGAATTAATTAAACAAACCCGTCTCACCGTGAGGTACTTGCCAACCCGCGCGCCTAGGAAGGCAGGCAACCGTGGCTCGTATCTTCTTCATCACCGGCCCCGCTGATGGACTGGGCCTGCTGCTCGCGACCCGCGCCATGGTCGAATGCGGACACATGAGGTGAGTGGCGCTGCGCGCCGCCTGTCCTGAGACCGTGGACGTGCCAGTGGCGGACCTGTCGTCGTCGATGGAGGAGAGAAGGGGGCTCACGGTGCGGCTGAACGGCGCGAGGCTGCCGACGAGGCTGGTGCGGGCTCTGCAGGAGATACACCTATCGGGAATCAAGTCGTCTTCACAAGCGGAGCAAACTGGCACACAGACAGACAGACAGACAAAAACCCGCATGGGAAGGCACACTATGTAGGTATCTCCCGGCGCGAGATGCGGGGAGTCCCCGATATTGAACGATCCTGTTTTTAGATGATGGCTAGGTACGCGAAGCTGTAGGTATTATCTCGGCGGAGTCGACTGCGATTAGATAGGTACATGTAAGACGCCACGACGAATGTGGGAGGAGGAGTTGTTGGATACGCGCGTCGGGGTGCTTCCCGGTTACGGCTCTGTACTAGTTAGCATGTGGGCTGGATAGTCGAGATCCTTGAGTCTATCGAGGTACTGGGTACTACTATCAGGGGATTTATTCGTCAATATATACTTAAGATAGGCTGGTAAAGGTGACGAAAATTAGGGCCCTGCGCAGTGATTGCCGACTTCAGGTTGTTCGGTGGATCGACCTTGGACCTCGTGGATCTTTGGCGTCGATTGATACCTACGCCGCTAGCCTAGATGATTATAAGATTATCTATGCGCAGGTAACTATAAGATCAAATCAGGGCGCTGCCCAATCCTACATGTGTCTCGGCGTGGTTCTGATGTAATGACAACATCTCAAGAAAGCCCGGGACATTTAGTCAGTTGTACTCGTGTGATTTTCAAACCTCTGGAGGCGTGTATCGGCAATTGATCGACCGAAATTGCCCTAAAAAAGTCTCCAACGATCGGCCGACGTGAAAGTTCTACTTGAGCTTTCAGGATCTAATCGTCTCCTCGTCTTCTATGCAAAGGATGGCTGCCTCTGAGATTTTCGAGGTGTTGATTGAGGATTTTGCGCTAAATACGCTGAGATGAAGGCCGATCTAGACATCGTCGCAGAAGGAGTTGTTATGTACTTAAGTATCGAGCAAGGAAAGCCCCTGACTAAAGCGATGGGAGACCATTTCACTTGCAAGCAGCTTCGACACAGTGGGCTCGATTCTCGAGTGGTATAGTAAATAAGTCGAGCTTTTTGGAAACCAGGATGGTTATCTCACTACCCTTGGGAGAAGAGTCGTACTTGGATCGTACGGATGTGAGTACTTGTCTAGGAGTATGAAGTGTCGGCGGGAAATTGATGGTTCATGTTAAGCATCAACTCGTAGGATTATGCCGTGGTCTCGGGATACGAAGACTAGATTCTCGTGGGGTGTCGACTATGGGCATGATCTTGAGATCATACGTTCTCGTCTTGGACTGTGTGAATAGCTCAAGTGGCATAGGTCGATGGGGCCTGGATCATAATTACCTTCGTGGTTCGGCAGGTGGGCGCTGATTATGTTTCTTCTCCCTTCATGGAAAACTAATAGCGAGATCCTGCGCTCTGAAACCTAAGTTCTGGGTAACCCAAGGCGAAATCTCGCCAAGGAGTGATAGGCCAGCTACGACACGGTTCACAGTGGAAGGAGAGGCAACGATGTCTCAACCTTGCTTGTGGATTTGCCAACGGTCTAGACCTGTTTGTCTTATTGCCGTGCTCGTCAGTGCGATCCAACAGATGAGCCATCGACTTACAATGTAAGTATGCCAAATTTAGTACAGAATCCCGACGCTGTGAATCTCTCAACTCGAAGCTAGCGGAATGGGACCGCTACAGAAGAATGCGGCATGGTTTAAAGATTTATCAGCACTAGGCGGAGTCCCCGTGAGCGAATTGAGTAAGTTGCTTGCCTGCAGGATGTTTAACATGGCTCACAGAAACCACATTCCGTCTATATGCCGTGATGACTCCTAGCACAACCGTCTATGCGAAGCGCAAAAATATACGACGAACGTCTATAACTACAAAATGCCGACATATACGAATGCCTACTCCTCAGCTCAAAACAATCTCTCTCTACGTTGATAATGGCCGACGTCACAGTAGCGAAAATCGACATCGACCACTCTTTCCAGCTTGATCTCCTTCTGTATGCAACTCAAGGCCTTCTTGAACGACAAGGCGCAGCGGACATACGACATGTGAGAACTATCCAGGCCGGCGTCCCTGAGGTAGTCGACGTAGGGCACGAAGCCGAACGCGTCGCGCCTCCGGGAACACACGGCCTCGGCGGCTTCGGGCGTGGGCAGGAGCACGATAGACAGCTTCTCCAGGCTCTTCATCGCCTGCAGGACCGTGCAGATGGAGTTCGGGGTCCCGTACGGGATGGGCTGATGGATATCGTTGCCGTGCCTAACAAGCGGCACGAGGAGCCCCAGCCGTCGGACCCTGTCGCACCAGGACGTGTGTCGCAGCGACTGGAAGGCCTGCTCGGCGTTCCTCACGCACACATACAGCATATCGCTGTCCCAGCTGACATAGACGGGCTGCGCAGCGATTCCCCAGGCCTCGGGGTGCGGCGCCCAGCGCTGTCCCGGGTAGCGCTCGACGAGGCCCCTCGCGAGGTCCACGGGGCGCCGGCGGGGTTTGGACACGGCGGCCACGGCGTGCGCCTCGTGGTTGATCCAGGAGGGCAGCGGCCCGTCCTGTATGGCGATGTTGGTGCCGGCGTCGAGGACGGTGCAGTCGAAGAAGAGGACATCGCGAGGCGGATCTGGCCCAGCTCGACTCTCCGACTTGGGATGCACCACGTGAAGGCGGGGGCTCGAAAAGTAGAACTCCCAAATCAAGAGGCGTAACTCTTTTGGGAGATAGTTGAAGTATTCGAATCTCTCGAGGAAAGGCATTCTACGGCCATAATTGTGAGTGGATGAATAGCGGGTTGGATAATCACACGTGCAGTAGTCAATGGTTGTGAGACTTTATGACGATGTCGTGATCGGAGAATTAATAATCGTACGTGGATCTCGGCCACGATCGCCATAGTACTGTGTCTTTAAGAGCCTTTGCATACTGTCTGACGTGCTTTACGGCATTGTATTATTTACTCTCCCTGGGCTAATAGTCGGTATGTAGATTATTATACTAGGACTACAAGAGCGTTTGCAACAAGTCAAGTAATTCCTTGAATTGACTTGACTTGATTCAAGGCTGGCTTTTTATTTTTATGCCTTGACTTAATGCGCATTAAGGTTTTTCAGGTTAGATACATATATTCCCTAGTGACCTATCGTGACAATTTCCTAGTGTTTCTCGGTCTAGTCAGCGTTTAAGCCTAGTTAACTAACGTCAGGTTTTTTTTTTTGCTAACGAGGCTTTCCCTTACCGAAGTAAAATTAGAGCAAAGAAATTCAAAGGTTATTTTCAATACCTAAAGAATTAAGTCAAGGTATTGATAGCGTCAATTTGAGGTATGCCTGATCAAGTCAAGGTGTGAATAGCTTCAAGGTAAGAATTGGATCCCTTGACCTGACTCGATATATACGCTAACTACAGGGTCAACTATTAAAGTACCGAAGATTTAATTAGTAGACAATCCGTATGGAAGGTTGTTGAGCCCCTTTAATTTGACGAGTTCTTCATGTGTTCATGTTGGCTAACTGCCTCCTAACACTTGTTATGTGTAATATGTCGTACATACCATAATGTCCAGTATCTTCTCCCTATCGAGCAGTTGTTTACGTTGGTCTATCTAACGAGCTCAATTATGGATTTTTCATTCAAAGTCATAAGCTTAATACTCTCTTGCATATGAGTATAGGTACATAAGTAGGTCCTCATTTCATTTGGAAGCCCTGGTACATAAGCCTGATAGTCCCGCTCGCCCTTGATCCTCACTGAGAGTCGGGACCAGTATTATTAGCGCTCCCTGCATCTTTATCTTTAGGCTGTGGATTGCTTCCCGCTCCCAGCACAGACTTGTTGAGGCCGCAAATGTGCAAGAACTCCGCAAAAGTCGGCAGTCCGCCGCCGGCAGACAGCAAGGCATCAGCATCCAAATCCAAGTGACCGGCCAGAAACGCATCCCTGTCACCGTGCTGACGCCCGCTCTCCAGCTCTTGCTTGATGAGCGGCCGGATGCATTTCTGCCCCGTCTTGCTACGGAGATGGCTTGCCAGCTTGTCGGCACGGGGGAATGCCTTCTTGCAGCCCCATGACGTTCCGTCTTCCAGCTGGCCCAGGCATTTGAATTTCCTCTCCCCGTGCCCGCGCTCATGGCGCAAGCAGTCGTTTTTGCGGGTAAACCGCTCTTCGCAGACTGGGCAAGCGAACGGTTTCTCGTCGTTATGCGTTCGAAGGTGGCTGTTGAGGTTGAACTGCCGCGTGAACTTCTTGGGGCACAGATGACAGGCATAAATCGCGTCGTGCTTCGATGTGCTGACGACCGGCTTTTTGGGCTCCGGGAAATCTGTGTCGTCGAGCTGATCGATGCCGTGGTATTCGAACATGTGTGTCTTCAGGGAACTTTCGGTCACGCACCCAAACGTTGCCATGTGGCAGCCGTCGACAATGCACATGAACGGTCGCTCGTGTCTTGATGTGTGATATTCACGTTCGTTTCTGGTGCTGAATCCCTCGTGGTAGAAGAAGCAGTTGACCCGAGGGCACTTGAACCATTTGGTCCCGTAATGCTGTTGTAGCCTTTCTTTTTCGTCTCGAGTTAGCAGCGAGTCGAGGTTTTCGAATATAGCTCTTAACTGCGACGTGAAATGCCATAAGTCGAGGGCCTCGCCTGCTGAAGGTCCTTGCCCCCTTTTGCTCAGTTGCTTTGTTGACCAAGCTACGGCTTGGGCAATCTTCTCGTACGATTCGGACTGTGATATCGGCCCTAGGCTGTCGTGTAATGTTTTCGATACAACTAGAGATGTCATGGTATTAGACCAATGTAAATCAACGAATGCCTCTAGAGTCTCGATCAGGGTAGGAAGGTTTTCAGATTCGTCATGACATGGGAAACTAGCTTGGAGATGAATAGGCCAACAGACTGAGGCGTAGTCGTAAAGTGCAAGACGCCCCTCAAGAACGTCATTTTCAACGTCGTCCTTGTTTCTCGCTGAATCGATCTCTGGGAATCCAAGGAAGCCTATAGTCGCAAGTGCTAACGAAAAATGAGTTTTGCTCGGCGCAACGACGTTTGATCGTATAAGATAGCTAGGCTGCGTAAGCATTATGACTTCTTTAGGAACAAGGTCCTTATAGCTTACTCTCGAGCAGTGCTGTGGATCAATTCCACGGTATCATCAGGCTGAAGCTCAACGAGGGATGCGAAAAGGTCCTTGGGAGAATCCAAAAGTCGACGTTCGTGGTTTACGTCCTGGTTCTCAATATCTAAGGACACGACTGCTTGAATTTCGCGCCACCTCAAAGGTCTAGGGGCGCATGCAACCCAGCTTAATATCTTCCAAACCTCTCGAGTAAGATCTTGAGGTCTGTTCTCGCCAATTCTGTGAAGTATTCGCCCATAACTATAAAGTCAGAGCTAGGTCTTAATAATCACACTGAGAGAGAATGACTTTAACTTACGCATCATCAAGTTTTACCGGTAACTTGGCTGGGTTAAGCTCCTGAAGTAAGGTTTCTCTAGACGACTGACTAAATAAGTATTCAGCCAGCAGTTTAGCGAAGAGGAACATGCCTAGGCTCCATCAGCATCGAATAAATAAAACCCAATGGCTGGGTTTCTTACCCTGGGCTCTTGCGTGGATAATGTTGCCAATGTTAATATTGTCTTTGAGCTTTCCGAATTTGGTCTCAATTCTTTCATGCCAAACTCTCGCAAAAGCCACTAGGTCGTGCTTGATGTCTGAAGGCATAATCTTGATAGAGGGGATTGCACCTAGGTCCTTACGTGCTATACCATCATCCTGGCTGAGAAAAAGGCACCTTATAGCACCTATGTTGCCTGGAGGAAGCTGTACTTCTGATTGAAACCATGTTGCAATATCCTTCCTATCATTTCGGTCACACTCGTCGAGCCCGTCGAGAACGACATACGCTATCCTGCAGTTATTCAATGCTATGTGGAGCAAGTCTTTAGCAATGGCTTTGGATGTAAGTACGATTTCACCGCTCATAGAAGCCTTCTCGTATAAAATTTGAAGAAGGTGGTCGTTCTGCGTTAGTAATTGTGCCAATAGTGATCTAGCAATACTAACGAACGTGTTTCGAGAGGGATCTCCATGCTTGCAATAGAAGAACGCAGTTGATGTATTAGTGACACTGCGGACCTGGTCTACGATGGCCGAGGCAAGAATGGTTTTACCTGCTCCCGGTATTCCATTAATCCACAATAGGGGTGACAAGCATTGATTCGGGTTGAACCACTTCTGGAATCGCGAGTCGTTAAGTAGCCAGCGACCAGCATCTCCACATATTGACCTAGTCTCCGTATATTGAGCTTGTAAGTTGTCGACATTAAACGGCGAAAGCCATTGGATGACCCTTAGTCGATGCCGGTCCATCTCTCCTCTCTGATGAGATTCGAAAGTACGTCTTGCATCGTCACGTAGTCTTTGAATCTCCTCGAACTGAACGATTGTTGCGTGACTCTCAATGAGTTGCTTGTGGCGTCGCAAGTTTTCTTTGAGATGTTCGATCTTTCTTGTGAATCCTCTCCAGGTCGCTTGGAACACCTGCTTCAGTACTGGCGAGGGAAACGAATCAGCAAATATCTGCATGACTATAATAAGAATGCTTACATCGCTGCTTGAAATGCTTAATAGCTTCTCTATGAAACTCGAGAATGTCTTGGTATATCAAACTCAGCACAGTTTTCATATGGGCACTCGAGGTGAACAATTGTTGATACCCCTCGAGTAAAGGGATCTGCTCTCCAAGGCTTTGATACGCATCTAATACGGCGTGAAGCGCGTCGGAAAATGTCACGGCGATCTATCTAGCCTTAGTATGCGATTGCTGGGTTCCAAGGTGGCTTGTTCCATACGAGCAGAATGAACTTCATTGGGCCCTGTCGTAGCCATCAACCTTCTTGATCTTTATCCAATAGCTTCACACAGAGCATCTTGCACTTACCCAAATGAAGGCTACAATGTCGGATGTGTTCACAAAGACCTCTATCACTTTTCCATACTGCTCCATTGTTTGTAAAAACGGGTCAAGTCGTTTCATATACATCATCCTTCTTTTCTGTTCTTGATCTCTTTGGATGGTTTGAATACAGTTTTTAAGCTCTCCCAGACTCGTCATCCGGAATTCGTCCTCCTCTGCCCTAGTTAAACCAGCCGTCCTTTTGAAGTGATCTAGGGCCTTGCGAAACTCGCATTGCGGTTGCGAGATGCTCGTGTTATTTCCACTACTCATACTGATTAGGATTGAAATACTGCTGAAGAAGTCCTTGGGGGAGTGGGGAGAATAGGTTTGTATGGATACCTACAGATCACTAGATTTATTAATGTTACATTATGAGGCGGCATGGAGGCCTCTGGTGCGCGCCCCCCTTCTTTGCATCGAGCTGCCTCAAGAGAAGGCTGATCAGGGCTTGCCAAGGCCTGTTATTCGAAGCATGTAACCGAACATATGCATATGCATCCATATTAGTGGCTATGCAATGTAAATACTCGAGGTGTTAGGCGTTTTCCGTAGCCGTTAATGCGGCCAACACAGCCATCATAATAGGTACAGCTCAGCTTAAAGGCGAATGACCTAGAAGTCCTTCAATGTCACATTTGTTTAATAACTAGATGAAGTGAGTAACCGACAGTACACAGACTCGACCACGCCACATTCTAAACATAAAGTGACCGATGATATAACACTAGGGGATACATTTATTCTCATTATGACTCACTGAGTTATTTGATTTAGACCAAATTCAAATTCTTTTTAGAACAGCTGAGGCCTTAGGATCTGTTGTCAACACTTTCCGGGTAGACCCATCCGATAAATGCGAAAGCTTGTAATCGTGTGTAGTTGATGTTAATGTAGCCCAGAAATGTCTTCTCCAAGCTTCAGCCCACAGCTTGAAAACAACCACGACATGGTAATAAGAGACTTCGGGTCAGCTTCTATTAATCCACCTTACGAAATTTGTTTTGGAATGGTATGACTCTTAGGTTTCCTTTTTATCCTTACTAATATTTTGAAGCTATGCGACATTCAAATGCAGTGGATTTCTGCTGCTGGTCACCGGAGTGCGAATGAAACAAGCGCCTCGACGAGCGAGGATACGTTCGAAGTCAAGCTTCTGTTATATCACGAACGTTGCGAGATCACGGACATGCTCGGGAATGCGATAGCAACATTAAACATAAAGACACATTTGGCTCTTAAAAAGCTTACCTCAGTAAACCAGATATACTTCAAAGGATACATTCGGCAGGACGATCAGGACCACCTGACCTCTACAGTTATTCAGCCGGACAGGCCTGCCAAAAAGCCTCGAAAAAGTGCTCAGAATCCGAAATCATCTGTTGACTTGCTGGTATTTGGTCCTCGAGAAATTGCTGATGTCCTAGCAAAGGAACTAGCTCAATATCGTCTTTTCCTACAACACCCATTCCCACTACCTTCTGATGTGCCATACGAAAACCCACAATATTTTCACATAGACGGGGTATCTTTATCGAATGGGTCGCTTTTACCCCCTATCCAGTGCCTTGATAATGCCGAAGATGGCTCTGATGCATTATCATCACGAGAGGACGACGTGCAGCAGGATACTGACCTCGCCCATGTGCTTGACCATCTTCCCCAGCACAACTATCTCAAAGAAGCGAATATCGATCGGCGGATATCAACGCCACTACTTAGGTCAGTGATTGAATATTTGCAATTTTCGAGTGCTGAGAGTTTGAAGTCACCAGAAAGAAGCAGTAGATTTCATCCTCCGTCGAGAATCCCCAAGCCCCCTTAACCCGCGTAGTTTATGGGAGCTTAGTGATTCGGATCGAGACGGTCAAGTGTAAGTGTGAAAAGAACATCTTCGGTTTGGAGTTACTTACAATTTATTTAGCTACCTTCACTTGATTACTGGGTTAACGAGCGATAAACCGGAAGACACGCCTGGTGGTATCCTCGCAGATGCTATGGGGGTCGGAAAGACCCTGACTATGATCGCATCAATAGCTTCTAGCTTGAGGGAAGCCAAACGTTTTGTATCAGAACAAAGTCAGCGCGTTTTTTTGGACGGGCGTAAGAACCACCCAACTCACTCAACGTTGATATTGGTGCCGTCAGCTTGTGAGTTCCCCAGTTTTAATGTATTGTCGCGTTTCTAACGAATTAGTGTTACTCGATGGATGGGTTGCAGAGATCGAAAAGTAAGTTGCCAAGGCTTTAGACGAGCAGCAAATTGATGTATTTCTCTAGACATGTCAGTCAGGGAACACTGCGTTATTATCAGTACCACGGACAGAATCGAAGTCTCCCTCTCTCATCGGATCTGCCATATGACATAGTATTCTCAACTTATGGGACAGTGGCTGCTGATTTCCGCCGTGGTGGTGGTGTCCTGTCTAGCTTCAAGTGGTATCGTCTAGTCTTAGATGAAGGTAAGTTTTTAACACAATTTAGTTGAGCCCATGCACCCAAACTAAGCTTATGACAGCGCATGTCATTCGCAACTTGACAACAAAGCAGTTCAAAGCTGTTGCGGAACTTGATGCGGTGATAAGATGGTGTATGACCGGTACACCCATACAAAACAGTCTGGAAGATCTAAGCTCGTTGGTTAGATTCTTGAAGGTCCCTATACTGGATGACACATCCACTTTCCGGCGATACATTATTGGCAGAAAGAAAACAGCTATCGGCATACTCAAGCCAGACTTCGCGAAGTTGAAGCTACTGCTTGGCTCAATATGCTTACGCCGTAGCACATCGGTCCTCTCAGTGCTGGGTGTTACCTTCACAACCTGCAGACCAAGCCTCTCATCCAAAGAACGAGACGCATACAATGAATTGGCCCTGGCGTGCAAAAGATCGATCGAAGAGGCCATTAGCAGCCAGAATTCGCGAAGGCCCGACCAGAAGCCTGTCCTTGAAGCACTTCTAAGGATGCGTATCTTCTGCAATGTGGGTCTTGGGATTGGCGAAGCAACACTTACGCGGCCGGATGAGACAGTAACTCTCTTGCAACAGAGTGGCGAAGCAATTTGTGATTGCTGTAACGCGTACTGCGATGCCATCTATCACCAAGCACCTCCCTATCTATCAGGGTGTCACCGCTTAGTCTGCCCCGAGTGTATTTCTCAGTACCAACAAGAAGCTAAACGAACCCCAAGAGACTCGGGAGTCTGTCACTATCGAGCTGAACCCGGATGGAAGGCGGTGCATTCCAAGGAAATGAATACCGCTACAAGCGTTTCGTCATATTTGGAGTGTTCCGCTAAATCAAACGCTCTTTTTCAGAATATTAGGCAGCAGGATGCCGAAGAAAAGAGGTTTGAAACTTACCATCTTCTCAATAGGACCAAACCTAATCTTTATTTTAGTATTGTTTTCTCCTCGTGGATTAGAAGCCTTGATGCTATCGCTAGACTACTTGCGGAGCACAACATAACTTTTAGACGGATTGACGGCTCAGTCCCGCATGCTCAAAAAATGCAGATGCTTTCCGAATTTCAACATGACCCTTCAATTAGAGTGTTCTTGATGACCTTCGGGATAGGAGCAGTCGGGTGAGTTGGTCTTCTAAAATACCAAATCCTATTATCCTCAACTAAATATACTAGCTTGAATCAACTATCAGTTGCAAACCGACTGCATCTGCTTGAACCGCAGTGGAATCCTCAAGTAGAAAGTCAAGCAATCGGCCGGGTGATAAGACTTGGCCAAGAAAATAAAGTCACAGTAACCAGATATGTAATCAAATCTACCATCGAAGAAGTAAGGGGCGATTCCACTCAAGTATTCAGAACTCTTGAATGATGGCTAACACTCGTCCATAGAGCGTGGAAAGCCGACAAGCTTTGAAACTTCGTCTTGCCTTTGACGGTGGCCTGCAATCCTCGAGTCCGGAACACGGAGAACGGATTCGTGACCTTCGCGAGCTAGCAAAAGTCATACAAATTCAGCTATAGTTTTGGAGTAGCAATCCATATGAATGTCGAGTACAACTAGCAGAACATTCAGCACTAAAGCACTGAAAGCCTTCATAATAAATCGGACAGGCCTGTCAAAATAAGGTGACCAGTACGACTCACATTATTCATCTCTATCAATATGGGCCGATGTCTATCTGTGGGGAAGTACCTACTAGTGAGAAGAGGAGGTCATACGATCGACAAGCCTGGCGGAAGGGGTTAAGAAAGGGGGTGGGTTGGTGAGGATGACATAAAACGGTTAACTTCTCAAAGGAGCATTATTACGTACCTTACTATCTATATCCACCAAATTATTTCCGAGTGAGACTCTTACCCCTAATAAGATGGCATATCTTCGCGGCAGAAATGGACTATATACAATGGATATAGATACAAAGGTTTCAGCACTTTGTTATGACCACACAACTGTACAACCCCCCCCCTTCTCTCTGTTAGTGAACGATACGGAAAACCGTTCAGTTCAACGTCAGGAACAGCTAATCTCTCTGTCTCTCTCTGTCTCTCTCTCTCTCTCTCTCTCTCTCTCTCTCTCTATACATATATACTGAGTCTGTTGTTATAAGTGAGTATCTGAAAGCGTAGTACTAGAAGAAGTTTACCCTAAACGTCACCTTGCCTGGCATGGTTACAAAATCACCTGGGATAGGTTATTTAAACGAAGGGGTGTTAATAATGTTAGCGGATGTAGCGTAAAGATATGTTGTCATGGAACTGACTGGATGCAGAAAGGATACCCTATCCAGTCCAGAACATGTACAATCATTAGTCGACCAGGAAAAGCCCTGCTACTGCTTATCTTATTCTCATCCAAGCTATTTTGTCGTCATCTACATTATTATTCGGTTGTGTCTTTACTTATCAATGCTGCTGGATGTTATTCTATATACTAGGGGGATGTAAGTTACGCATTTCTAGACAGGAGCACCAACGGACATGACCAATTAGGGCCTTCGGCTGAAGGGGCAATGCATGCATACGTACATACTTAAGTAGGTAACGGGAGATTTCAGCGAATAAAAACACGTGGATGTGAAATAAGCTGAGGCGTGCAGCATGTCTGCATGTGAAGTTACATACCTAGCAAGGGTTCGCGTTGGGGGCGGCACAATAGCCCCCTGCGGAAGCCTGAACTGCAGCTTGCCCAATGAGAAGGTGAGCATGAGAGGATGCCTCATGAGGCAACGTATGAATATATCCGTCGCACGGTGTACATAGATACCTCATGTTAGGCACTCAACCCTTTTGTTACTGTAAACCCTAACATGAGGTCTCACTTTGCACCGTGCTTACCGCACGGTGTCAGCACAGCCCTTGATTTTTGAACAAGAAAACCTGGCAAGGCCTATCACGTGTTGACGGCGAATCTAAATATAGGCTCAGTACCGTACTTGGTCAGGCAGCAGCCACACATAGGTAACGTTGAGCTTGACAGGCTTACTTTTCTTCATCTTGAAAAAGACAAACCCCCGTGACTCTCGTGTGGTCTAGCTGCCTACATAGAAGAAGAATGGGAATACTTATTTCCCTTAGTAATTAGAGATAGAAAGCAAAATATACACAATCTTCCCAAACACCGAGATAATTGCCGCCCGAGTGCTCTTGGCTACGGTCGCAGTGAACATAACAGTGTTATTGCTAGCTTCAGCAGTGGCGGCGTCACTGTTGCGACAGCTACGCTTAGTACTTGTGGCGGTGCCATAGAGCCAATCATGTCATATTATAATCAAAATAGAGCAATTACCTATGCATTCTTTTAATTATATAGACAGGTAGCTCATAGTTACATTATGATTTGAAAGCCACGAAGCAATTGATACAAAAAAGCTTACCCAAGTTCCCTAGGTATCTAGAATCTGTGATCGGGTCTTAATTCAGACTCTAGTACTCTATTTCGAACTTTGAAGTTATGTATCGCTATATGCACCAATTCCAAAGTATCATGATTTATGTCAAACTTATAAGATGCAGAGGAAAGTATTCGGCAAAACAGATTTCGTAGTAACTATGATACCATCTGTAGACAATACCAAATAATACTGGTCACATCCGGTATTAAGTGCGGCTTGTGTGAAAATGATAAATGGTTTACTTTGTACCCTTACTTCTTATGCATAATTGTAGCAATGTGAATTCTCTGTGCCTTATGAAGATATCCGGTACACACAACACTCGCCGAGGGCGATGAATCCGAAAGCGATATTGACAAATGTCCTGAGTAATAGGTAATATCTACATGATACGATCAAGTGTAGTGTAAATAATCGTATAATAAATATCGTAATTCTATGTTGAGTGGGGTCGCAGTCCGTTACAGTCACAATAACGGTATGGGGAGAATTATGTGTAATAGAACAATGATAATAAATAGTACTTTTGCTCTTCCTAACTGAGCCGGCTAGAAGTAAATACAAAATATGATCTGTGTCATTCGCGAAATTCCTGTCCTATCGTCCTAACAATGCAGATTAACCTGATTGCCGACCCAGCGTTACCTACGAAATTTTGGGCATTGTTCTGCTGGTGACCGTGTACAGTCGAGTATGGTCTAGCTAGACTTTCACGGATGGGCTTATAACCAATCACGTTAGAGGTGCTCATTTCGAAGTCGTCATACCATAATCGTGAGGCTCGCTGTCCCCTGAGGGCTGTCTCGTCCAATTTCTTCGAATAAGCGAATTCAGATATGGGAATTTTACACTTCCAAGGGCATGTATTGGCGGCACGCAGCCTAGAATGATAACAATGCACTGCTCCAGGCCAACCCATAATACCGAAAGTGCAGCGTCATAATTGATGTCAACAGGCTTCCCATGGTACCAGCCCAAGGTGACGTTGAGCCATATGGTCCTCAATAGCGATGCAATAACTGTAAAGAAGGAAGCACCCATAAGCAACACAAGACCAAGTTTCTGGCGCAGATTCATATTAAGCCTCCAGATAATAGTAATGGGAAGCAGGACGAACATCAAGTCGGTAAAGGTAAATAGGGCTGGACAACTATTAGATCAATGCTTCATTACAAAAGGAACCGCAACAAGATAAGCCAAGAGGGCTTTACTTGCGACCAAGTACTCAATAGATTCAGCTACATTGGGATCAAACCGTGCGGAGTGTTTAATATAAGGGTTCCAGAGTGCCGCTACCATGGTGAATTCCGAGAAGCCCAAGGGAATTTGGACGATAGCCAATATTGATGTGAGAGCCGTTGTGGTATTAATGACAAACCACTTGAACCACGTGCGAGCGCCGAACGATCAAGAAGGATCATGATAGATATCCTTGCAAGAGTGGAGACGATAATCCCCCATGGTATGGCTATCCATCTCCACGCTCGTAGTTTGATAAGTTGGTCTTTTGTCAAATGAACGTCATGCTCGCCCCGACCATAGTGGTAGGAGACCGTGACGAGTCCTTGCTGCACCATCTGAAAAAGCTGGAGGGAATGAATGATCGTTAGGATCAAGGTCTTGTTATGCAGCTCTCGAAATAATCATCACCGCTAGCAGCATGAGCCAGTCATCCCACCATGTCTTCCGCCTACGAACGTAGAAGCGCAGTTCTAGAGCGCATGCAGCTAGTATAGTAAGAACCCAAGTGATACCGATAATGATAAGGCCTCGACCTGATTCCATTCTGGCCTTGCACAAGTCGGACTGAACCAAGTAACGGGGCAGTCAGTGTGAATGAATAATGCTGGCGGGTAATTTACTCGACTTCCCATGAGAACGAATATAGCTATTTCGTGTGAATCTCGATTGAAAAGCCAGTCATGACGTGAAACTGAGAATTGTACGGGCAACCTTGACACAAACAGGTTCAATGTGTGTGAAGAGTTAAGTGCCACTGGGTGAGGGGAGCTTGACTCTGTAACAATCATCATGTTCACACACAACGCAGCCTTTCTCGTGCTAGTAGATATTCTGGATGAATACCCGCAGGCGTTTGATGCAGAGGATGAGTAGGCAAGCTGTGCTAAAAAAAAAAAAAAAAAAAAAAAAATGGGGGGGTTAAGGGGAGGCAGCATGAAGTGTGGTAGCGCAATCTCCCTGCATTTCGGTATCCGGTGGTTAGGTAGGTACTGACGGCCTGCAATGCAAGATTTGACGGTTTCATGTACGATACTACCACAGAATTTATCAGATAATTTACGCTAGACTGTGCCGTAAGAGCTGTGGCAAATCTGTGAGGTTGCAGCGAGAGGACTTGAAGTTCTCGAATTGGAAAAAAAAAAACGTGTCGACATGAATACTTAAACTCACCTCCCATATAGGGAGGGATTTAGAGAAGAACCATGAATGCGCTTCTCCTCCTCAGTAGCTTCAGGGAGGCCAAGCAACAACGAGCGTGCCGAGTTCTCTGTCTTCCCGACAAGCTCAAAAATGCCCACCCTATTACCGCTTCAACACGTTCTTCTGACACTTGCTCTGCCTATTTCTAAGACAGAGTTATCATGAATCACTGTCTACTACTAAGTACTTAGGTATATAAGTAGGTAGAGGGCAACTCGGGTGATATTTGTCGAGTGAGAAACTACTTAGAGGCCCATGAAGTACTTAAGCTTCCAGATATCGGCGACTAAATTATTGGAAGTCATTGAAGTCTGCATGAAGGTATCAAGCGCAGGAAATGCAGCCACGACGTCATACTGCGCGCACACGATAAATGCAAGATCTACGGGATGGAGGCAGAAAAATGCGGCATAAGCCTTAGTTCCGGCACACATGGACTAACTAGTTAACTAACCCTACACACATACGACGTTATCACGTACGTACATGTCAAAACCCAGAAGGAAATAAACGAGCAAACAAACAAATAAATTAGGAAAGAGGTATCTCGGACCACCAACGCCGCCGCCAGCCACCAGATAAAACTGAAACCCAGAGAGAAAAGAAAGAAGAAAAAAAAGTGAACAGGAAATACACGCTGACTGCCGATAAGAGACCCGAACGCCATCATGCCGGCTCGAAGTGCCGGCGATCCCCACATGCCCGCCTTCCCATCTTCTCAAAGTAGGAGTACGTGAGCGCAGCCCCGACAGGCTGTCTAAGCTGCATGAGTTCATCCCGCCTAGGAGCGGTGTAGGTATAGTGCTCCCGTTGTTTAACAACTGACGCGTGAGGCTTTGCTTAGAGCCCGCGATGGGGATGATCTGCTGCTCTGTATCCACACTTGCTTTCTCCTGCAGCCTGCAGTGGCAGGAGGAGACGGCATAGCATCATCAACAGCCACACGGCAAGCCCCAGGCACGCCCTAGCGGTAGCTAGCCAGGTCCTTGAGCATGCCGGGACGATGCTTGCCCCTGCGGCGTCGATCTGCCGAAACTTGGTCCTTGGGAAGACCTCGACTTCTGATTGTCCGAGTCGATGACGGGATGGCGGTAGAACGGGACGTAGACTGGATCCAAAAGAGTAAAACATGAGCATTGTGTGGCTATTCCCGTAGATAAGCAGCTCGAAGCAGCGTGATCCACGTATGAACGTATGATTTGGTCCTATAACTCCAAAATCGACGGTTGTGTAACCCTTTGGTGAGACACTGACGTGTTGTCCCATCGGATGGTGCCGAGGCCACGATAGAGACGCATCGTATGCGAAGGCCTAAGTCCGGAGGTTTACGGGTAGGGGTAGGAAGAAGGCCACCACCATGCTTGAAGGGGAAAATGTGATTGGCACAATGTGGTAGTAAATGGATAAAATAGGATAACTTGGGGGCACAAGATCGAGGTAAGACATATTGATCGTTGGAACCGAGTAACACGAAATGTGTGTCGTGGAAAGAAGACGCAGGCCGATCTCATACTGCCAACGGCCCTAGCTTCAGCATTTCACTGCGAGGCCGACCTCGGCCCTCGTGAAAACGTGCGGCCAAAATGTTGTGAAAATGACTGAACAATAGTGGCAACGAAGTCTGGTAACACGGAGACGTGGCTGTAAGCCGTCAAAACCCTGTAGAGGGATCTTGATGCTGTGAAATTGTTGTCAGACGGATAGTTGCATCCGTGTGAACGTGCCGCTGCAGAATAAAATGCCCGATCGAGTGCCCAAGTCCACAATTCCTCAGACTGCCCGCGTGGCCTGGCAGTTGGTGACAGGGTTCAGCCCCTGCGTCGGCCACGCTCTGGTAGGGGGTACGGCACGTAGTCCCCTGTTAGGACATCCGTGGTCGCCCCGTAGGGTGACGAGCTCACCGGTTGTGAGCTTCGAGGGATTTGATATGATGCCGGCTCCATATGAGACATCGAGGCCGTGTCTAAAGGCGAAGTCATGTAGTGGGATGAGTGCCTCGAGCTTGAAGGTTCGGGCAACTTCTCAATGTATGGCTTTTTGCTGCTTGAGCGAGCACCCGGGTTTGCAGTGCTGAGACGCCGGCCACGACGTTGAGATGAGTTTGAGCCGGAGGCTTCGTCCTTGTGCTCTATGCGTTTCTTCATGCGGTCCTTCGTGTCTTGGCCGCCAGAGCCGCCTCTGATCGTCGTATCATCCCGTGATGTTGACAAATCGAAGTACTTGAGTTCAAAGCTGTCGCGTTCAGCCGTTACTGTATCGATGGTGTCCTTGAGTCGTTCGATTTGTTCTTCTTGTAGTCTGATATGTTGTGCTTTGCGTCTGTCTTCCTCGACAAGCTCATGGGTTCGTTCGCATTCGCTGCGCCACAACTTGTCCACATCTCGATAGTTTTTATGGGCTTTGGATAGTTCGACGTCTAAGTCATCGCACTTCTTTTGGTAATATTCGACTTTCTTGTTTGCTTGGCCCAGTGCTTCTTGAAGAGCAGGGATACTGTAGAGTTGATCCCCGTAATCCTCGTCTGTAAATCTGCGATCAGGTCTACCTCCTTTACTAGCCTGGTCACTTGATAACGAACCAACACCCGAATCGTAAACCGGTTCGCGGCTGTGGCGAGATCCCCTTGGCGGGGATGGAGTCTCGAACTTAACGTGCCTCCTCGACATGGTACGGGCAGCAGTTCCTACAACACTGTATATTTGAAGTGTTGTATGTTGATGTATATGTTGCCACGTAGTGTAACTATAGCTGCCTATGGTAGTTGCCTATGTGATGGATGATTCACAGTGAGGCGAGGTTGTGATCCGAACGAAGAAAATAAATTGAAAGCTCGAGGTGCGTCAAGCTGTAGGCAAGAACGTGATATCTGAGTCACTGACGAGGTAACAGAGAACCGGCGACTATATAAGAGATCAATCTTCTTCTGGAAGTATAAAACGAGATGAGTGATGCTGGATGTCCTATGAGGGGAGAGATATTGGAACGGAAGAAAAGGACGAGGCAACACTTATAAGAAGGGTTTAACAACAACTTGCTATTCGCAAATGCGGCGTTGCTGCCTTCAGTCTCATAGGCATCTATATGTAGATTATGTAAGTATCGCACTTGCACGAGACTCACGGCAATTCTGAATACGGCAGATATATGCAAGAATCTGTACAATGGGATCTCCCACTCGCTGGCTGGCTGCCTCTCGTAGAGTCATAAGTCTAGGCATTGTCCCTGGTCTTGCAGCATCCTTCCCGACGGATCAGCCTCAAAAGTCCTAAGGTCGTCTTACCAAAGAGCTTGTAGGGGTACAAAGTACTCAAAGCCAACCCTGGCTGCGCGGTGGCGGAAACACTCGCTTCTCGCACTCGCAGCCGTCCTCCTATGTGGAGGTGGATGTTAAGGATAAACGCCTGGTCTAAAGGCCACTCCATGGCGCAACGCGCAGTGCGCGACAAACATGGAATAGGTGAGCATGGCAGTGCAAGCGAAAGAAAAGGAAAGAGAAAGCTGCGAGCGGAAGCATCTAGTAGACTCGAGAGTTAGACAGCATATTGTTTGTGCTGCCCTCCTTCGAGAGACTTTGGAAATTCCACCTGCCAGTCTCTCACCGAAATCGAGCCAGTCGCTGTGGACGCCTTACGGTTTGGCCCCCAATGGTTCGCAAGGACCCCGGTCTGGGTCGCCAGACGTAGGTCAAGGATGGCGCCATTGCAGCATTGGTGAATCTCTCATCTGCGATCTTGATGTGGGCAGTGCCTCTTAGGTACGCATCTGCGTCAACCAAACCAGAGTTCGCGTTGGCGTGCAGAATGCCCGCAGAAATGCCTAGCCAGTCAGAAGCGAAGCGACCTTGGAGAATCGGTAGGACGAGGCCTCAAAACCAATCACCAGGCAGAGAACGACGGGATACAATAACGAACTACCATATGACTCACAGTAGTCTGCGTCGAAGGTTGCAGGTCTACTGATCTGGGTAGTCCACCTTGCCTTCGATACATGACGTCGGCTACTACGTAGTATACCTCTGCGTCTGTTATAGGTTCCCCTATTCGGAATTCGGATAAGGAATTCGACTACTAGCTAGATGATCCGGCGCGCAAAAAGCAATTGTACTTTGTACCCATCGCCTGGCAGGGCTGAGAATGGTTCTTCTTCACGTTCGGAGTAATTGGTGATCATAGCCAAGATGACCCTGATTGGAAGATCGTCGGCTGCTAGTTGCTGGTTGCTGGTTGTTGGTTTCTGGCTGATATGAGCCACCGGGGATACAGGTTGGTTGAAGGTTAAGGGTAAGGGGATGGGGGAAGTGGAAAAACTGCTGTACAATAGGAGTGGAACCCCTGCCTACTACAGTAGGGGTGATTACATCAATACGGCGTACATATGATCTATACAGGTACCTATGATATGTCTGTAGTAGGTTGATATGTACTTTGTTGAATCTTGTAGGCATCCGTACGTACACCGCCACTGCGGCTGACTTCTTAGCGAGGGTGTTATCAACCCGCGTCTTCCCCCCGGATTGTACATTCTGCGTTCTACATTCTACATCCCACATTCCGAAAACTGATGTTCGACCGTTCATTCACGGAAATATTTCCGAAAATCAGACGATAATTCAAGTGGGTTAGGCATCTCTTACACCATCGGCGTCCACTTATATGAAAGATTCTTCGCCGCTCGGAGTTGCCATAAGCGATTGTATGATATTACAATATGGTATAATACAATTGTTATACCTACTTATTAGCTGGTGCGCAATGCCCCGGTTGCGCGCCACGAACAACAGCCGCCGCCTCCGCCATGAAAACATCAAAAAGTGCACTTTCGCAAGCAAGCGGTGAGCTGTCATCCGGGGAGTAACCGGCTGATTGGGCTTTCAAAATGTTGTAATACGTACACATCATCTGTATACGTAGGTCGTTTGCGGTCTTCTCGTCCCCGACAACGGTTTCGGCATCGGATATAGGTAACGTCCAAGACCCAGGACCCCCTGACAAGAGAGTGGTTCGCGACCGGCTACTATGTAGAGAGAGAGAGAGAGAGAAGACAACCCACCACGGTCGTCGTAAGCCAGAGCCAACCAGATCACGCTCTCGGTCCCATCCTAACCGGATTTCTTTATCACGACTCGGGAATTTGGCATCTGACTGCAGATGCGAAGCCGAGTTCTAATTCTGGGGATGATTACTTATACATACCTGGGTTTAATAAGGTACATACCATAAATAGTTTACTGCCCAACCTAGTGCGTATCAGTAAATGGTTTCCTCAAACCTCTGGTTCTAGGTAATAGGCCCCCTCTGGCTTATTACACGCCTACATGTATAAGCCAAGCTTCTGACATAGGTGACGATGTCTGCTTTAGTGCCGATCTACATGCGAATGCGAAGTTTCCTCTCGAGTCTTGTTCCCAGTAGCCCGGGATGGGATTTCTTCAACCGTAATCTGTACGAAGTACGCAGTAACTACAAACTAGGATCTGCAACTGCATGCTGGGAATCTCTTAACTACGTACTAGTACTGTACTAAGATATGCGAGTGCCAAGCGTTCAGCCTAGGTGGCGACTAACTAGACGTCATTTCCGTCTATTCGACAGAAACAAATGCGACACAAGCGGGACACGATAACGGATAATATTTTGTGTTAAGCTCGTCCATTATTATTGCGGACGAGAAGGAGAAGTAAAAAAGTTGAGTTGGTTTTGCCGTATAATGGATGGCTGATACATCTCGTTTGGCATCATGGGTTAGTTAACCACCTTACTGGGAGTAATGAATCCTTCGGCTAGGGGGCCTCTTCTCTCACATGACGACACCTTGGACTCGAGAGTTGTTCCACGCGACAAACAACATCCGACCTGCCGACTTAGACTTTTGTTTTTACTCATACCTCCAGGTTTTTGAATGATCGTTTCGCGTGACATTTTCTCTCTCTTCAAAACACACACACAGCCGTGCTGGTGGTGGTGTGCTACATAGGTCTATCTAAGCATTCATGCTAGAAATCAGTCTCCCCCCCCTCCCCCCCCGGCCAAAAAGAAAAAAAGAAAAAAAAAAAAGCCAAACCCAGAAACAACACCGCCCGACGAAATGAGACCATCTGCCAGTTCCGAACAAAAGAAAGGATATCTCGACGAAGACGTAGGTTAGAATGCGTAGCCGCAAAACATGAATAAATGTCATGCGACACAAACCAAACGTTGATAGAACGCGAAAACAGTAATTCTTCCCAAGTTCATTCCCCGCCTCGTGTAACTAGTAAATCATGCACCAAAACAAGACGTAAAAAAAAGGGCGTAGCGCAACATGTGCTCGTTCAACCTATAATATGACGGCGTGCTCGTTAGAGATATTCGACGTTGCAGCGCAGATGGAGCCTCACAGGTAATCAAATTCGAACGTCCTGCCCGCCTGTAAACACCCCCAGGATCACGGACATAACAAAGAAACCTCCCATGGGAACATAAAAAACCGCACAGATTCCAAGTATAACGTATCAGGACCTGCCGTAGTCGAAACCACGGCGACGATCCGCCGAGTCGCGAGGCATCATCAGACATAGGCGTAGTGCGGGCGCGAGTGGTGTCTCCGAATGATATTGCGCTGCTCGTCGACGATGGCGTCGCTCTCGCGGAGGTCCGCGGTGCGCTCCGCGAGCAGGCGGCGCGCCTTCTCGTACCGGCGCTTGAGGTCCTCGTAGACGGCCTGCAGGTCCTCGCACCGCTTGCGCCAGGGCGCAAGGTCCGAGATGCGCTGCGCGCCGTCCGAGACGGTGCGGGTCAGCTCGCGCACGCGCGCGTTCAGGATGCCGTTGTCCTTCTCGAGGTGCTGGATCGTCTTCTCCTTCTTGTCCGCCTCCGCGCGCAGGTCCGCCAGCCGCCGCCGGAACCGGTCCGCGTTCTCGCCGTCGCTCGACAGGGAGCGTCGCAGGTCTTCGACCTCGCTGGCGAGCTGCTGGTTGTACACGCGGAGGCGGTGGTTTTCTTGGTTCGTGGCTTGGAGGTCTGTCTTCAGCGTCTGGTTATCGCGTGACAGGGCCTCGTTTCGGGTGATGAAGTTCTTATTCTCGTCGCATAAGTTGTTCCACTGCTCTACGGAGACCCCGGCGCAGTCATCGAAACATCGCTCGCGGTGGTGATGCCGGTGATGATGGCTATGGTGATGCGAGAACGAGTGAGCGCGGACGAACTGGCGCCGACCCGACGGGGTTGTCCTGATGCAGATTTCAGGCATACGTTAAGAAGCGATAGAGTACCCCTCTACCAGGGGGCAAGCAAATGCAGTAGAAGTTGACGATCAACACTATGAAGGCGTTGACTGGATGGCTAACGAACTGGAGGCCCTTGCGTCTATAGATCACAGAAGCTAGTGTAGATGAAGACGAATAGGAGATGCATAAGCCTAGCTTAGCTTCGACCAATATGCGAAAGCCCTGTTTATAAAGCAGGAACAACTATATGATAGGCCTCCCTACGAGGCAGCAGTGGGGACAAGGACAGGCATGCGGAGGAGACAAGAGATCGAGGCCATGGTATCACGAGGCTTCGCCGTGAGCCGCATGGCTTCCCCAGTTGATCATGTAGTACTAAGTGGTGGGTGTGGCTGTCCGAGTCCGACAGATAACCTGAGGGTGTCGACAGGGGAAAATCGCTTATTGATCCCTCTGGTCGGGTTAGACTTCTAGAGTACTACCAGAGGGTAGGCGATGAGTAAAAGAGTCACCCAAATATCATCAGATGTGTAGGGTGAGGGCGATGCCTCAGTTGACTTTGGGCTGAGTGCCATGTCTCAAAGGGGACGAGGTCACTTGGCCTGTCTAGGTTAGGAACAAACTTCGGAAGGCCTTGTTGCCTAATTCCAGCGAGCTAAAGCATATATTTAGAAGTTTACAAACATCGTAACCATGAGCGTATTCCCATGTTAAGACGTTAGTCTTGAAACCTATGACAACTGAAAGGTACAGAGTATGATGTTAGTGGAACTCATTGAAGAGATGCGAGGTTACATCTCAATCTGCAAAGATAAGAGATATGACGGACCTGAAGTTGAGCGACTTCGGGAATTAATCCCCAGCTGCCCAGGTACCAACCAGGGTGGGAGCACATGGCAATTGGGTCAAGCATTCTGAGCCATCCCACTTTCTACATTGTAGAATCTACAAAGTACATTCAACGTCATTATTGTGAGAAAGATACATGGAAATACTTGGGCACGCAGTACGTATCTATCCCATGATATGCCCAGAGCCTCAGCTGATCCATCCATCCATTCATGAACCCTACGCCGTACCTTGTATCTAAACCATACACTCTCCACTGGGCATCTTAGCCTCAAACGTACATATCTTCATCCTCATGCATAGAAGACGCTGCCCAGGTGTTGGACTGAGCCTCAACCTTACCCAGGTACTACCCTACCCTACCCTAGCTACCTAGTACGGCTGGCTTCCTGAGACGAGGCTGATTTCGTCACCTACAAGCCTACATACATATATACCTACATACTTAAAGAGTTCTTCAGCCGCTTGAGCCAGCCCCCAAAATCCTTCCTGGCGCCGTAGGATTCAGAGCGACGCATTCGTTCTTTAACTCCCCAGCCCGGAGTTCAGCTGGGCATGGATTTGTGCTACTTAATCTTAATCGAGCTGTCCATATGTAATAACGACGAGGCCTCCCCGTCCGCTCCCCAGCTCGCTCGTTTCTAAGTTACCTACCTAGCTACTGGCTGGCTACCTAGTCAGGTAGCATGACGCTCCACCCAGCACCCGCTCGCTCTGTTTGGGTCTCACCGCATTCCTACGTGTCCGCGTAGGTACGCACAAGCTGGACATGATGGCTGCTGTTTGTTTGCTCAGTATTACGGTTGAGGTTGTCCCAAGCACACGCATCAGTCAATCCATCACGAAGAGTTCAGAAATCCGCCTAGGTGCCGATTCAAGGCAGAAGCAGGCAGCAACCCGGGTAAAGCAGTACATAAAGGATAGCAATTTCAATATTTCCGGGCGCCCAAGATCATACGCCCAAACTACATGGCCATGTTATGTACAGGAGGGATTAATCATTCCCCATTCCGTGATATCGTTGAGTCATGCTGACAACAGACACTACCCTCATAATTGCAAGCTTTAAAACATCGCGATGCGGGAGGGTTAACCACCCCGCGCGATTCGATAACTTCGATATTGACGATTCGTCCTAGAACAGCGCGCCGCCCAGACGAATGGCAACCGATTTGTTTTGCGTGTAGTTGTGGAGCGCCGCCTCGCCGAGTTCGCGACCGATACCACTCTCTTTGTAACCTCCGAAGGGTAGCTATTGCGCGTTAGGAAGCTGACAATCATAGGCTTCAGGGGAATGGTCGGGAGGGGAAATGGGGGCACAATTTGAGGATAGTGTCTCGGGAGTACATGACTTCTGAGAGCGACTAAATGGGGAAATAGGGGGCTATGCATAGTACGGATACTGACCTGGTGATGTAGGAGATTGTAACAGTTGACCCAGACGGTACCTGCGCGCAGCTCGTTGCTGACGCGGATAGCAGTGTTAACGTTGCTGGTGTGTATAGCAGCGGCCAGACCATAGGTACTGTCGTTACCCATGCGGATGACATCGTCCTCCGTCTTGAATTTAGCGATGGCACAGACAGGGCCGAAGATCTCCTCTTGCATGATCTTCATGTCTTGCGTGACATCGGTGAAGATCGTCGGTTGGATGAAGTAGCCCTTGGTTCCGTGTCGTGCGCCGCCCGTCGCGAGCGTAGCTCCGCCCTTCTTGCCCTCCTCGATATATCCCATTATGCGGTCGTACTGCAGCTGGCTAACCTGCGGACCCTGGAAAGTCTTCTCATCAAAAGGATCGCCGACCTGGTTGGCTTCTGCTCGCTTCTTGAACGCCGCGATAAATTTGTCATAGATGCCCTCCTGTATATAAATTCGAGAACCGGCACAGCAACATTGCCCGTGGTTATAGTAAATGCCAAAGTTAACCCACGAGATGGCCTGCTCGATGTCGGCATCGTTAAAGACGATGTTTGGCGACTTACCCCCCAGTTCCAAAGTTACCTTCTTCAGGTTGGAGGACGCGGCCGCCTTCATGATTTGACGACCCACCAAGGTAGAGCCGGTGAAGGCGATCTTGTCAATGTCCATATGAGAAGTCATGGCAGCACCGGCAACCCGACCAATGCCGGATAGAATGTTCAAGACGCCAGGCGGGAAACCGGCCTCCTTTACGAAGTTGGCCAATACGAGAGCAGACAGCGGGGTCTGCTCGGCCGTCTTGAGGACGATGGTGTTCCCCGTGGCGAGCGCTGGCCCGATCTTCCAGGCTAACATGAGCAACGGAAAGTTCCACGGTATAATTTGGCCGCAGACGCCGATCTGCGAAATGTCAGTCCAGTTTTCACTCGAGCTCACGGTCTAGACAGCTACTATGACGACATACTGGCTCTTGTCTGGTGTAATGGAAAGACTCGTGGTTAATGTCGATCGTCTTGCCCTCAATCTTGTCTGCCCAGCCGCCGTAGTATCTAATGCAGCCAATAACGGCACCGACATCTCCCCTGGCCATCGTGATGGACTTGCCATTATCGAGGGATTCGACAGCAGCTAACAGATCGAGATTCTTTTCGCAAATGTCGGCTAGCCTAGTCATGTAAATGCCCCGTTGCTGGGGACTGGTCTTGCGCCATTCGCCTTCAAATGCTTTGCGGGCTGCCGCCACAGCTATGTCGACATCCTTCTCGGTCGCCTCGGACACGGAGCAAATAACCTCCTCCGTGGTCGGGTTGATAACCTCGAACGTTTTCTTGTCAACACTTTCAACCCATTCGTTGTTGATCCACCTAGCCGGAGAAGGGGGAGGTGTTAGCTACCCGAAGCCGGTATATTGAAAGGGAAATCCATTCCCTGCGGATTCTGTTTACTATGGGAGACTTACAAGCCAGTGGGTTGTTTGAATTCGCCAGTGATTGGCGTCTTTAGTGTAGTAAACAGAGACATGCTGGTGACAATGATAACTGTGGCGAGAGGTATCGGAGTCGGTATCAGTCAATTGAATATACCTCGAGAGTTTTCAGTTGCCTGGATTTCTCCTAAAAACCAGGAGGGGATTTGGGGACTTGGGAGGGAAATATATAGGTGTTGGGGTGGGAGCACAAGATTCTCTAGCTATTATGCGATTCAAGTGCCACAGCATGATAAGTGGTGGGGTAAGGTGCGGCGAGTCCCCGGAAGTGACGACAGAGACCGATTGTACATCGATACATACTTAAGTATGTATCATACATATGTACCAGGTCTGGAATCGGGGATGGATTGCAATGGATTGATCCATGTTGGCATAGGTAGGTAACCTATCGCCTGGGCGACTTCTAGTGATTCCACTCGGACTACCTAGTTTCACTGTATTGTACTCGTATATACGGCAGTATAGATGTTATTCAACCAATCTGCACATGTATCTAGGTAGTCAAGCTCTCCCCTATTATCTATTGAAGTACGAGTAAGCGTTGTCAACCCCGCATGAAACCAAACTAAGTATCTTTAGTGTCTGTTATAAACTCTATCTATGACGGTAACATGGAGTCTAGTTAACTGATTGAATGGAGCTAAACGGAATGCCCCGCCTCCCCCCTATCTTAGACATCTGCATTTATAGGCCTGCATTTATACCACATTCAGCGAATCACAATATATTCCAGGTGCGTTAGCCTCAACGTATCATCTCGTATCCTTAACTAAAGTCCGTTAGATACCTCCCTACAAACCTCGTCGACCCCAAGCGCCCGGACAGATGGCAGCGTGCAGCCTCGCAGTACTATGCGTGATAAGTAGATACTAGGCTACTACTAACCACGTAGTGAGGCAGCTGATTACTTTAGTTCCTGGCTTAGTGTGATCCTAAGTTGGCAGATGCCTCAGATGGCCCCGTCCTTCCCCGCCTTATGGTCGACAACCCCGTCGCACCATGCAGCCATGTTTGCGGATGGAGTAACAAGACCTAACGAGAGCTGCCCGGTTCAGGTTTGCAGTCGCGCCTTAACAGGTATGTGGTCCATACATACCTACATAGGTACAGAATCTTACACTAGGTAGTACATGTAAGACGTTCGACGCGGACAAACGGAAGCCCCACGCGGCATGACGGAGGGATCAATCCATCTGAGGAGCTTCCGTTTAGCTGCGTCCTGTCTGCGGGGAGAAACGTGAGGCCGCTCCTACAGTAGTTAGAGAGATACATAACACATGCGGATGGTTCCAGATACCCGCCAAGTCTGGATTTGAGTTACTTTTCTGATGAGATGGGTGAGTTTGATGGACCTCGAATTAGTTTGCAACTTAGATTTGTATATATGAACTAGATTAGATACATACTAATAAAGACTGAATGCTGAGTTATATATCAGAAGAACTTACATAGCGATGCGTCTAGACCCTGCTTACGCGCAGTACTGTAGATTTAGCTACGTCCCGGGTATGTAGTGTAGTAATAACCTAATGTACCTAGTGACGGGAGGGGCAAATGGTGGTCATCAATTACCCCGACAGCCCCGAGTCTACTTACCCCGCCATCCCCGAGTGCCCAGCCAAGCTAACTAAGGTATGTCGGGTACATACATGTAACTTAGTAAGTATGTATGTACAAAACTTATGTACCTACGGGCTATAAAATTTATAAACCCCTCAGTGGCATATCCTTTCCCCCCACGTTAAATAGCCCCGACTAATACAAGCCAACACCTTGGTGGTCTTGCTGACATTCGAATATGCTGTCTGTTGAGCTCGGGGTTCTCTCCTTTTCACCGTGTTTTATATGTAAGGGACGAACGGGAGTTCGGGCCTAGGTATCCTCGGTTTGTACGTATCTAAGAAGTTAGACTTTCCATAATAAGTATTCATCCTCAAAAACGACATAAAGAGCTTGGACTTAACATCATCTTAGTAAGTTGCGAAATCTTAACGGAATATATCAGGAAGTTCTTATGTAAGAGACTTCTCTTCTCGTTGTCTCTTAATACTATAAATGACATATAAGACTATAAACCACTCACGGCGGTCTTATCACCCATGCAAAGGAGAATATGGAGCTACTAGGCAAATTCACACCACATTAGCCATTTTCTCCTTCTTCTTCTTCTTCTTCTTCTTCACTATATATTCAAGTTACACGCGCGAGAAGACATTCTTACAGGTTTGAGGTTATATAAAGTCGTTTGTCGTCAATCGTGGGGATTGTCGAATCAACTCTAGGCATGATTGTTAAGACTGATGAGAACGAAGGCATCTAACTGTTGCCGAGTGAGCCAATAAAATGAGTGAGATTCGATTCCCAACAGCACTGTCGGTTTTCTCTTTGTCAGCTTAATCCCAACCATCTTCCTTTGATATGCTTAGAAATTAAGTCACTTACATATTCTTGTCGATAACTAAATTGACTCTGACCGGGAGTTGCTGACGGTGGCTTTCTTTAGCGGTTTATATTACGTATTTAGACAACTTGAAATACTTATATTCAGTTACAACACGCCAGTAAAATGATGCGCAAGTTTTATTCTCTTCTTAGAAATCGGCCTACAATTGATTTCATGTTGCATCTGAAGATTTCTCAATTCAACTCATGTTTGTCTTGTTGGAATGGCTGACATATATACGGACATACCAACTGTTGAGGCCGGAGTGTGCAAGACAAACAGATTAGTTAAGATAACTCATAGACACATAGTTAAGGACTTCAAAATTCAGTTTAGGCATCTTGAAGTCAGGGCGATCATTAATTTTGAGGCTTGGTTTAGGAACATTAATGATGCGAGGTGACACATTCCCGCTCTTGTTTTTCTCCATTGAATCCATGGTATACGTTAAGTACTCGAAGTCTTGATTGCTTGTGATTGATTGTTGTAATAATAGTGGCTGACTAAACATGTAGGTAGAATTTAGGTAACCGTCACTTGTGTATCGCACCACCACAAGTTTTTGGGGCAAGAAATAAGGGCATCGGCATCTGTCGATCGGCGCTTCCGACCAAATTTTCGCCGATACCAAACCTTATCGAAGCAACATCAAGGCATCCTGTCGTGATACGCCAACAACCAGCTACTACCCGCCACTTAACCATTATAATCCCATGTAGACAATATTATTGTCGCATACTCTCCCTTAATCCATGGCTGATGTTGCCGACGCCATTGCGGCCGCCATGGCCGCTGCCGCCCCGCCTCTCAGTAAGTTCCGGCGCAATCTCGATTTTTTTCCTTCTTTTTTCTTTGATGTTTTGGTCCAAAGGCGACGATATCTATCCCATTGGTTGGAATCTTATATGGTATTCGATTCATAGTGGTTTGTTGTACTTGCTAACTCCGAATGATATATAGGCCCCCAGATCAAGGCCGAGCCATCAAGTAGTGATGCTATGATATTAGATATCGAATCAGAACGACCACAGTCATCCCCCCTCAAAAGATCGCGATCGCCTCACGAAGATGACGAACAGAATCGAAGCGAGAAGCGATTCAAGGCTGACCCGGAGCCCGAGCCCGAGCCCGAGCCTGAACCTGAGCCTGAAGATATGAATGAGATGGACGAAATAGCTCGCCTTGTCCAGCAAGCTGAGGCCTCAGTTATGAAGCAATTTCATACAGAACATGACAAAGCCGACGACTTCGTTAATAGCGATGAGCACACGCAAGAAGTTCCCACCATAGAACGCCCGCATGAACCGCGACCTTCAACCCCTCTACAAGACGCCGCACCACGTGCTGAATCCTTATGGAGTAACCCTAGAGATTTTACACGCCGGAAGCATATCATACCGGCGTTGGGTAGCTTGGTGGGTGGCATACGGATATGCTGTGCGAGCTGAGGTAACTAACGATTGCTAGGCTGTGGATATCTTGGTGGCCTGGTCTGAACAATCTCTGGAAGACACAATTGCTACACTGAGTGGTGACCCGGACTCGGATTCGGACGTGACCAAGGAATACATTCTACTCAGAACTGCCTTCGATGTCCAGCGAAAGCTTCTCTCTGGTACACATCCGCTTCTGGATGCCGAACAACTCAACGTCACAAGCGAAACAAAAGAGGTTATCAGAATTGTGAACCTTGCTACAGCTTGCGCAAGTGTGTTCGGCACCAATGAACTCGGCCTAGAGGAGTTAAACGATCACTTTCTGCGGATTTTTGTGCCGGAAGCCCAGGAAGTACCGCAAGACACAGCAGAACTGTTTTTGGGCCTGAAAACTCAAATTTTTCTTGCCTTGCTGGAAAGCGAACAAGAAAAGACGAGGGCTCAACTCTTAGACGAGCTATTCATCACGGGACTTGAAAATGCCTTGCATGAACACCACCCGCATCTTCCACTAACGGCGACCGAGCTTGAGTTGACCGCAAACGCGAATATACGCAAGGCTATGCTACTCAATGGATCGGGTGACGGTGACAGCATTCGTATGTGTGCAGCATTGAATTAGTCTTAAGACACTAACTCTTCATCTAGAAGCACTTGGCAAGCAATTTACGTATGAGGCCTTCCTTGACAACCTTAGCACCTACCTCAATGACCACATCGAAAGCATCAAGGTTCAAGGTACTGGAAAGGTTGAAACCATACCCGTGGCTGAGGATACTACAGAGGAGGAAGTCAACGACGGTCTAGACGGCACATTTGACCTAGACGCTGTAATTGCTGAGGCTTCCAGGGCCGCACAGAGTGCGTTAGAACCAAGCGGCGAACTACCTCATGGTTTCGATGATATTTCCGCCTTTCTAACAGAAAACATTTCCAAGGCGGCTGAACAGGCAAAAGAAAATGTGACTACGGATACGGAGCTGCCATCCGCCATTGCATCGGCAGCTGAAAGTGCCTCGAGAGCTACCATGTTAGCTTTACAAAGCATTCAGCAAAACCAGTACCAGCCTACGGCACTCCCGCAATCAAGCAGTAAGACCTACAATTTCGATGATATTAGACACCTGCTGATCATTACTAGCTCAATCGCCTACCCCGTCGAACCACACCTACCACCAGCCTCAACAAAATCACTCTCAGCAACACTATTACCAATATCCACAGCAACCTTCCAACAACGCAAAATCCATATATCAAACGTCAAATGACCACCTTCCGCCTAATCAAACCGACTCAACTCCAGCGTTATATGAACGTGCTCGGCAAGCAGCAGCAGCAAGATCGTCAACCCATGCACGCCGAGAAGGTTCACATTCAACCCGCCGCCCTTGGAGTCCCGAGGAAGAAAAGGCGCTAATGATGGGTTTGGATATGGTCAAGGGTCCTCACTGGTCACAAATACTGTCACTGTTTGGTCCGAATGGCTCGATTAGTACTATACTGGCAGACCGCACCCAAGTTCAGCTCAAGGATAAGGCTAGGAACTTAAAGTTATTCTTTCTCAAAACGAACTCGGAGATGCCATATTATCTCCAATGTGTGACGGGGGAGTTGAAGACGCGGGCTCCTACTCAGGCAGCAAGGAAGGAGGCCGAGGAGAAAGCAAGGCTGAACTCGGAAGAACACCAGGCACATATGAATGGCATCTTGACATTAGCGAACGGTTTGCAGAACAATACGGCACCGAAACAGAGTCTCTCTATGACAGCACCTCGTAGCGGGACACCTAACAGGACGCTACCACATCCCAGCTCACATCCTACCTCACAGCCCGGTTCGCAACCTGGAACACCGAAGGTCACTCAACAACAGACTCATCCTTCAACACCAGCGCCGGCACCCATGCCGCGCCCAGTTATACCGGCACCACAGCCTGTCAGTCTTCCAACGCTTACGCCGACGGCTCAACACCATACACAGCCACCGCCTGTCTCACAGCCGCAACCCGAACAGCAAACAGAACCGGCGCCTGATACGTCTCCTACCACAGGGAGTAATGACCCTGAGAAAATCGAGCTTAGCATTGAAGATGAAGCCTTGCTTGGCCTGAAAGCTGCTTTGGATTCAATCACTGGTCCTACGGCCCCGACGGCTGACTCCGAAGGAGCTACAGAGCACCCAAGCAATCATGCCGACACCAACTCAACATGAGGAAAAGAGGTTGTGGGATTGTTCTTTTTCTTTCTTTTTTTTTTTCCTCAGAAGTTTTACCTACTCGTCTATTATGATACCCCTTAGATTTGGAGGCTTGGAGGTATTACGGGTCTGAATAGGGTTAGACAAACAATGCTGATACGGGACTCACGGATTTGCAATATGCTGGATACCGGAGATTGATACTGTGACACGAATTCGCTGATCCGCCCCGTTGGGTCTTTCAACGCCCGGAACGCGGCTACGTGCGGAATGACGCATTCAGCTGAACGTCATGATAGCATTGGGAGAACACCTAGAAATTTTAGTTTAGCCATGTCTGTGTCCAGAACCAGAACGAGAGTCGAATATCAATATCCATTGGTCTAGTGTAAACTCACTCCCCATTCCCTTCGAAATGCCCTAGCAAACTCCTTGTCCGTTATGAGATGCCTTCCATGCCGTCGAGTGAGTCACTTGGCCCTTTGCTAAAGGTTGTCCCTTGCTAGGCTTGGCCCGCCCTTGCCACCAGCACTTCGTCAAGCATCAAACAACTTAGCCGTTTCGTGCCTCATGCCCCGTTAGGCATTAAGCTGGCAGACAATCATGGACTGCTTGACTAATGAATGCTTACCACACTCGGCACGGGAACGGCGCCCACTTTTGATGCCGACAAGACAGACAGTAGGACTTCCCGTCTTCGATAACCGGAACCACTGCTTTCTAGCATGTACTCTCCGTGTAATTGAGGGTTTCTATCAGCTTTGCCAGTTCCTACTCTACTATAGCACAGCTGCACAGCAAAGATCTGGCATCTACTAGAACATGCACACGGATAATGGGAGCGGATGTTTGGTCTTCCCTGGTTAGCGATGTGTACTCTCCAATTGTCCATCTCGAGACACGTCACAGCTGGTCTGTTCGGCCCGCCGTTCTGACCCCCGGGTTGTGAGTAATCATGTTGGGCATCCGCACGGTCTTCAAAATGGCTCTCTTGCGTCAAGGAGATACGCGGGTGTGTCCATAATCTTCTTCCCGTCCCAATGTTATATTTCATGGGCTATAGACCCTGTCTGAGATCAATATTCTGTTCTGAGCAAAACCTCAAAAGACCGAGGAAGAGCCTGTCACGCGGCACTGCCATGTTGACGCCGTGGCAGCTCTGCTTTCAGAAGGATTTGAAGTGCCGCGCCAGAGGCTGTACCAACAAGCGGATTCTCTGCAGCGCGGCATCCTCGCCTTACTGCAAGCAGCACGTCTGTGCCGTCTACCATAGGTCGAAGAACTGCCTGAAGCGGGGCCGGGGCGATCAGAATCTCTGCGACCATCGTGAGTAGCTCGTTCCCACCACTCCTCCTTCTCAACTAGCCGGAGAGGACCGGCTTGTCGAATCAGGTGCTTATATTCGTCGTTCGAGATCGATATTGCGAATACGGAATGGGTTCACGGAGGTGTCACCGGCCAAGGAAAAGACACAACTTGGATTTTCAGTATTGTATAGAAGAGCGTCCGTCTCACGCCGACCCATTGAACCCATACGCGGTTTGCTGACAGGGACCTCAGACGGCTGCATCCACGGCGACTGCATGGAGCCACGAGCCCACAGACCTCCAGACCGCAACAACAACAACAACTCACCTTACTGCGCAAGACACAGGTGCGCGGACGAGGGCTGCGACCAGCGCCGCGAGGAGCCCGGCCTGGGCTGTCGTAGACACACATGCCACGACCGAAACTGCGCGAACTTCGTGCCAGGGCACGAGGACCCCAAGGGCGCGCAGAACTACTGCGACGGACACCGGGTGTGCCAGGCGCGCGCGTGCCGCGCCGCCGTCTTCAACCACGCCTCGAACCCGGCGGGCAAGTACTGCTTCGAGCACTTCTGCGACGGGGCGGGGACGGGGGCCGGTCAGGGGTGGTGGTGGTGCGACCGGGAGCGCGTGGCGGGAGGCCCAGCGGACGCGCGCGCGTGCCGCGAGCACTCGTGCCGCGCGTTCCCCGGCTGCGCCAAGCCGCGGGCCGCGGGGGGCGGCCCCCGCGCCCTCTACTGCGCCGACCACGAGTGCGCGCACCCGGGGTGCCGGCGCCAGCGGCACGACGGCGACGGCCGCTCGCCCTCCCCCTGGTGTCCCGCGCACATGTGTCTGGCGGCCTTCGCGGGGCGCGCCGACTGCGTCGGCCCCCGCGAGGCCACCCCTGATAACCCGCTCCACTGCGCCGACCACCGGCCCTGCGAGGTGCCGGGCTGCGGCGCCTTTCGCGCCCGGCCGGGCCAGTCCAAGTGCGAGGATCGTGAGTCTGACCTATACCCTACCCCGATATGACCTGATCCCCTATCCTCTGGTATTATGGTATTAATGTCCGTTGATCGACTGATCGTCTAGATCTGAGACCAAAATGCACATTCCCCGCCTGCGCCCGCGATGCCGAGGACGGCACGGACGTCTGCAGACACCATGTCTGCCGGTTCGGCGGGTGCCAGGCGCCTGCGGAGCCTACGGCTCTCGTCTGCGCTGCCCACAAGTGCGGCGAGCCTGGCTGTCCCAACCCGCGGATGCCGGTCGGCGGCGTGCCGTCGGCGCCACTTGTGGCCGCGGTGGGACCATTGGAGGCTTCCGGAGCTCTCCCTCTGGTCGGCCAGTACTGCTACGCGCATACCTGCCGGGCTCGGGGCTGCATGTACAAGCCCGTCCGCGACGGCACGCCTTTCTGCGCCGTTCATACATGCCGTGATCGGGGGTGCTATCTGGAGGCTAGGGCTGGTGAGTTCTGTGGTGAGCATGATGATGACGATCAGGATGATGATGGTTGTTATGGTTGTGGTGGTGGCTGTGGTAGGGGACTAGGGATTGGATGTGGACGTTATGGACGGGGATGTGGTGGTAGTGGGAGGATTTGATATAGATTTGCAAGAGGCTGATTACATACTATGTATGCTGCTGATATGATATTGATATCTGTGTACGACTTATCGGAGCAGTCCCCATGGGCCGGCGCGTCAGAGTTAAGGGGGAGTAAACACTCAGTATATTCCGTTGAATTAACAGCCAGTTGCTCTATTGAAATGAGGTCAATTCCTCAACGCTACCTTCTCCTTCACATCCAATATACCTAATATATCATCTCTGGGCATCAAAGTTGAGATAGGTACAATCCCTAGTAACGCTATTAGTGCTCACTGCAATAGCTCCTGTAATAGTATCGTTTAGAGAAAATTAATATTATTTAGTAATGACCGCTCCCTATAGCATTTGGTTCTATTCCTCAAGTCAAGCTGTTGAAGGTTGAAAGTATTAAAGTCCCATCAGTCAAGCTAGCTGCCACCTCGCCCAAACACGAAATTACAGACTGTTTTCTCCTCTGATAACCATATTTCTCACCCCTATCCTCTCTACGCTGAACGTCATTCTACGTATCGCGCAGATATTTAAGCCCAACGTCTGGGCTCCGGACTACTGTTCGGATCGGCAACCGACTTCCTGCCAATAGAAAGGCTGGCAGTTATTCGGATTCGAAGAGACACCCAGGTGCGACTGTCCCGGATTTAGCGGGCACGGTGCGTGAGCACCACCAGGCGGGAATCTGATACAGACAGAACACTTGCCGCCATAGCATGTCGATGAGCCGCCGACAACCAGTGCCCCCGTCGCATTGTTCTGGACCGTCAGGTCACCGCTGCCGCCAAGCCAGCCAAATCCGGTGCCTGCTGGGTCGCCCATCTGGTCCTGCATCCACCAGGTGTCGTTGAGGCCGACGTAGGTGTCGACAGAGGTATTGCAGGAATCCGTATCCGCGCAGACGCGGAAGATAACACCCGGGTTCTCGCCGTCGACCTCGTACTTGGCGGCGTAGTCGTGGCCCAGGTACAGGCCGCTCAGGGACTGCAACACGTAGCAGTGGCCGTACTGGATGCCGATGTCCGAGCCGTTCTTGCTGGGGCACACGGGCTCCCCGGAGCAGATGCCCGCGCTGGGGCTGGACGGCGGCGCCACGCAGCCGAGCCCGTCGAGGATCTCGCCAAGGGCGCAGCAGATGCCGAGGCCCAGCAGCTTGTCGATCCAGAACAGCGACTTGGTGGATTCGTCGCAGCAGAGCTTTTCGCCGGTCAAGGCCGAAGTGAAGGATACGCATGCGCGCTGATCCAAGGCCTTGGTCTCCAGTGCGTTGATGGCCGCACTGGCAAGTCCCAGGATGGGGAAGAGGGTGAGTGCAAAGAGATTCTTCATGATGAGGGAATGTTGGGTAAGATTCGGTGTTCTGTAAGTAGGTAGAATTGGTGTGCTGTGGAGCCTGATTCAAGAAGCTATTCACGAGGGGACTTATTCCTCTTTTTATAGCCTCTCGCTCCCTCGATATTAACCATGCCGACCCTATAGTCCTACGAACAACGAACTATGTAGACACACGCTCCTCGCCAGACACCCAAATCAGCGAAGCAGTGATCGACAATTGTGGAGGGCTGGAGTAATATCAGCTGCTCAGTAGGCGGTTGACCATTCTGTTCTGAATCTCCGTCTTCTGATCTAATGTTGCAATATTTCTGCAGATGTTGTCAGTGGTTCAGCTTGATATGGTACCCCTATTAACATATTGATCTTAGATGACTCTCCTATCATAAGTTTGTTAACAAATGATGCTTTCACGAAGATTTCAGAAGCTCATTGCTGTAATGTCATAATGCGATATGTTTACTCTGGCAGTCTGGATGAGCAAACTCAGTAAAGTAGACCGGGTACCTCACTTCTTGGAAATGACGAGTCAAATTAACGATGTGAGCGTCGATGTACGAAACCCATTCTAGGTATGATATCCTAGGCGGCCGAAACCCATGGCCGGGTAGGCCGGTCGAAAAGAGCCTACCATCTAGGGGTCGCAGGCTCAAAGAGGCAGAAGAGCCAATTGTGCAGCCAATCGAAATGTGCACTGCAGAGCCTCATGACAAATTTTGCTCAGCTAGCAGCTTCCGAGCAATTGGCTCTCCTCGAAGTCTAGGACTTGTGCATATATTCAACCCGCATTTGGTTGAATGATTCGCAGATTGCCGAGATCGTAGATTAGCTGAGGAGTAATATTGAGCTGAATCTATATCACAGGACGAGACTTGAGTGATAAAATATATTGACTGTAATAATGTAACTCTATAATTTCAATTGGAGATCGTATCTCGGCAGAAGTTCCTTTTCTTTTTGTGAATCGCCATCTCAGGAGGTCTGATGGGTGCAACTTGTGCAGGTTGTATAAGTAAGCAGCCACGTTAATACCCAACCAGTCGACCCCAACTTATCTGAGAAGTCCTGTATAGGAATCCCACATGTTTATTCATTAGCTGAGTGCTGGATAATGTGTAGCTTGGAAGCCTATCCTATCATACCAGAATGATGAATCGCTCTGTGCTGTTCGTCTCTCTTTGCGTAGAACATGTTTGATTTCATTCCAAGTACCTATGTGAAGCGTTGAAAACTTTATTAACTCCAAGGTAAGAACAAGTAAACCATCCATTAACTAGACTCGCTCAATCTTCCATCCTTGAGTATCATCTGACCTCCATGTTGTTGATATTTGATCGTACTTCACCCATAAAGCAACTGCGAATGATATCGACGTCCCGGCCCCGGGCTGTGTTACATAACGAGAATTCCTAGATTGGAATATTGAGGCTAGGACGATGTGACTGCATATAAATGATGCTTACGCGGTATGTAAGCCTCCATGCTAGACTAGCAATCTCAAGACGGACCCCAGTATGTAACATAACTGCTACCCTGTTAAGCTAGAGCGACTAGGACCACCACGTTACCAGAACGGGGTAAAAGCCAAGTTATCGGGATTGCAGGAGCAAAGCCAGCCAGGGAGGTCGCTGTAGATGCCTTCGAAACGCGGTTTTGCGCTAACGATCACCTGTCAACATGATTCACGCTCATATAGAAATATACTTCGATGTAATCGACAGTCGTCTTAGTGACAAGGGATATATGAATATATTAAATATTAATGAATTGAAGATTAATTAGTAAACACGCGCGCTTGGATCCATCTACGATTTCACTTCAAAATCCTTTTTCAGTAGCTCCTCGAACTTATCCCACGAACCTTTCACCTTACACGCTGAGCTCCAATAGTTGCCCTTTTCGTCTTTCCCCAAAACGAAGAAACCATCTGCGGGCTTAACAGGGCCATGATTCTCTTGGACGTAGGAAGCCCTACAAGGCCCATCCCTGCTCTTGGGGTCCTTGCGAGCCGGGGCAAAGTCCAGATCGAAAAGGCCTGCCTTGGACAGATTGGAGAAGCCGATTTGAGCCATTCCACCGTCACCGAACACTATAACGGGCAGAGGGATTGGGGATTTGCGCACCATAGCGTAATAGGCTATATGTTGCTCACGTGTACCCTGCTCGTTGATGGCCCGACGAACCTGACGCGCAAGCCAGCTCAGTGGTTTGGAGATAACATCGCGCGCGCTGACGAGGACGTTGCCCCAGCCAAAAGCGTTGCCGACGTACGGCCTCTCAGTGGCCTTTGGGATTAAATCGCCTTCAAATGTCTTGCGGAGGGACATAGCGATGGATGCGGCCACCTACGAAAACGACGGTCAGCATCCGCTGGAGAAGAGAGACAAGAGTAGTCGGGACGGAGTTGTGCTTACCAGTCTACCGGGGTTCGGATCCATCTGGCGGACGGTCCATCGTAGGATCCAGGCTGTCACGATGTCGTTCTCGGTCAAAAATACCTTGGAGACGTCCTCGCCGTTCTTCAAAGCCTCAGCGCGAAGCTCCTCCAGGGCCTTCTCGTGCTGCGGCCGCCAGAATGTCTCCGGAATACAGACCATGCGATTCTCTTTGGCTCGGACAATCATATCGACACCGTAGCCGAGCCCCCACTTGAGCAGACCGCCGATCCCGACGCGTCTATTAATCAGAAGGTGCTGTTCCGTCTCGGGTAGTGTGCCCTTTGCGAGCGGGTCGAACGGGTCCGGATCGGGGCTGCAGGGCGTCGGGATTTCATCTGCCCTCCCCCAGAGCATGTCGGACCACGCCTCCACGACGTATTTCATGCCGATCGCGTCGAAGGCGACATGCTGCCACTGCAGGGTCGCAATCGTCTTGTCAGTGAAGGAGTTAACTCGCAGGCCCAAGACCGGACGGTCAGAATTTATATAATCCTTTATGCCGGAGGGCCTATACCCATGTTCCCACGCCAGATCAGTCAGATCGTCCGGGTCGCAGACGACGGCTGGGTGGGTCGATGGGCGTGGGATACGGGACGCCGCCGGGTGCGAAGCGGCGGGAACGCCGTGGTCAACGTGGGAATAGGTGATGGCGGGCCGCGAGGCGGAGAACTCGGCCGGTATATGCCACTCGATCTTGCCGGAGGCCTATGGGGTGGACGCGAGAATGTCAGCACGGGAACATATCCTCTTGGTAACCCAGGGATATCGCCAAGAGCAGTGAATAAGTGATGCTAGTATAGTATAAAGTATTACATTCTTCCTTAGCCGGCCTCCCAGCCTATGCCATCCCTCCCGCTTCACAAGTCCCTCCAGGGACTGTCGGAGCTTTTCCGGGTCGAGCACATCGTCGAAAACAAGGGAAACTGCCATGTTATTGCCCTGGACAAGCAGGTTGTTCTCGAAGAAGTGCAGGGGCAGCACCTGATCGGTTGCGACTGGTTTGGACACCATGATCGGCGTTACTATTAGTGACGTTTCTATTTTCTGAAATGAGAAGACCAGTGCTAAAAATAATCAATGCAAACGCCGTGAAAGCATCAACTATCTTGAAGCACTACCTAAATACAGTGATTCGATGGGGTGTGGGAGAAAGACCCCCCCCCCCCCCATCGCGTGGCGGCAACGTTTTAACCTCAGCAATGAAGTATTCAGCAGCACAACCCCTATAAGCTATGGACGGATGCTAGCTATGTACAGTCAATAAACCGCCGGGGCTTGGGCCGGTGCATCTCCATATTTTATGAACAGGCCCTTGGAGGTTAGTTTTCACGTCGGCGTGTTTTCGCACATTAGTGTGTTTGACTAAGTGAAATATTTCGCAAGGGTCCTTGGCAATAGCCAGGTCCAAACGGAAGATTGCTAATACATAATATATATAAGTTAGTCGGTCTCGTCTGTCGAAGCTGGGCCTAGATATACCTATTTGGGTTGGTTAGCTGACGAGAATTCGCCAGTCGGATTGATTTAATCAACTGAGCCGTCAAATAATTTTTCAGTGGTTAGCAATGCTGACTAGGAAGACTCTTTCAAATATTTACAGTACGTATGCATATAGTATACTTAGAATCCCTGCTGTTAGATATTTTCAGCCGGCTTTTTTTGTGTATGGCTTGTTAGATATGTTCGGCTGGATATCTTCACTTGAATTATATAACATAAGTAAAATACGAAGACGAAGGATTCAAAGGTAGGTACTGAGCCGCGGAACCGCAGCATCATGTATAGGCGACCCCTTGAAATATGTAAGTAGAATGTCCGTGTGCACTAACTACTTATCAATCTATGTGGGCTCTGATCTTTCCAGAAAGATCGCCAACGCATTTTACTATGTAAAGGTTGGTGTATCTTATGAGAACCCACGCATGAGTTTAATATAACTTCAATGATACGGTGTTGCTACCAGATGTCTTGTGCCACGTGGTAGATTTGCAGTTTACCTATAACGCCTAGCTGGCGACCAACATCTTGTTGGCGCTTCACGAACCAGTATTCCTCGGCGTCATCTTATAAGGAATACAGGAGCGTTTATCTACGGAATGCTCTATAATTATAGGGCCTTTACGCGTTCACTATTTACCTGCAAGTTATCCTTGAAGGTGACAAGGGTGCAGGGGTGCCAACGAGACTTTCGGTAGCGGCAATCATATTCGCTAGCAATCCGAGCCGAGGTATCGCTTATCACAGTGCAATTATGAGAAACCAAGATCTTCATAGGCATAAGTTAGCTACATACAATATACCTATGTAGTAAAGAGCCTCGCAGCGTAGTTTGACACACGCTTGGGGCTTATGGGGTGAATTAAGATCCTTGGCTTTGGCTATACC